>PVKB01000514.1:0-425566 GCA_004027205.1 Ctenodactylus gundi | reverse complement strand
ATGAGACTTCAAGTGTGCTGGTGCCCACATGTCTACCAAGTAACCAGGTCTTAGTCGTTACGTGAGCCACTGAGTCAACTGATGTACTGTTGCTCTGAAGTACCTTCCAGCTTGTTATTCTCTTTGCCCTTTTCTTTTTTCTCCTTCTTGGATTTCCTTCCAAATGGTTCCTCAGCCCCAGTGCTGGGTCCAGACATGGGCCCAGTTCCCTGCAGAGTTCCCACAGAGCTGGCCACACCATAAGTCAGGGGCAAACTGGAGCTGTGAGAAGGAGCTGCAGCTGGTACCTCACCCTCAGTCAATGCCTGAAGTTGCAGGAGCTTCTTTAGCAAGTACCTGGGGTCAGGAAGGAAATACAACAGGTGTTAATTTCTGTTTTGTTGTAATTGAGTGCTTTACTCAAATCCTGAGAAAAGTCAAAGACTATCACATTCATAAGAATAAGGCTCTCACTGAACTTTGGGAACATGAGGCCCAGGAGAAGAGTTAGCACTTCAAGAAGCCAAGGATAAAGACTAGTGTGTCATTTTTGCATCTAGAGAGCTGCTCTACCTTCAGGTTGGTATTAGGAATCTGAAGGGTATACATCATGAAACAAAATTGTATCTGTCTAGCTATCTATCAGCTGTGCTTTGCATAGAGTAGTACAGACCAGATATTTATAGACCGAGAAGCAGATTCTTTTACGTCTTGGCTTTTATCACTTATTAGATGTGGTTAGAAGGCTTGTCAGAAAGATGAGTAGAGGAGATGGTCCTATGTGATTTAGGTGTGTGGGAACCAATGCTACAGGCTGAGTTTCTCTGTGCGCGACCAAATGGCTAGTGGGTTGTGCAAAGCACAAAAATTCCACTAGGGAAAAATCCCTAGCGAAGTAACACTGTATCGTATCACCAACAGTGTTTCTGAACACAAAACGAAACCAGCTCACCTTCTTTCCTCTTTTGCCTTAAGAAATTTTTCCTCAAGACGAGCAATTTCATCACAAATAGCAGCATTTTCCTTTAAGAAAAATTTCATCATAATTACATAAAATAAATAAAAGAGCACAGTATTATACGGGAAAGAGGACCCATATTCCTGACCAAAAGACATGGAAGGAAGGAAGGGCCATTTTACCTTTTACAGACAAGCTATACGTAAATCTATAGGGAAAGGCAGTCAGGTTCTACTACACACAAAGTAACTCTATATATTAACCAATTTGGGAGACTTTTGAGTGAAAAGGGGGCACTAATTATCTATCTCTATGGCAAGCCAGGTCTGCTCTGAGGAAGCCAAGATGTACAGTCACCCTAACTAGGGTAGACTTGGGCACGGAAAAGGGCATGTTATTCTATAACTGTGCCTTGACTCCTGAGAAATAAAGACCATGTAACTAACCGCACTCTGTATAAGAGTACCTTATAGAGAAAAATCGGATGGGATAAAATCAAATCTAGGGTGTAAAATTCTGAAACTTTGTAATTCATTTATAATATATTCATGTCATCTTTCTTCACTGATGACTCAATCTCCTCAGCACCAGTATTGAAGTACATGCTCTAATGGCACAGGTGAGACCTCAACTATGAATGTTTAAAACAATATCCTCTTTCTTCACGAAAACCTTCTTCATGTACTTGAAGGAATCACTATCATCTGACATGTCAGGAATAAAAGAAAGAGAATACTCAATCAGAAGTCAAGTCCTCTTAATTTTATTATTTTTTCCCTCCAACACACATGCTAAATGCTGAATAAATGTTTTTGGAGTATTTAATTTCCAGACTTAACTTTGTGCTTTTAAAAATGGTTAAACTTTTAGTAGAAAGACGAGGAAAACAATCGACTTGGATGTGGAAGGACATTTGAGGACTCCTTCCCTATTTCCAAACATCAGCAAGCCTGAGGAATGTAACACAAAGTTATGCTTGGCAAGCCAGTTCATTCATTCAATAAGCCCGGAGCCTCCATAGTAAAAGAAAGGCAGGGGCTGACGGGTCTAGCTCAGTGGTAGTGTACTCTCTAGCATACCAAGGCCCTCCGTTCGAAACACAGAGCAACACATAAAACCAAAGGCAGAAACACTTGGGAGAAAAAGGGGATTAACGGGAGCATTACTGAAAGAACACAACCTGTCAAAGAGTCAGTTAAGGGTCTCTAGAGTGCCTTGGAAATAAGCTGTGGAGTGAGAATAAACTGGAAAGAAGTATCTAAATCAAATGCATTTCTGAGAGTTCTGAATAATTTTAATGACTAAACCTTATTGGCAGATCTCTTGGGTAGTAAATACTTTGCTTCCCTGTTTTAATCGTCCTGAGGAAGCAGGATTAGAGAAGCTACTAACTTGTCCAAGAACACTGCTAGGAAGTAGTAACGTCTACTGAAAAGCTAACACATTAATAGTGCCCTTCTTGAGGAGGAGAACAGCCTGGGGACAGACTTCGCTAGGAAGTCTCGAGGCGGAGACGGGCCGGCGACCGCCAGACTCACAAACACCGTGGCTTTTGCCGCCTTGCGCAGCCGCAGGTACTTGAGCCGGTACTTCTCGTTCTGGCTTTTCTTCGGAAGCTTTTTCATCCTGGCCTTGCAGGACTGCAGCGAGGCCCGCGGCGAGGAGGTGAGGCCGCCCAACAAACTCATGGTCCGGCCCCACTACGGGGGCTCTGGGACGCGGCCGGCATTGGCTCCAAAGCCCAGGGGCAGGAGGGCCGGTTCTGTCTGTTTTGGGTTGGCGAAACCCGGCCTCTTGGAGACCCGTTCTCCAAGACGTGCCCAAAGCGCACCGAAGCAAAAGCGGCAACAGAACAAGCACCAGGCACTTTCTAACGCTTCCGCGTCTATCGGAAGTAAGCTCCGCCGGAAGTTACGTAACAGCGCCAACTGCGCGTAAACTTCCGGCGCGGGGAGACCTGGGTGATAGTAGTCCTGCGAGTCCTTGGACTGCGAGGAGGGGCTTTGGGTTGGGAGGTCGGAGGTGGCTGAAAACTGTGAGGGGTAGCCGTGGGAAGGGACAGTCCTTGACTAGTGCGACTATCTATTTAGAGGACTATTATTGAGTGAGAGTAAAGAAAATCTTCACGCGAGTTTGTTCGTGTTTTGAGGTCACTGCGTTGCAACATCTTTTCGCGCTTACTACAGATAGGGTTTCCTGGATTGTAAGAGACACCAGAACACGAGTCTTCAACTTTTGCTTCTTTCCTTTCTGTAGCTTGCATACGTGTTGTTTTTTTTTTTTTTTTTCTAGGAGCTGAGACCACCGCCGTGGATAGGAAAAAAGGCCTTGGCTCTTTGCTTAGAATCAGCTAGGGGAGGTGGAAGAAGTACACATTAGGCCCTCAGCAAATGTTTTCTGATGAAACAAAAAATATATTTCTGTACGTATACGTACTCTTTTATAGTTCTGACTTCATATGCAAGGTTTATCTAAAGTCATCAAATGAGGATACACAGATCTTAAGAGTACAAATTGCTAAGGGTCTATAGCTGGATAGCAGGCTTTTAGTCTTTTCAGTAGTGCCTTCTGCTAGTTGAGTTTCTATTTTACATTTTTTCCCCCTCTCAGAACAATATACTCTAATGAGATGAATGGAATTTCTAAACTGTAAAATACTCTGCTGGTGTATAATTAATGTTAAATTTTCAAAATGTAGACTTGTACAGTTAAATGTGGAAATTTAGGAAAATAGGTTACATATTTTTTAAGTTCATTGCAACCAGTGGAGAAACATCATAAATATAAATAACATAATCAGAATTCCACAAAATGTTGGTATAGAATCAACGACCCAGGTTTTTCATTTCTGAAAATTGTAAAAGCAGTGATAGAGTTGACAAAATGGTTTTTTGCACACAGGAAAAAAAAAGCTAATAGATGGCTTTGTATTGTCATCTTTGGCCTGGATTAACTTTCAGGATTATTTTTTGCCTTTCAAAATGGTCACATTCCTGCCTTTGGTAATATAGGTTACCACTTTATCTTGGGACCTGAAAATAGTCTTAGTAATTGGATAGGTTTTCTTCTTCTTTTTAAAAATCGTATTTGCTAACATACTTATTTATTTGTGATTCAGCTGTATTTTGTCCTTGTAAGGCTTTGGGATCTGACTTTGTATTATTCATCTACAAGTTTCGTATGTAGTGGGAAGGAAAGTTCTATCCCTTACCTTAGTTTGCAAGCTACTTTGGCAAGTGGACTTTAATGGAATTAACATAAAATTTTTCTTGATTCTGCACCAGGAACTTTTCAGTTGATTTCTTTTGCAAATTTTAAACGTTTAGGATATAGAGAGAAGATTTAAAAATTTTGATAGACTACTCTAGCATATCAGAGGCCTGAGTTTGTTCCTCAGCACTGAGAAAAAACAAAAGAAGGACAGAAGAAGAAATAAAAAATAAACAAGAAAAATATTCTGGAGACAAGATCACATTCGAGTAAATATTTTGTTCTCACCACCCCCAACAGCCACACCCAAAATTCCTAAAACTTGAATTGAACCACTTCTAACATGTTAGCATATGTGTTTAATATTTTCATGCATTTTTATGTGGGTTAGACCATACTGAATATTTTTCTTTTTTTTTATTCATTTACCAACATCATTTTACAGCGTTATTACTTTGTAAGCATACTTTTAAATACCAGGTTAATATTTCAGTTATAGCTGTGTTCTGTTTTGCATGATTATTTCCATGTTGCTTGACTTTTTGGTCAATTGCTATGAAATACATCTTTGGGTATAGAGATTCTTTTTTAATATAGAACCATACAGGCCAGAACCATGTGCTCCACATAATGTTGACATCACTACAACTGAAATAATGTGTTATTGAGCTGTTTTTTCTTTTGTTAATTTGTGAAGAAGAACATTTATTTAGTGGCTCTGTGACACAACCTTTAGGAAGCTTTATTCAAGAGTGAATGCAGCAGCAACAGCCAATAGAGTGTAAAATGTTTATTTCAGAGATAGATTTTTTGTTTGATGTGGAGCACCCAATAAGCGAAAGAGGGAGTAAATAGGAAAGCATCTTGAAGAAAGTGTTCTTGGTACAGTCTGAAGGAAAAGTAGTGGTTAGGCTGGTGAAGAACAGAAGAGGACACCCTGGCCAATGAAGACAGCATATTCCAAGGCTCAGTGTCATGAGTACGGAACTGCAAGTCACAATTAAAGTGATGCGTATAGGAGAGAATGAAGTAGTGTGCAGGGTTCAGATCATGAGAGAGTTTGTGTGCCAACTGGAAGGTTGGACTTTTGTTAGTGACAATAGGAAGTTTTCAATGAATGTCTGCATATTGCCTCTTTGCCTGTTTTAGATAAATTTATGTGAAGTTGTGAAAGGCAGCAGCATAGCTTTCTTACCTATATGAAGATGGGTCTCAATGGTCTATGCAAAAATTCTCCAAAGAAATATAGCTTTAACAAGATATGTAGAACATAAGACAGTACTATACCATGGACTGAGCATGGTTTAAAAAAATCAGATTAAAGTTTCAGATATGGGATTGAAAGTTGGATGCAAGGATGGGATAATGAATCAAGAAAGAGACAGCAGGGGCTCAGTAGTGCTTTATTGTTTATCCTGATTGGTTCTATGTGGTTGCTATTAAAGATCAGCTAAAAGTGAAGGTGTAGAATTCCCAGAGGTATTAAAAGCATACCTGTGCTCATTAAAGTTGTAAAGAATTTCACAGCCCATAATCTCTGCTCTTGATAATATCAGACCTTGATTTAGAACCTTAAATACTGAAAAGTGTATCTAGATACCTCACAGTTCCTCTCTGGATATGCATGGGATCTGCTTCTGTTTTTAAACCCCAAAAGCAGATTCCAGATAGAAGCCATCAATAACTTTTCATACACGTGGAGGCAACAGCGAGCCTGCCAAGGTTGATGACTTCCATAAAACAAACGTGGGCAAATTCCTAGGAGTTTAAGTCATGCCAAAAATTTCTGGGGGTTTCACATCTTTATTAATCTCTTACCAGATTGCTGAACTTGCTCTCGGGAGTAAGGCAAATATGCATCTTGCAAGGGCCATGGAATGAATATAGTGAGAAGAACTTGCTTCTCTAATAGCCTCTAGAATATTCTTTCACTGTAGAATGTCTAGATTTTACTTACTTATTTTTATTATTCTCATAGAATGCTTCAGATATACTGTTTCAGTTCTTTGGCTCTCTAGTTCCCGCTTTCACATTTGATCATATCTTGATTATATCTTCTTAAAAATACAGGTTATGCAACTTACTTGAACTAAAGTTTAACACATCTGAAGTGAGTATTTTCTGTGTATTATTGTGTGTGGCTTGTGAAGAAGGCATGAGACCTTTTGCTTTCCACAGAATTACTCACTCCATAGGTTCTTTCTTAACTATGGGTGTTCGTCACCCACCCGTTGGGGAAGATGTTTGGGTTTTGAGGGCTCCAGGCCAGCTAATAAAGTCATGAAGTCAACCACTGTGTCAATATTGTGCTTCTGGGTTGTTGTGTCCTTTAACACACATAGGACACTGAGCCAGCTAAAAGAGATGAGCTCAGAGATGTTGGCTCTAAGGAAAAGAAGGATCACATTGAGGTCATTGATGGGGCATCCCAGCATCTTTCTGCTGAGGAGATCAAATGCTGGGAGCATTTCATAGATGGACAGGAGTCGTTTGTCCCACCGACAGAGCCGCGTGAGGTTGTATATTATCACTGGTACCAGCAGAGTATATATTGCTGCACTGGAGAGGCTGACAATCTGGAACACAGACAGGGAGGTCACCCTGCATGTGATCAGATCGGGGACATGGGTCTCATCACTCAGCATCCCCGTCTTGACGGAGCAGCTGAATTCTTCTTGGAAGAAGACATTCAGGTGAAAGTGGCCAAGGTACAGGTAAGTGGCCGAGGTGAAGAGGAGCAAGAGGGAGTTTCTCAGGAGGTAGGTGGCCACTAGTGAATGTGAACGCTGCTTGCATGCCAGGTACCGCTCTAATAAGGGGAATTCAAAGTATCTTTCTTTCCGGGCCCTGTACAGGAGAAGAAAGGAGGAAAGGTTAGGAAGGACCATTTAGAATTTTTTTGCTAAATGAATAGATCTGAATGGTAGTAGTTGAGTAACTGTGGGTGGGGATGTTCAGAAATCTTTTTAGAGACTGTCGGCTTAGCTGAGTATGAAAAGATGTATGAGAACTTTTTGAGAGGGTATACTGTGTACATCAACATGAGCCAGACTATGAGTAGGCTCAACATCCCCTTGGTGGGGTCGATCCTGACCACTCTTTTTAATCCAGCACCATTTTTCATTTCTCAGCTTTCTAGACCTCCCTTCTCCTTCATTTTTTCTTTTCTTTGTGCCACTTATCATATTCTAACATGTATTTTCCTTATCTGTTCTGTTTATTGGTTGCCTGCTTCTCCTTTAGGCAATGTAGACCCTCATGCCCAGCTTTGTCAACTCATCCTGTCTCTCAACACACATATTCATGTATCTGAAACACCCACTGAAGTGCCCGGTACTTTGATGACTTGCCAAACGACTTCTTCAGGGGAAAAGGAGAAAGTACAGTGAAAGGTTTCTGCCATCTACTATAGGTTGCATATCACTGATCCAAAATGCTTAGGACCAGAAGTGTTTCACATTTCAGTTTTTCTTTTGTGTATGTGTGTAGGGGACGGGGGAGTGGGTTAGGAATATTTGCATAGGCTTTACCAGTGGTGCTAAAATATTTTGGTGGTTTGGAGCATGTGGGTTTCTAATGTTTGGATTATGGACATTGAGCCTATAGTTAGAAGTTTGAAAAAAGTAGTTTGTAATGTGTTGAGGCCTTGGGCAAATATTTGGGAAAACGTGTATTTTTGGTAGGCATGGGAGACTATTTGAGTCTTCTAGCAGAACAGTGTACAAAAGTGGTATTTTAGTAAGATTACTTCCTTGTGGCTCGGTGTGCTTATCTGTAAACTTGAGGTAGAATCCTCTCTCTTATTTCCTTCCTCAAAATATAGAAAGGTCATGAGCTGATATGCTGAGCACTTTACTCTCTTGAGAAGGGTGACGGAGGATAATTTAAAGGCTGCTATGCATGAATATTGTTTAATGTTCAATTGAATCCATCAAAAAGGTGAAGAGACAACTCACTTCTCCAGCTCATCCCAGAAGACATGGGGGTCAGAGCTCTTTTGCCGAATCTTCAACATGTGCTGCACCAGGCGGATGGAGCGATTATAGGATTTGTCCAGTTCACTGATGATGAACAGCAGATCGGAGCTGAGGGCTGGCACAGCTGCATATTGCCATAGCAGCACTGGCAGGTACATCGCCACAGCCAGGGCCAGCAGGGAGTAGGGGAGGGCCTGTGGGGTGAGAGATGGCTGAGGAAAGCCCAGGGCTGAGTCTTGAGAGACAGTACTGAGTGAGGGATTCACTCTCCCTAGTCCCTGCCTCAGAAAGGGAAGATGACAGTGGAGTGGGCCACCATAACTCTACTGATGTGGAAGGACATAATGAGGCCCAGTAAGAAAGGGATGGCAGGTATCCATGCTCACCCAGACCCATGGCCTATAGTTTTCCTGATCTGTGGATCCAATAGGAACCCAAGGAGAAGGGAAGAACCAAGTATGTAAAAGAAGGAGAGAGAAAGAAGGAGAGGGAGGGGGAAGAGAGAGGAGGAGAGGGAGACAGAGGACACATGAGAGAGAGTTTGCAAGCATGAACATGGTGGTTAGGGAAGGGGAAGACAGAAAGATTTATTTTACTCCCCTGTCCCCTCAGATGAGTTACAGTGAATGACTAGCATGAGGTCATTGCCAACAGACATGCTAGAGAAGAGAAAATCCCATATCTTCCGTGTAGCCTTTCCTGGCTTCTCAAATGCACTCTGGACTTTAGTCATTGCTAGACTCTTGTCAATGTTCAATTATATCATTGGACATTGTCTTGGAATTCCTTGGGGCTTCTTTCAGGTATGTGGAACTGAAAGCTGATTTTTAAGAATGCACAAGCTGTGTCCCTTCAGCCACACTACCAGCGTCCTGAGGTGAGGGATGGAGATGAGTTGTGTTTGTGTTTTCCATCCCTGCCCTTAACATTTGAAAGCCTCAGAATGAAACCGCATTTGGACAGGGGGTTGTTTAGCCATGGTGTTATATAGGGTAGGGTGGTCTCTGAGCCTGGTATGACTGGTATGTGTACACACACACACATCAGGTAAAGAGGTAGATGTGTACACAGCAGAAATACACAGGTTGTTGTCCATAAGCCAAAACAAAGCACCTGGAAGATCCATTACTCAGCACCCAGAGAAGAAACAACACTGGATGGAACCTTGATCTTGGGTTCCTGGCCACTGGAACTGTGAGATGATTTGTTTGTTTTAGGTTAGCCACTGAATGTGTGGTGCTTTGTTACACTAGCCTTAATAAAACTGATATAGAGACTATATCATCATCACAACTTCACACCTTGCAGCTTCTTCTGAACAGACCCATAACTTCTTCTGAACAGAAGAGGATTTGTTCTTCTAGAGGAAAATTTAAGAAAATGATGAAGGGTGCATATATGATTGTATTTGGGTGGAGAAGAAAGTTGTGTGTAATAATGATGAAAGTATGTTATGTGTAGTATGGATCTACCTAAATGAAACCCATTAGTCTGTATAACCAATATGCACTAATAAAAGCTGTGAATTTTTTTGCATGGGTAACTTATAAAATAAAAAAGAAATATGTTTAATTTTCTAAACTAAAAAGTAAGCTAGGATAGGTACTCTAGGACACAGAAAAAACATAGAAACTTTTCACTTTTGCCTGAGAAATATCATTCCTTGAAATTAAACCTTTCAAATGGCTTTTATCTAGAACTCAAAAAATAACAAATGCCGGTGAAGTTGCGGAGAAAAAGGAATCCTTCTACATTGTTGGTAGAACTGTAAACTGGTTCAACCATTATGGAAAGCATACGGAGATGTCTCAAACAAAAAAATGAAGATAGATATCCCATTTGACCCAGCTATATCTCTTCTGGGGATCCTCCAAAAAGAGTTAAAGACATCATCTAACAGTGATACATGCATACCTGTTATTGTAGCAGCACAATTCTGCTAAATCTCGGAAGCAGCTGATATATCCATCAACAGATGAATGGATAAAAAAGATGTGGTATATACACCCAATGGAGTTCTACTCTGCCATAAAGATAAATTTGAGTCATTTGTGGGAAAATGTATGTACTTTGAAACTATCCTGCCAAACTGAATGAATCTGACACGGAAGGTTAAATTTAGCATGGTGTCTCTAGTATAAAAAAATCAAATTATGCAAAAGTAAAAGAGCAAGGTAAAAGGTTGAGGGGAGAAAATAGATTTTGTGGAGAGGGAAATGGGATGTGTATGTGGGGGGTCAGAGGGTGGGAGGGGTAAGGGAAGTAAAAATGATCATATGTGGTATGTATATGCACAGTTCCTTAAGCTGGATGTAATATGTATCAAAAATACTAATAAAAAGAGTAATTTTGGAAAAAACCTCAAGAAACTTAAAAAAATAAGCCTTTCACCCCTACAGAGGGTTTTTGGAGGTTTGAAGCAGAGCCTGAGGATCTACGTAGCTTCCTGCTGATCCTGTGACCAGGCATTTTGACCAATGGGACATGTGAATACCCTCTGGGATCCCTTGAACTTGTCACCACCTAATCCTGCTTGAACTTCCCAATGACAGAATCTTTCTGGCCTTTCTCTGTTAAGTCTCTGGTTTTGTCTGAGTCCTAGAGCTATGACGTCTTGAGGCCCTGAGAATGATTATCCCTGGAAAATGCTGCAAATGACTTCTGATTAAACACTGTCACCTGAACGTACATAATACCCCTGTTCCTTCATAAAAGTCCACTGAGTTGACAATAAAAAATAAAAAAGTCAGATTCTTCTAAAGACCAAGGGAACAGCAGAGGAGACAGGAGCAAGAGCAAGAAATTGTTGAAAGCTCGAGTGCAGCTGCGTGATGCAGGAGGCCAGTGTGTGGGCAGGGTGGGGAGCCGCGGCAGGGAAGAGCAGGGATTTGAACCAGGAAACCTCAGAATTTGGGGGATCTTAGAAAAGAAATTGTAAGTGGGGTTGAAAACGGGAAAATTGAAAAGTGCCCCTGAAAAACAGCCTCGCTGATCTTTTCTGTAAGGCGATGCATTTTAGCAACCGCCCTTTCCTTCCGTAGACAGAGACTTGAGGTTTACTCTGGAGATTTTAAACCAGAATATATTCTGCACTTGAGTCCCCAAGGGCAGAAGGACCACACTGAGGAGTGGGCGGGGGATCAGCTAAATGAGCACTGAGTGGTGAGACCTACGCTGAGTTCCCAGTGGGCTGGCGGCCAGGTCAATACCAGCTGCTCCCCTGCCACTCCCCACAAATGAAGAACTGAGGGGCTCTTCTCGGAGAAAACTGGCCAGTCCAGAGAGGAGATTGTAGACAGTTCTGTCTGCATCTCTGTATCTCCAGTGACATGGACCACAGGGATCACCTTCAGCTGAGCCGCCTGTCGACTTGCCTCACTCATAGGTTCAGAGCTTCTGGTCAGATAAAAGTAGACGCTCAAAGGCCACCAGGCACCCAGAGAATATGCCCTGAGCATGAAAGTTAGCGGAGGGAGGGCTGGGAAGAGAGGTGAGAGGGGATGTTGTACACATCCGCCCCTCTGCGCTCAGCCACGAAGTGGGCCCGATGGCGTCTCTGCTTTACCTTGTGGGGCCACAGTGACTTTGTCTTGTACTGGCCATCCTCATCCTGCTCGTGGTGAACCAGTGAGTCCCAACAGGAGCTGTCCACATAAGCAGCCTGCCGGACGCTGAAGTTACTGGGGGCAAAGCAGCTGATGGGAGACCCTGGAACAGGAACAGAGCTGTGAGGCAGCCCTGAGGGGGAGTGGAGGAGTGGCAACCCGAGGGGCCATCCTGTGGGAATTTCTGGGGGCCATTTCCACCACTTTTTGCCAGTGTTTGTGTCTGGCAGGCACTGTCTTCTTCCTGTGCCCGCTTCCCAGCACTACACACCCTGGTGTCACAGGGTGGGCCCACGCCTTCCATTGTGCAACAGCCTTTAAGGCACCAGAGAGTTTGTACTTTGATGGCGATGTCCCCTTTCTCAGAGAGCTGACATCTTTTAGACTGCAAGATGTAGACAATGAATTACCCGGACTTCTGGGCAGGTTTGGAGGAACCTGGCTCCCTGCAACCAGCCCTCCGTCCCCCATATTCTCCAGAAAGAAGCAAAGCTGGAAGCCAATGCCTTTCCCTTTCTCCTGGGTGAGTGCAGGAGCAGTGGGAGGTTGTCGTGTCTCATTGGGAAATGCGGTTAAGTTAATGCCGCAGCTAGGAAGGAAAGCCAGAAGGCCCATTCCTCAGGAAGTTCACATTCTCCTCAGTAGAAAAAAAGAAGTTGTTAATCCTGCGCCCCCAATGCTGCATACCTGTGTACAGTTACATGTACGTGTGGCAGGGTTTGTGCAGCACCTCTGTGTAGGGCAGTCAGGCCCTTACTACATGTTCTCAAATCAGTAACCTTGGAGGTGGGGGCAGGAGGAGGGCTTGGAAACAACCATAGACTGGCTGACTAGGCTGAAATCTCTGGTCCTGAAAAGATGGTGGGCCCCAGCTTCACTTCTTTGTATGAAAATCAGAAGTTTAATTATTGAAATGACATAAAACTTTTAAAAACTTAGCATTATAATTATTTTTATTGTAAAAAATCAAAGGTGATTTTTATTATTTTCTTTTATTTTTTGAGACAGAGTCGCACTCTAATCAGAGCTTATCCTGATCACTGTGTAACCCAGACTGGCCTCAAACTCATAGCAATCCTCCTTCCTCAGCCTCCTAAGTGCTAGGATTACAGGCGTGTGCCACATGCTTGGTCCTCAGAGGTCATTTTTAATAACTTTGTGGCATGTCTGCGTTGCTGGTGCCCTAACCTCTGGTGTGGCCTGCCTTGGGGTAATCCAGCCAGTGTGGGAGCTGTCTCACTTTGGGATCCACGCAGAGTGAAATTAAGTGAGGTCTTGGGAGCAACTTACCTGGGGAGAACTCCTGGGCGAATGCCAGAGACATCAGCAACAAAGGGAAGCCCACAGTGACAAACTTGACCATCTGGTCCAGCGGCAGTTCCAGGCGCAGGCCTTTGAGGCGGGAGCCCCTGCGGTCAGGCAGCAGGGCATCAGAGAGCATGTACTCCGCAGCTGTGTGTGCCAGCGTCATCTTGCTGCTGAGCCTGGGGACGCAGAAGTGGCAGGAGGGGTCCCGGGACAGGGGAGTGCTGTGGGAGCGTTAGGCAGCTGGCTCTGAGCAGGCAGTGTGCTGCCGCCGCCGGGGGCCTCACGGGTGACTCTGCTAGCAGCGGGCGGCCACCGGCGGTTCTCTAAATAACCGCCTAGGCCCAGAGCCAGGCATGCTGGTAATTAGAGGGAGGCCCAGCCGCAGCGGGTCCTTGCTGGAGTAGGGTCGGCCTTTGCGTGGCTGCTCTCTCTGGGCTGTCTCTGAGCAGATGAAGTCCCATGGCTTTATGCTGCCTTCTCATTAATAAAGTATTTTTGGCAGAGTGGTGGAGCCAAGGCCCCCGTGTAATTGGTGTGGAATTTGGATGGGGAAGCTTATATGTGTTGAAGGCTTTCATTTTGTGGCTTGGAGTGGCAACGGAGCCCCCTGGACTCAGCCGGGATTGCTAGCACTACAGTCTTCTTTGTCTGGATTGTTCTTAGATACTTGTATTTGCTGCTAAATTTCCTACGCCAGCTGTGGTCTTCTTCCAAAACCTTTCAACCCTAATGGTCAAAATGCAGGGCGAATGTTTAAAACTTTAACAATAGAAGATCCACCCCTTTTCTTTGAACACACATGTCCGTCCCATTTCATTGCCCCTGTATGCAGCAATTCTTAAAGTCCTCTTTTGTGTCTTTACGCGGTATGGTCAAAAATCCTGTGAACGCTGCTGCCCTGTCTTTCCCAGGGAAAGGCATGCTTGGGACAAAGTTTCAGCGCGTCCCCATTTACGAATAAGTCAGGTCTGGCACCCTGTAACGTCTGGTTCTTCCCCCAAATCAAAATGAGTATGAAAGGCAAACGTTTTCAATTGATTCACAATATGAAAATAGTCATAACGTCACAACTAAAGACACTGACAAAAGAAAACATAAAAGCTGCTTCAGAAGGGACAGCAGCGATGGAGCAAATGCGTTAAAAGAAAGGGGCCCTATTTTCAGCGGACCTACTAGCAATGAGGATTTCATTGTAACAATTTAAAAATACTTAAACATTCACTGTATTTTCCAATCGCATCTCCTACTTACCATTTTCATTTTTAGTCTTAACCGTTTTCTATAAATCTGGAGGATGCAGGTTAAGTATCAAGTAATGGAAAGAGTATGAGCTTTGGAATTTTGAAGAAAAAGTTCTTCTCTAGAGTCCCAGTAGTGCTCATTTTTAAGCTGTTTGATTTCAAGTGAGTCACTTTGTCTGTTTCCTCATTTCCCAATGGTGGTATGTTGGACTTTTACAAGACCGTGGAGATTAGAAGTACTGTGTGTCAGTGGTCCCCAGCATCTGTACACCAGGGACTGGTTCCGCGGGCAGCGGTATTCCGATGGTTGGGGCTGAGGTTGCTGGGGGAGGGAGTATGTGACTTACATTCCTCTCATGCTTTGTTTGTAGCGCAGTTTGTGCTTCTAGGAGAATCGAATGGTGTTGAGGATCTGATAGATGGTGGAGCTCTTGTGGCAATGCCAGTAACGAGGAACAGCTGTACATACAAATAAAGCTTCGCTTGCTGGCCTGCCACTCCCCTCCTGCTGTGTGGCCTGGTTCTTAAGGGGTGGTCTGGACACTGGGACTCTGCTGTACATGAAAGTGCTCTGTATGTAGACTGTAAAATGCGGGGCAAGTGCTAAGGTTTGGATAAGTGTCCCCCCTAGGCACACGTGTTGAAGGCTTGGTCCCCAGCCTGTGGTGCTTTTTGGGGTGTCGCAATCTTTCAGAGGTGAGGCCTAGTGGGAGGAAGCCATGTTACTTGGGGGGTGTCCTGGATCCTGTCTCTCTTCTTTGTTTTCTGGTGGCCAGGAAGTGAGTAGCTTCTTCTCCTGTGATGTATGCTGTCGCTCCAGCCCCAAAGCAACAGGCCCAAGGAATTTCAGGCTGAATCCTCCAAAACTGTGAGCCAAAATTTTTAATTCACCTTATCAAGTTGACCATCTCAAGTGTTTTTTATTCCCCCACAATCACAGAAAATATAATACGAGTGCCAGCTCAGTTCAACTTGATGGATTTGTTGGAAGAATAGGACATTGTTGTTTCTAGTATTGTGCCTAATTTTATCAGTAGAGGTTCCTAACTGGTGTTCATCACTGTGGTTCCTTTTGGCTTTATTTTTCCCATGCAAGTGAGAGTCCCTGAGTTAAGGAGACATGCTCATTATACGCTTATGCAGAACCTATGCACATATCTAAGCTAGTATCTAGAATTGTTTCTGTAATTGTGGCTCCAAAGGCGTCAGTCTGCTTCGGGGGCCTGTGTATGCCCTCCTGGTCCATCCTCCTGAGTACAGGTAGCACTACTGGTATCCTTATTCCTGAGATTTAAGAATGGTTGGGTGTTGGGGTTTAGATTGAATTCAGAAGTCCTGGGATGTTCACATGTGAATTTTTTTTTTTAATGTGGGACTTACTTGAGTTGGGAAGAAAAGGCTTTTGGGTTGGATGGGGGTGCTGGTAGGATGTGAAGATTACACATTTGATGCAAACATTCTTCGTCATAAATCATTATGAGAAGAGAGAAAAAAATGAGTGAGAGAGAAGGCAAGCAGCTTGGTTTATAACTTTTCACTTTTTTTAGACATATGGTACGTGAGTCTCAATTTTATCTTTTACCCCCAGGCCTACACATGTTTGAACTGGGTCCACCTGTCCTCATCCCATAAGCTAGAGGCTAACTCTGCTTCAGTTCTGTCCCCTGTGTGCTGACTAGCATGATTCAAAATGTGGAACATCAGAAAACAGCATTTACTTCTAGTCCCCATTTCTCTGTCCATATTATCATTTCTGTATCTTTTTAATTATGTGTTTTTCCAAATGTTAACTTTTTATTTGAATGCATATATACTCTTTTGCTTCTAAAATGCACATTTTAAAAGTATGATATACATGCATTAAAATGTATGTAGGTGTACAGTTCAATACATTCTCATTTGATTAAGAAGCAGAACATTATTAGCACCTCAGAAAACTACCTCTGTGCTACTTTTTAATAACCATCATTTCTCAAAAAAATAACCATTATCCTAACTTTAAATAGCATAGATAAGTTTTACCTTTTTAATACATTATAAAAATGGAATAACCTGTATGTATAGGTTTTTGTGTGTAACTTTTAAAAAAAAGTACTGAGAATCCAAGTGTGAGCCTTTGCACTAAGCTACATTTCCAGCCCACTTTTATTTTAGATTTTGATACAAGTTATGCCTAAGTCACTAATTTGCTTGGCTGGGCATGGACTCATAGTCCTCCTGCTTCATCCTCTCAGAGTGCTGGCACAGACTTGGCTGGTTTCTTTTGCTGAATATTTATTTATGACAGTCATTAATTTTTTCCCTGTTTTTGTACTTTATACACATGGAATCATATACATGTATTTTTAGTGTGTTTTTGAATTCCCTCTTAAACCAATTTTCAAATTCATTCATGCTGGTATATATGTCAGAAATCCACTCCTCTCTTGTAGGTAAAAGCTTTTAGTTTTCTTAGTAAATATTTGACTCTTCGGAGTTTCCTTTCCTCCCTGGCCTTGACTGAGGTTGGAAATTCACATCTTACTTGACATGGACTTTGGCAGAAGATCTTAGAGTGTTAGGAAGCCTCAGTTGCTGGCCACTGGCCCTGATAGCCTTTCCCATAGGGATGATCGAGTGTTCTCACAACATTTAACCTGGCTTTTCCTGCAGCGAGAAATCCAGAGAGAACAAGGCAGAAGTAGGAATGCATCAGACTCATAAAGATCCCAGAGTTGTTTCTGAGGGTGTTGGCATTGCCCTTTATGAAGCTTACAGGAAGGATGCTAGAGAGAAAAGGTATAGAATGCAAGGACTATTAGTTTAGGGACTATGAAGTCAAATCAAACCACAACAACATTGCTCCTGGGCATGGTGGCACAGGCCTGTAATTCCAGCTATGTTGAAGACCAAGATGATGACCTCAAATCTGAAGCCAGTCTGGGTACCTTAGTGAGACCCTGTCTCAATAAGAAAGGGCTTGGGGATGTAGTTAGTGGTAGGGCACTTGCCTAGTATGCATGAGGCCCTGAGTTCCACTCCCAGTGACATAAAAGAAGTCATCTCAATGTCACACGTGCTGCAACAGGAGAGAAGTAGTGACTGCTGAATAACACATAGTAGGGTAGTTTTAATACAAGGTGCAGTGTCTATTATTAAACTAATGACCTCATTAAAAATCCTACAACTTTGCTGTGCACAATCTTTTTAATGTAGTCCCATTTGTTGATTTTTGCTGTTATTTCCTGTGCAGATGGCTTTCTGTTCAGAAAATCCTTTCCTATCCTGATGTCCTCTAGGGGTTTACTTATCTTGTCTTTCAGTAGGCTCAGTGTTTCTGTTTTGATATTTAGTTCTTTGAACCATTTTGACCTGATTTTAGTGTGGTGACAGATGTGGATTTAATTTCAAAGGAAACAACAAGGTGAAAATCCACAGAATGGGAGAAAATCTTTACGAGCAATAATTCAGACAGAGGATTGATGTCTAGAATTACAAAGAACTCAAAAAAATAATCCTAAAATAAATGACTCCCTGAAATGGGCAGCTGAGATCATGTGGGTTTGACCAGGGAACCCACTGGACAGATGAGGATGTAGAAATGACCTTTAGAGACTCGCTTCAGAGAACACAGGCTTATTTTATTAGGGGCAGCATGAATACATATAGACTAGAAAAAGGGGAGCGTCCCGACACCAGGTAAGAAGAGCTCATTTGTCCAATTGTCATAGAGAGACAGCAATATGACTTTATATGGAATAGCGGGAGGTACGAGGTGGGAAGGAGAGCACATAGGCAGACATGCGCAGGACGGTTGTGCCTGGGTGAGCCTCAGCTCAGAGCCACTAGGAAGTCTTGGGAGCTTAGTGTGCTAAGCTTGCATGTCCCAGATGTGGGCCAAGTATGATTGTGGCCATCCCAACACCTCCACAAAATCAAAAGAAGCTTCTCGGAAGAGGAAGCACAACTGGCCGTCAAGCACATAAAAAAATATTCATCATCATTGGCCACCCGAGAAACGAAAATAAAATCAACACAGATATTTCACCTCCCCCAGTGAGAATGCCCTAAATTAAGAACTCAAAAACAACATTGTTGGTGAGGAGCAGAAAAAAACGAATTCTTCTACGTTGTTGGTGGGACTGCAATCTGGTTCAACCATTCTTGAAAGCAGTTGGGAGATTCCTTAGAAAGCTGAGAATAGAAATCCCATTTGATCCAACCATAGCTCTACTGGGCATGTTCCCAAAAGAAATAAAGTCAGCAAACCATAAAGACACATGCATATCCATGTTTATAGCAGCATAATTCACACTAGCTAAATCCTGAAACAACCTACCTACCCACCCATAGAGGAATGGATAAAGAAGATGTGGTACCTGCACACAAAAGAATACTACACTGCCATAAAGAAAGACAGATACAAAGCATTTGAAAGAAAATGGGGTCACTTTGAGTCAATAATGCTCAGTGAAATGGACCAAACACAGAAGACTGACTATGGATGGGTGTCGTTTTTATGAAATTCACAATAATAGCTGCACAGAAAGCCTTCAACTGGAGAGACAGGATAGGAAAAGGGGTGATGGACTGCTAGGACAAAGATAAATCCCTGGGGAGGGGAGGCAAAGGGCAAGGCGAAGAGGGAAAGAAAGAAAAGAGGCCAAAATTGTTGTAGATGGTCATTGGTTCCCCAAGCCACGGATTTCTAATGTGTCACGGAGTCTGTAATTCATAGATATATGTATCTATATAATAAAAATACGTAAAATCCTACAACTACCAGTAAGGGACTTGATGAAATGTGAAGTGGGATGACACCAGTTGTTGGTCAGCATGCAACAGCTGGCCATGACAAACAGAAGGATGACGTAGAGCAGTGACAGCTGTCCTCAACGCCAAGCATGTTCGTCACCAACACACAGCCAATCAGTATTTAGTAACGATGATGATGATGATGATGACAGAACAGTAGCAGAGATCTGCAAACGATCAATTTCTCATGAGGTGGTACATGAAGGGGTTCATCTGAGAGTTAGACGAGTCATGGAGACCAGATTTCCTGTCATGGTGCTGAAATCGATGCCAACGAGAGGAGGAGCTGGAATCCCTTCTGTCCTGTTCCTGGAGAAAAAAATCCATGCCTGTGATTTTCTGCTTCTATTCTCCACCCCTTCTCCTCCAGGTTGCGGGCGGGCTCAGGCCAGGTGTGGACATCACACCTCTGAACTGTTCCTCACACCTTACACGGCTCACTGCCGGTAACATTTGCCAGGGCCAGGCAAGCCAGGGAATGTTCCAGAAATCAGGGTGATTAGAGGAACTGGGAAATACCTGGAGTGTTTACTGCCCACAACATTTTCACATTTTTTTTGTGTTTTGTTTCTTTATTTTTGCATGTATATTTGCTTCAATAACCTAATATTCCTTTTCACATAGATGGTCCTACAACACTTCTCAGAATGTGATAACGTAGAATGAATTACCCCAAATTTAGAAAGGACAGCAGAGTGTAGTTATAGTTTTTATATGTATGAGTGACAAGACATGTCTTCTTGTATCAAATGAAGAATAAAAATATCTCACAACGTATGTTGTAAGCTCAAAATGGAATAATGTGCATGAAATACATTTTCAAGTGCCCCACGCCATGGATAATGTGAGTTGTCCTCAAGCATATGGAAATCTCCCTTTGTTTTTGTTGTCCTTGAAGTTGTATGACCTAACATAGCAGGTGTCCTTCCACTCTGGGGAGGTTTGTTATCAGCTGAATCAGTGGGAAAGGGGTGGGCTTAGAACACTAGGTGAAGATTTCTGAGCAATCAGTTTTAAAAAGGGTACAGGTGAAGGAAGATAGCTCAGTAGTGGTAGAGTGTGTGCTTAGCATGCACAAGGCCCTGGATTTGACCTCTGGATTTGACCCTCCCCCCCCATGAGTACAGTCTGCACCTGAGCCAGTCTGCACCGATGGTCCTTGGCTACCTTTGATGTGCACAGAGGTAAAGATTAGACTGTAAAGAACCTGTGTCGTAGATGCCCTGCATGCTGTATCTCTGGAATGGACACAATGTTCACAAAGGAGAAGGAAAAGAATACAGAATAAAAAAACAATTCACATGCACAAAAGCACATGTGTCATCTAAGTTATTTAAGAAAAACAAACATTTGTGGGCCCATATACGGAAAATGGAAGAAAATATAAAAATAAGTAAGATTTTGCACTTTATGTATTTATGCCAGTAACTAGATTTTCTTTGAATATGAAATTGGATTCAAAACACTCTCAGAGTTGTGTAACCATCGACACAATCAAGTTTAGAGCATTTTCAGCACCCAAGAAAGAAACTCCACACTCATTAGAAGTCGTTCTTAATGTCTCCCCCACGACACACCTTTTCATTCCCCCACAACTGGAAAATCTCGTATTATCTTCATACGTGTCCTATTCAAGCCCCTAGGCCTGCTGAAAAGCCAGCATCTGTGGACTGTAGACAGGAGATAGTGTGCTTCTAGAGATAAATTAGATTATTCTAGTTTAAAAAATTAAACAAATTACACTTAAGATATAGGTTGTCCTTGGTAAAGTAAGGGGAAAATGCTGAGAGACATTTTAGCTCCCTCTGTGATCAGAAGAACTCAGGAAAATTTGCATGAGGTCGGGGTTAAAAGTAGGTGGAACTAGAAATAGAATATAACATACAGATCAAAAGAAGATGATTTGATTGGGGAACAGAATCTCCCTCCTCTGTGTCCTTATTTCATTTTGTTATTTAATTTTTGTAGTGTTGGGTTTGACCTGTTTGTCCTTTACATAGAAGTTTCAAGATGTCTATCTGTCCTCGACTTCCTCTTCTCATGTGGCGTGTTCTCCCTGAAAAAAAAAAAAAAAAACTGAAGCACTCTCATAGCACCACTATTTTTGTACTTTTTTTACATTTTCAAATCACTACTTACTGGTTTTCCACTTTTAGAGTTGATCTGTGGTCGAGGCAGAAGGCTTTCAGTTGATGGTAATTATATGTTGAGGCCTGAAAGGACTGTGAAGGAATCTTGAGACATTTAAAATGAAAAAGTAGGTGAAAGTTTGGTCTTCAGAAAGCAATTGCTTTTAAAACCACGAAGCTCTTAGAAGAAAATGCTGGGACATTTCATAACCTTGGATTTGGCAGTCAGATTCTTAGATTTGACACCAAAAGCATAAACAACAAAACTAAAAATAGGTAAATCAGACTTAGCTATTTCTGCAAAGAAAACACATGAATTGCAAAGCAACCTTGCTATCATTAGCTCTCAGGGAAGTACAGGAGCTGTCAAGGAATTGTGAATTAGACCCACAAGGAACCATGACTACACATTCAGTAATATGGTGATAATTAAAAAGTTAGGCAAATCCAAAAACTAGAATTCCACACTTCAACAAAATATACATATACTGACCTGTAAATCTTGTATAATACAGTTCACATGTTGGAAGGGTACGATTCAATGGGTTTTAGTATATTCCCAGAGTTGTGTCACTATGAGCACAATTTTACAGCATTCTTGTCACTCAGGAAAAGAAACTCCACATCCATTAGAAGTCACTCTCAATGTCTCCCCCACCACACACCCGTTTATTCTCTCCAGCATCCCCAGTCCTGGGAAATCACATACTTTCTGTCTTTATATGTGTCCTGTTCTGGAGTTCTACCCTCCTGTCTGATTAATTACACAACCATGAACTAACATCTGCTCTCTTTCTCCCGTCCAGACATCCAGGCCTCCCTCGGTAACAGCGGTCCTGTTGGTCCTTCTATGAGATCAGCTCTGTTAGGTTCCATCTATGAATGAGGATCCTGTGGTATTATTTCTCTCTATGAGTGGTTCATTTCACTTAGCATAATGTCCTCCAAATTCATCTATATTGCTACAGGTTCAAGATTCTATTCTTTAAAAAAATGCCTAACTAGTATTTCATTGTATATATTGCTACATTTTTTAATGTATTCATCAACTGGGTTGATTCTTAGGTATTGTGAATAGTGTTGCAGTAAACATGAGGGTAGAGATGGCTTTTTTTTTTTTTTTTTTTTTTGGAAACAGGGTGTAGCTCTGTAGCCCAGGCTGGTCTTGAACTCACTATGGATCCTAGGCTGGCAGCAACCCTCCTGTCTCAGCTTCCTGAGTGCTGGAATTGCAGGCCTGCACCACCACGCCCAGTTTATGTGGTGCTGGGGAATTGAACTTGAGTACTGAGTGCTTGACTTAATGCATGCTAGGCAATCGCATGCATTAACCACTGAGCCATTCTTCTAGCCCGAGAGATGGCCTTTTGAAACACTAATTTCACTTTCTTTTAGTATCCACCCAGTTGTGGATTTGCTGGGGTGGGACTGTCATACCTTGCTGGTAGGGGTGGAGGCAATATAGGCATTGTAGAAAAGTTTGCAGTTACTCAACCAGTCAAACATAGTGATAGTATACGACCTAAAACAAAATAGAATAATATTATATTGCTGTATTTTATAAATATTTAAATGACTACAAAAGCAATAGGTGTCTATAAAAATGATAAAACAGAGATAAGAAACAATGAGGAATAAAAAAAATATTGTCCTTTCTCTAGCTAATGGTCATCATTTTTGACTACTTAATGCAGGCGTGTACAACTTCTGAGCCATGGGTCGTAAATGATTCGTGAAATCATTTGTCCCAGCAGGGTCCAGGCCTCACCAAAGAGGAGCAATTTCAGCCATCACGTCAGGGGTGAGTTAATTAGATGTGTCACTGGAAATGGCAGGCAAAATTTTAAGCTGAAACTTTGTATGCCTCAAATGATGTCATAAATACCCCCATGGCTCTCAGCAGAGAAAAGATTCCTCATCTCTGAATGTCTTTCCTTTCCACATATTTTTGTATGGATTCATATGCCTTTTTCTTCTAGATTGAGATTATATTACATATACTGCTCGTATTTATTTTAAAATAAAACATATGGTCTCCCTTGATTCCCCTTTCTCTCTCTTACCCGGCCCATCAACAATACCTGCCCTACCTGTTCCTTCTTAGGTGGAGGAAACAGCCTGTACACTTCAGACTGCAGGAATAAAGCTTTGTTCTATAAATTATGATGTATAAAATGCCACTGTTTTATCTACAACTCCAGCTCTTGGAGTTGTAGTGTCACCCTGTGTTACAATAAGCGATCTGCAATCCAGAGAATGGTCAAGCAAGTTTATCACTCATTCACCCAGGAAAGAGAAAGCCAGGATTTGTACTGAGATCAGTGTGATTCCAAAGATTAGTGTCTGAACACTTACTGGAACCCGGTAACAGGTAATGTGCTGTCCACCTGGGTTGTACCTGAGAAGAGGGGAGGTGTTTCTAGGGGAAATGTCAATACAAGTACAGAGTAACAAACTTCAGAAGTCCTTCTCCCACCTATAAAAGCAACTGATAAACTGGCAAAAACTTTCAAAATCAGCTTCCTTAGAACTCTGGGTACTAATAAAAACCTTAAAGCAATTGGGGGAATGAACACATAATTAAGGAAAACAAGGGGACTCTCAGTGAGAACTTTGTGGCATTTTAACTTATCCTGGATGCCTCTCCTGCTCCCAGCTCCTTGGCAGCAGCCTTGAAGACAGCAGCCCACGCTCACAGCAGACTTTGTTCTCAAAAAAATTGAAGCTTCTTAATTATAGAAATTTGAGGTTACCATTTTTTATTCAAATTGACAGCTTTGTTTTGTCATGTTTATATTTTCTTTATATAATTGAGTATCACTTTTGTTCTTCTATGTACTGCTATCAAAAATTTAAAAATACATTTAATCGATGTGTGGTAATTACACATATTTATAGGATTATTATATAGCAGGGGTCCTTAAGCCCCAGGCCGCTGGGGTACTGGCCCATGGCCTTGAAAAAACCAGTCTGGCCCAACAGATGAACTTCATGTGGGAGGTGGGCAGTCCGTAGAGCTCTGCCTTTCTGTCTGTGGGCTTCTGTTCGGTTCTAATACCACTGCTGATCCGACCAGATCCTTCTGCTCAAGCTGTCCATTTCAATTTCAAAGCTGTCCAACAACCTCCTGTGGAACAATTCTAACCCCCCACCTCCTCCAGCCAACTCTATTTTCCTTGGGAAAGTGGTCTTCAAGTTAAACAGTCCCTAGTGTTAAACAGGTTAGGGCCCACTGCCTAGGATTTCAATACACCTAATGTCAGGATCAGAGTACGGCAATTGACATGTCTGTTACCTCAGACCTACCATTTCTTTGTGTTGGGAACATTCAAAATCCTTCTATTAGTTACTTACAAAATTCAGCTATTGGCAGCGATAGTTATCCTAAACACTAGAAGTTACTATGCCAAACCAGTATTGCGCCGGTAACAGGAGCAACATGACTTTAGGTCTACACATGCATAATGAAACGGTGACTGCAGTGATTTCAAAAACAGTCATCATTTTTTTCAGCTTTTTTTTTTTCCTGATGTGAACACCTAAAGTCTCTCCAGTAAAACTTCCATGATACAATACACTAATACTAACTCTGATCCTCACACATTAGTCCTGACTGCAACGTTGTACCATTTGACCTACAAGATCTCACCTGTAGTGGCCGCTGTTGCATTCTGCTTCCGGGACTCGCCTTCTCCCTAGTCCCACGTATGGGGGAGCTCGCGTGCGCCTCACGTGCGTCTGCATGTCACCTCACTTACCGCCCTCCAGGTTCGTGCTCTCCCATGTTTTTGCAAATAGCGGCGTCTCCTTTTTAAAAGCCAATATTTCAATATGTGTGTGATATAGTGCACATATTTATTATTTCCTTTTTCAGCCATCCATGCACAGATATTGAAAGAAATCAGGACTGCTTATTTTAGCTTCCCTGGTGGCTTTCTGAAAGAAACTCAATGTCTTGCTTGGAACTCTGACAGGACTGAGGCAGCTCTGTGGGCGTGGGGCAGGAGCTGGGAGGCGGGGCTTGTTCAAAGTATTTAAAGGTAAAACCACTGGTCTCAGGTATAACATCTGGGGCAAATAATGAGTTAATCAAAAGCCTGGCACAAAAGACTGTTTTGGGAGGCTGAGGCGGGAGGATTGCAGTGAGTTCTAGGCCAGCTTGGGCTTTATAGTGAGTATAGAACCAGCCTGAACTACAGAGCAGGACCCTGTCTCAAAAAACAAACAAACAAGTAAACAAACACACACACAAACAAAAAAACAACAAAAAACTCCAAACCAAACCAACCAACCAACCAACCAAAAAAAAAAATAAAATAAACAAGACTGTTTTGGGAAATAAAGGCTTTTAAAAGCTCCCATATGTCCCTGAGAATGTAGGAGGCAACATTCATGTATAGGGCTGAATGCTGCTTGGACGAAACCTGAAAGGCCCTAAGTTCTGACCTTCAGGTAGCATTATTTATAACATCCTAAAAACAAAACAAAACACAAATGACCATCAACTTATGAATAAATAAATGAAATGTGGTGGATCCCCACAATGGAATGTTATTCAGCTGTAAAAAGGAATGAAGTACTATCATGTGACACATCCTAAAAACATTATGCTAAGGCAGAAAAGCCGGATTTGCAAGACAAGACATTGCTTAAATATATTTTGTTGAAACATGCATAATAGTCACAGGCATGAGAGACAGAAAGCTAGTGGCTGTTGCCAGAGGCTGGAGGTAGAATAGAGTAGAAAGTGACTATTTGATAGGTACTGTTTGTTTTGTCAGGTGGAGATGGAATGCTCTGGACGGAAATAGCGTTGATGGCTGTGCAACATTGTGAATGTACTAAAAGTCTGTCCATATAAACTTTAAAATGGTTAATTTCATATTATGTGAATTTTAGCTTATTGAGAATAAAGATGAAATAAAATAATTGAAAAATAGTACAAGGGTGCTCTCATAATTTTGAAATACATTTGAAGCGAAGACTCCATGGTAACAGCCTCTGCAGTGACATCCATTCGGAGGAAGTGTCCTTGCGGTTGCATCATCCAGATCGGAATCCTCCAAGGTTCTGAGAGAAAAGTGAACTTTTAACGAGTCCCTACGGTATCACTAGTATTTGCTCCTGAGTCTCAAGGAGAGTTTGCCATATGAGGCTTATTTGAAGTTAGTCGTAATGAACTGTTTCTCTCCCTTTGTAACTTTTGCGCAGCAGAGTCGAGCCCAGGGATTAGGATTTATTAATGACTCTGAAAGTTGTGGTAACATTTTAAGTGAAAGAAAAAGAAACCCACAAAGGGACGCGTTGTCACTGCAGAGCCTTGGTTACATGCGGGCCACAGAGATGGATAGACAATTACTGGGAAGTGCGAATGGATAGTCTAAATAAGACTGGATGGAAGGAATGTGGGCTTTGACTTTTCCCAGGATTACGTTACTGCTCCAGTGCTTATCCTTGTCCAACAGACATGTCTGGCCCATGCGGTAACCAACGTTTGAACTTCCCCAAAGAGAAACTAATTTCTTTGGTTAAAAAGTCAGTACTCATTAAAATAAGTTATTTTAAAAATGCAGATAAAATATTAGTATGTTTCTTACATAAGATAAGAAGGAATGTAGAGTACAAGGGGCCACATAACATACCAGCTCATTAGTCCTTGAAAGAATGAATTTTATCAGACTCCTCCTTGAAACCAGTTACACAATGAGTCCAAATTAGCGAATCCAGGGCTGGGTGTCTAGGGAGCAGAACTGGTTGTTCACTTACCTTCATTACATGCCTAACGACTTCCTAGAATGATTAGAGTTTTGGCTTCTCTCAACTGTGAGGATGGTCATCATTTTCTCCCTTTAGAGCCAGTGCTGTGGCCACCTAAGTGTCTAATGAGATGTGTTGCCCAGGAAGGATGTTTCATCAGCTCTGGTTTATTCGGCAGTACTCTGGGGTAATCAATATCACTGAACACAGCTCTGACGGTCTTTTAGGTCCTTATACAGATACCACTTTGACGATGAGGCCTAAACTCACTGTCTTTTCTTATCTTATTTTGAAGGCTATTGGAAATTGAGAAAAATGTTTCTCTTATAATTATTCACACATTTCAAATTTCAGGTGCCCTCCAAGTTTGCCCTTACATCTTGTATCCAAGGTTACTACCATCTGTTTCAAGAGTTCTTTAAGTTTCTATTTGGTATATTTTTCCTTCTCCTTAGAGAACTTTCTGTACTGTTTCTGATAGTACAGATAGCTGACAAGAGTCTTCCGGTTTTGTCTAGTACGAAGAAATCTGCTTCACTGTATGTTTTAAAGCACATTGCCATTTAACGTAGAATTCTAGATTGATTTTCTTGCTTCCTTTAAAAAAAAGTCTTTGCATTATCATCCCTCTTGCATCATTTCCGATGAAGTCTGTAGTCATTCTTAGTTGGTGCCTCTACATGCAGGGGGCTTCTCCTCTCTCCCTTGGGGATTCAAAATTTTTCTTTCTCTGATTGATATTCAGAAATTTGATGTACTTTGTGTGGTATTATTTGTATTTATTGTGCTTGAAAATTCATTGAGCTTCCTGGATCTGTGAACATACAATTCTCATCTACTTTGGGACAATTTCAATCATTATTTCTTCAGAAGTATTTCTCTTTCCTTCTTTTTCTTGCTTCCCCTCCAATTACGTTGTTAAATTGTGTGATATTGTTTCATAGGTCCCTGAGTCTCTGTTCTTTTTTTATATTGCTTTTTTCTCTTAGTGTTTCAATTTAAATAATTTCTACAGTTATGTCTTCAAGCACACTGGCATTTTCTTCTGTGGCATCTAATTTGATGTTAAAATGATCAAATATCTTTTCTTCAGATAGTTATTTATTGTGGCACTGGAGATTGAATCCAGGACTTGTGTGTGACTGGCTCTACTGCTGAGTTATAGCCTTAGTCTGCAGGTAGTTATGTTTCTAATCCCTGGAAATTATATTTGGCTACTGGTAATATTTTCATATCTCTCAGCATCACATTCATTTTTTCTTCAAGCTATTGACATATAATCAACATTCATAATAGTTAATTTTAAGTCCTTATCTGCCAGTTCCCTCATATCTGTCATTTCTGGGATGTTTTTGTCAAATTGTTTTTCTTTTGGTTACTGAAAATTTTCTCTCCTCTCATAGTCAGTATAGACATTATAGATTTTATGTCAGTGAGTGCTGAGTTTTATTGCCTTCTTTTAAAATGTCTTGAGATTTCTTCTGAATGAATGGCTCTTGTGTGTCTAGAGAGGCAGTATGATAGTTTTTAAATTTATTTTTAAGACTTTCTAATTTGTGTCTAGAATTCAACAGGGCAGATACAGACCCAGTCCTAAGGTGTGGTCATTCTGGTTTTCTAAGTGCATTCCTCAGGTTTATGCTGCAGTGGCTACACCACGACTGGTGGGAACTTGCATGGTTCCTGGCTACGTGAGCTCAGGGGATTGCTTTACTTCTTGCTCTTTGGTAATTAATTTTGTCAGCAAATTTTTGTTTTTATATTTTTGCAAGTTGTGGAGAAAACTTTCTCTTCCTAGACAAAACATTAGATATTTGCCCGATCATGATTTTTTTCTAAACAACCATTTTGGAAAAATGTCACTGTGCATACTTTCTAAAGATATTTGTCTTTCAGCTATGGAAAATTAACAAAAAAGATTTGCTAAACTCATGGGATTGTCCTACACACAATTAAAATTTGATACATAGTCATTATGCATATTTATGAGGAACATTGTGGCGTTACAATACTCATATACAATGTGAAGAGATCAAATTATTCTATCCCCTCGATTTTTTTATTGTTGTTTAATCTGACCATATGGAATTTAACTTTACGTATATTCTGATCCAGAGGACCCCAGCCAGCTCAGAGTTCCTGTTTAACAGTCGGTTCTCAAAATGTAGCCACATTTGTCAATATTTTATATATAGCCTCTGGGTTTTAAATAATATTCTGCCAATTATTTTCTGCCTTCAGGTTATAAATAGCTTCACCTATGTTTTCCTCCCAGAGCTTGTATGGTTTCAACTGTTACGTTTGGACGTATTTGCAATTTATACTGTTTCTGGTATAAAAATGGATTTCACGTTTTCTTCATAGAGTTGGCCATTTGTACCATCACCGTTAAAATGGCAACCCTTCTCCTCCCTTACTGATTCATCGAATGCTGAATTTCTATTTGTTCTAGATCTGTGTCTGAGTTTTACACTCTGTTTCAGCAGCCCATCATTCTACACATGTAGAGAAATGGATGCACTTTAAGACCACAATGTCGTGGAATAAATAAGAAGCACAAGGTTAAACGTCACGTGCTTTCTCTTGTATGAGAAACCCAAAATATGAAGAGCAAAGTAGAATAGCAATGACAGGAAACAGGAGGCAGACCCCGAGGAGATGGCAGGGGACGGGAAGGTGGAGGAGAGAAGGAGGCAGGGACGGAAACCGCAAGTAAAAAGGATTATGAGGTGACGTGAATACGGACAAGTTCTCCAAGGTGAATCTAATTATCAGGTATCACAGACATAAAATAATAAAAATAATAATTATCTAGAATAAAAATTGAGATAAAGATTAAAATTTAAGACCTGGAACTGGAGAACTCCCAGTGGGAAACAGGAAACCTCCTGGCTAGTGGTCTTAGCATTAGTTTTTGTGGGAGGTAGGCAACTAAAAGCTCAGACAACCAAAGCTGTGCAAAACTTATATGAGACTACACAAAATTTATTAATTATTTTCTTCTGCCTAATTTTGTTCAATTTCCCCTCATTTTTTCTAAAATGGAAACTTAGCCCATTGGTTCTAGGTATGCTTTCTTTTCCAGCATACACATTCAGCAGTATATTTTTTTCTCTGAGTACTATTTTGCATTTTACAAATTTTGACAAGTTTTAATTTTCTAGTAGTTCAAAAATATTTTTAAATATTTGAGGATTCTCTTCAGGTATCTTCTGTGACCCATGTGCTATTTACTTGAAGTGTGTCATTTAATCTCCGACTGTAGTGGGGTTTTCCAGCTATCACCTGTTATTGTTTCAATTTCAATTTAATTGTGGTCTGAGAGGACACCTTGTTGAATACCTACTTTTTAAAATTTGCTACAATGTATATTATAGTCCAGAATGTGTACTCTTATTTTTTTGGTTTTCTTTTAACTCCAACTTCCTACTTCCATTAATATTATTTCTCTGGACAACTGCTCTAACTTATTTAATATGTACAATATGTTGTGCTTCTGTTTTCTTTCTAAATATGCTCTTTGTGTTTCTTAGCATATAATTTTAATTTTTGATTAATTATTCAAATATTAGCTTTGGATACAGGGCGTTGCTATTTTTCCCCAAGCTGGTCTTAAACTTCTGGGCACAAAGGATTCTCAGCCTTGACCTCCTAGTGTAGTTGGGGCTGCATGTGTATGCCACAGACGATATCAATCTATATAATTTTAGTACATATCTTTGTGTTTTATCTCTCTTCATCATTCTTCCTGTCTTTTGCACACTGCGTCTCCAGGCTACTTGGCCTCTGATTAATTCTAACTGCTGCAAAGTCTCCACTGCTACTGATCTGTTTACTTTCCCAACGGTGGACACCTGTTTTGCCTCTGCATCACCAAAAATAGCAGTGTAGCGAATATTTTTGTACATGATCTTTCCTGGGTCTAGGGGAGAAAGCCTAAAGGCATATATATCCCAGGACATAAATGCTGGATCCTGTACATATATAGATTTATTTTTTCCTAAGTAATGTCTTCCTTCTTTGCAGAGCAGCCACAGTGGAGGAGGGTTCTTAAGTCCCCATGAGGTGTCATCACCGGGATTTCAATTTTTGCCAATGTTAAAGAGGTATGAAGCGACATCACTGCTTTAATTTGCACTTCTGTGTATAGTACTTGTTTTGAGAACCTGTTCACATGCTTCCTGGAACTTCAAGCTTTGTCTTCGATAACTTAGATGTTCTGTCTGCCTCACCTAGCTTTTCTGTGGACGTTGATGTCTTTTTTTTGTGTGTGATTTTCTAGTTTGTTGACATTATCTTTGGATATAAAACTTTCTCTCATTGTATTTTTTTTTTCTTATTGCATTATGTTGTTACTGGTAAATTTATCACTGATATTCTTTGCTTAAAAAAACCTCATAGGTGCTGGAGGAATGGCACAGCAGTTAAAGCACTTGCCCTGCAAGTGCAAGGCCCTGAGTTCAATTCCCCAGCACCACATAAATCTGGGTGCGGTGGTGCATGCCTGTAATCCCAGCACTCGGGAGGCTGAGGCAGACTGATCGCCCTGAGACCAAGGCCAGCCTGAGCTACACCAGTGAATACAGGACCAGCCTGGGATACAGAGTGAGACCCTGTCTCAAAAAAAGGAAAAAAAAAAAACCCTGATAATTTTTACAGAAGCACAATTCATCTTTTTCGCTTGTCATTTTTTTTTTACCTTAAGATAAGTAAGTATTTTTCTAAGCTTTCATCTAATGAGAGGCGCTCTCGAGTGGTAGATTTTAAAAATTTCCTGCAGAGGAAAAGTGAGAAAATAAGAAACTACATGGGAATGGCTATCTCATTCTGTTGGCCTCCATCTAGTCAGGTAAAAAGCTGGAAAGTACATTTCTCAGATTCGCCTGCAGCTACCATCCTGGAAGTGAATTTGTTTCCACAAATTAAATGTATATGTAAGTTTTAGATGTGGGGAGATTCTCCAACATTAGTGTAATCAGAGTCACCTGAGGGCTTATAAAAGCCAGTTTCCTGGTTGCAGAGTTGGGTCGGCAAAATCTGCATTCTAACAAGTTTCCCAGTGGTACTCACCTTAGGATCCTGTCACTCATTGACCAGGTTCCTGGGTACGACAAACCTTCTCCATGGTGGCTGGGGGATGATGACAATTGGCACATCCTGACTTCTTTTTCTTATCTACTGTGGAGCCACTTTGGGAGCTCCCTTATCCTTTCCCTAGTTACTAAAAAACTGTGTACTTGTAATTCTATGCATTAAGCATCTTTCAGCCTAACACAACTAGTTGTTTCTGTTTCCCAAGTTAAACCATGACTGATACAACAGTATATACTAACTTGCAATAAATAAAAAGGATGCATTTTTTAAAAAAAATCTTGTATCAGGCTACTCAGTGTAAAACATGAATCCTTGATATAACTCTTGACAAAGTAAGGAAGAAATTTTATTCCATAGCTACTGGATTTACAAAGTGAGGTTGACAGTCAATAAGATTTTTAGTTAGGGTGAGAGATTTTGCAATAATGTGTAATCCAGGGTGACCAGCACCCTGTTTGATAAAGTATAGGGGTTTTCCAGGATGTAGGACTGTCAATGTTAAAGTTGAGAAAGACAGAAGGCACGTTCAAGTTAGCTACTGTAAGGCAATCCTTCCTTGGTCATCTTGAAGATGTTCTCCATAAAGAGAAAGGTTTGGGCAGATGGCGGAAGGGAGAGATTTGAGAAATTATTATCAGGGGTAATTTGAAATTGGAACAGCTTAACTAAGGCAGCCCTGACAGGTAGTTAAAGGGACCGTCAGCCTACAGTGCCGGTGACGATGTGTGAAGGCCAAGGGTATTGGCAAGAGCAAAGGAGGTGAGCAGGCATGCACTCAGCCCCACCGAGGAGAGATTATTTCCTATCCACAGTTGGGCTGGCTTGCCTAAGGCGTCTTTCTGGCACTTACAACAACCTACATTACAACAAGATAGAGCAGCAACATTAGCATCGGAAGAGTGTTCGCCTCAGTGTTTTCTGCAGGGCTGCCTTTACCTCCTTGTTCCTGAGGCTGTAGATGAGTGGGTTGAGCATGGGGATCACTGTGGTGTAGAACACAGAAGCCACATTCTCCTGGGCCAGGGAACCGGCCGTGGAGGGCTTCAAGTACATGAATGCAGTAGATCCATAGAAAAGTCCCACTGCCGCAAGGTGAGAGCTGCAGGTGCCGAAGGCTTTGGACCTGCCCTCGGTCGAGCTGATACGGAGGATGCTGGACAGGATGAAGGCATAGGAAACAAGGACCGTTAGGCTGGTGACTACGATGTTGAAACCAGCTAGAAGGAAGACTGTCATTTCAACGTCATGGGTGCTGGAGCAGGAGAGCTTCATGAGAGGGAGGATGTCACAGAAGTAGTGGCCGATGAGCGTCTCACAATAGTGCAGTTTCAACATGAGGCCGGTCTCTATGGTTGAGCCTATAAATCCCATGGTGTAGACCAGAGTCACCAGCACGGTGCAGAGGGCGTGAGACATGATGGTGTTGTAAAGCAGAGGGCGGCAGATGGCCACATAGCGGTCGTAGGCCATCACCGTGAGCATGTAGCATTCAGCAATGACAAACACAAGGAAGAAGTAGAGCTGAGACATGCACCCCCTGTAGGAGATGACATTTTTCTGGGACACAAAGTTGACCAGCATTTTAGGAGTGATGGCAGAGGAGTAGCAGACATCCACAAGGGACAGGTTGCAGAGGAAATAGTACATGGGGGTGTGAAGCTGTGGGCTCAGGCCTATCAGGGTGACCATGGCCAGGTTTCCCACCAGGGTGATGGTGTAGATCCCCAGGAAGAGTAGGAAGAGGGGCAACTGGAGCTCGGGCCGGTTAGTTAGTCCCCTGAGAATGAACTCTGTCGCTGTAGAGTGATTTCCTGGAGCCATTCTGTCTGGGAGAGGGGGGATGAGAGAGACACATCCTGTGAGAGGTCACCCTGGCACTGCGTGGGGAAGCTGGTTTCCTGCCTTTGAGGATGCTGAGCCATCCTGGCTGGGGTTGATGCCCCGATCCCCGCCGTTTGCTGAGGGCAGGACTAGCCCTTGAGTATTTCAGAGTTTATGAAGGTGAGAAGAAAGGGGCCAAGATCTGAATCTTTCACCTCTCTCTTTTTACTCGAATGTTCTAGAGTTTTGAATCTCAAAATGTTGGCCCCGGACCAGCAGCATCACCACCAGCTTGTCAGAGATGCTTATTCTCAGGTCTTACCTCGCTGGTACTGAATCAGGAACTCTATAATGAGACTGAGTTGTCAGTCTAACAACCTTTTTAGAGATGCTGGTAAGTGCTATAGTTAACAAGCTCCTAGTTTGTAGTTGGAGATAAAATTTGCCCTAGAAGTAGATTTTCACTATCCTGCATTTAGTTTTATTCAGGTCATAAACATCACAAGTGTATAGTATCTATGGGAATTGACACAGTGACACCGTTACTGGGTAGTTACACTGCATTGTTGACTGATAAAACTTCATCTGAGAGATGAAGGCAACAGAAATCAATCCCAGTGGTGACCATATAAAACACGGAATACATATTTTAAAAAATCTTATTTCAGATAGTTGATTCCTATTAAAGTGTGAATTGTTACTGAGTGTTTGTAATTTGTTTTTATTCACTAGGTGTGGCCCTAAGGCAGTGGTTTTCAATGTTGCTTTTATATTGTAACCCCATTATAATACTTAAAAATGATGGGTATTGGTGCCTGGGTCCTATCCACAAAAGTCTGATTTAATTGATATGTGTCTAAGTTTGGGCATTGGTATATATTTATAGTATTAAGTGCTCTATGGCTAATGAAGATTATTTTTCTTACATATCATAATATCAAAACATGGCACTTATACATGCCTAATATTAAATATTCAAATTATAGATATATCATTATGATAGATCATCAACTGTGGGTACAATACCTGGATACATTCTTGTCTGTGGTATATATTTTTTTTGGCAAGTGACTTGAATTCTATTTTGCTTTCTGGCATCATTACTAACTTTAGTTAATGGCTCTGTAGTTCATACATTTCTTTCAAAGGTGAATCTCATCAAGTCTTGAAAGTTTTAGGCGTGGGGTGATATGTGTGTTTAATAAAGGATTTTTAGTGCCATTTTAATAACGAACAACCTCATGTGCCAGACACTAAATGACTTTCATAAGACTGACTAATTAGTGGTGGCTTGGAATCAGACTTAACTTCGCTCTCTTCTGGTCATGACCTTCTTCCCTTGACTTCCAAGTGCAGTCCTAAGAATCCGCACTCTGGTACCCCATGAAATGTGTGATTAAAATGTGTTTTACATTTGACATCTTAGTATGTGTATAATGCACACAATGAGAGGAATAGTGTATTATAATAATTCTTTCCTTAGAAAGTTCAATAACTTCACTGAACTTTAGTTCAATAAGTCACTCAAGGTAACCCAGCTAGGAAGAGGAAGAAATAGGCCTAAGACATTTGATTTCTGTCAGTCGATTTTGTCTCCATTAAGCAGTATTGCTTTGTCACAGTTTAGTTTTGTGTAACATTTTTATCATAATTTAGTAAAATCAATTCATTAAATATCTGAGATAAAGGACCTTGTTGCCAATTTCATATACATTTAAAAAACGAAAGGCGTCATAATGCATTGTAGTTATTAGAAATGGAAACACACAACTCTCAAGAGCAAAACAAAAAAGCAATCATTGGCTACTTGGGACTTGATATTGGTTGCATATATCTTCCTAGATTTTTGCACACATGTGTGTATTTGCACATACATACATTTTTGTGTATTTTTGCAAAGACATTTTTAACTTCTCTTGAGTGTAGGATTTAGAAATCATTGTCTTATTTGGCTCCTTTAAAAATAGTATCTGGTAGTTTTTTTTTTTTTGTATGAAGGAGACTTTAGAGTCCTTAAGACGTGGTCTGAAATGGAAAAATATTAATTGTACTGTAAGTTTTTTTATGTCAAACTATTGGTAGCAAGGTAGTTAAAATTTTCAGTTTTTTTTTTTTTAGAAAGGAGCAAATTATTTTCTTGATAAAAATAACAGATTAGGAAAATCTCGCACATGTCCCTTGACTTCGTCTCTGTCTCTAAAAATAATGAGAATCAGAGACTCCATCTTCAGTAAACACTGCTGTGGGTCAACAGTACTTTACAAAGCAGGGCAAAGTTGATGCTATTTACTGATTCGGGTACACATGGGAACATGTACATAGGAGTAGAACAGATGACAGGAATTTCAATTTTCATGTCCACAATCTTCTAATGGGATAAAGTAGGCTGACACGAACCACAATTTCCTATGAGTTATTACAATTCTTACCTCTGGTCTTGGCAAGCTGCCCCAAGCTCAAGGTGGCTGCCGAGGAGAGCGCAGCGCACAGAGAGAGCAAGGCACTTGGAGGTGAAGATGAGCAGATGACAATAAATAGTCTGCACTATAAACGAGATTCACTAAGGAAGACTCTTCTGCAATTGCTTTGCATGTGCAATTAAATACCTTTGCCAAAGCTTAGTGAAACAAAGTCTTCTGGAAACATTAGGAGAGTCTGGAGTTCACAAATCACGAAGTATAAGAAGCAGATATATCCAGTCCTAAATTTACTAAAGGGGCTGGCACAGTTGTGAACAATGAGCCACGGAAGTCAGTAAGCTCAGGGTTCTGTTTACATACATAGGCACCTGCATCTCCTGGGATGTTTTCACTCTGGAGACTGAGGTCCTCATTCCGAGAACAATTAGTCTTGGTTTACACAGGATCCGCCAATCATGTTTGATCTCCCAAGTGTGGTAATGTCTCGTGTCAGAAAAGTCATCTCTCAATGACTTTCATAGTCTAGCACTAAGTTTGGAGTCTCTTAGCATCAGCCACTACCATCCCCTCTCCCTTCTCCCTTCTCATCTTCAAAAGCATCTCTGTCGTCGTCATTAACGTCACCATCCATTGCTACCACCGCGGTTGTCACTCACTGCTAGTGTTTTATCATTTGGTTTAATTATGCGATTTTGTGTTAATAAGGTGACACATTAATTGTTGTATTTTCACTATAAACTCATCAATTCAAACGTTTTTATGAGATGCAATCCATTGCATTTCTTATTCTTCTATTGACCAAATTTTTCTATTATATCCCTTAGCACTTCTTTCAATGGTCTCTGAACACTTATGACCCACTGCTAATACTGCTACCTTTCTCACTATCTAACACAAGTATCCCGAACTCATCTCATGCATTTAATTGTTCAGAGCTGGAATCAAACATTTCTCCAAGAAATTTTCTTTTCATAGGAAAATGATATTTCAGGAGCCTGAACTAAGTAGGTACTATACTAAGGAGGTCTTAGGAAATTAGAATTACACAATTCTCAAAAAAATCTCTCCTTTTTTTGGAAGCTCAGTGATTTTACTAGTATATTTCTTAATGTTTATTCTGGGGCAGTTTTTACGGGTATGGTCTTTCTTTTCAGTATACCACTTTAATTTGTCCCCATCCAAGTACTAACCGGGCCTGGCTCTGCCTAACTTCTGAGATCAGATGAGATTGGGAGTGTTCAGGATAGTTTGACTATAAACACAGTTTAACTTTTTTAAATGCCAAGGAAACATTTTAAAGTTTCAGACTTTAATATTTATTGTATACCTTTGGTTTTGAATTTCTCTGCTGAGGATCCCATCCTGTGCCAATTAGCTTTTTTTTCTCCTGACCTCTACATTGGTGCTTGCCCATAAATTCTCTGCGACTCATTTTTGCTCCTTCATCACTTCCTTATCTCCTGATAACAGCTGTTGTATTTATTTTTATTATATCCAGTTCAGTCTTAATTTTTGAATTTTTATCTGATTGCTAATATTATCCAGAGTTTTGCTGTTTGCTTTACTATTTTTCTGAGTGTTTTGTTCTCTCTTACCTCATTTCATTTTCATAATGTTTTTAAGTTCATTTAAAAGTAATGTTGTAGTATTAATTTGTTTGTGAGCCCATCTTTGTGGTTTCCTGCACATTTTCTCTACCTCTACATTTCAGGCTTTGAAAAATAAGGAAAAAAATGGCAAATTTTAATTATGTAAGAATTATGGGTTTTGCTCAGAAAAGAACACCAATAATAAATTTAATAGAAATGTAAGACAACGAGAGAATAAATGTAATGAAATGGGAGGAAATTTTGTATTCAGATAGCACATACTGTAAATTCTAGCAGACCACAAGGAAAGATGTCAATATCATCAGAAAATGCAGGTAACATATAGAACATCCGGTTGGTGGAAGAGAAAGTCTGAAGCACCACTCAGAAGTGGGGACATTCTCAAACCAAGTGCTATACATAGCAGTGCAAATTAAAACAGCAAAGCAGCTTCTTATCTGTAAGACTGTCAAAAAATTAAAAGCTAGATGGCAGGACGTGTTAGTGCGGAGGTGGGGACTTAGGAACCCTTATGCACTGTGGCTGTTCTACAAAGCAGGAAAACGTTACTTAGGAAATGTAAGTCTGTGTATCCACAGGACCCATTGGTTCTGGTCCTGGGAACATAATACCTGGGCATTCTCTTTCAAGCCCAGGAGAAGATACATAGAAAATCATTTATGAGACCATTATTTTTGGTGATGGGAGTCAAAGACAGAATTAAGTGCCCACCATTGGGAGCGTAAACAGGTCAGTTGTGGTGGAGACTTTGCAGGGAGGAAGTAGTCTGGGCAATACAGCTTAGAGCTGCAGTGCTCAGGGAAGAGAGCAAGGCTGACAATGACATATAGAACCCAACATTGCTTATGGATGTTAAAGGCATAATCAAACTCCTCCCAAAAATCACATTTAGAAAGAAAAAAACAGCATGTCACACACTGTATAGTTTAGCATGGTTGCTCAGAAATAGTCCATGCACAGAACTTGGGAGTATGTGTGTGGGGAAACTCCCCAGAAAGTTAAGAGAGACCAAACTCTGGCCCATTAAAATACCTCTGAAAAATTTAATGTAGCAGTTATATAATGTCTGTTCTCAGACCACAGTTAAAGTGGAAATGAATGGAAAAAAAGAAAGAAAGTAGAAATGAAAAACAGAAAAGTTGCTTGGAGAGTAAACAATCCATTTCTAAGAAGAAATGCATGGGTAAAAGAAGAGCTATATGGAAAAATTTAAAATAATTTGAACTAAGTGAAAACAAAAAATTTGTCAAAATTGTAAGATGTATTGAAAATAGCATGCAGAAGGAAATATATTTGTATCTATAAAAATTAAAAAGATCTAAAAATAGTAATCTAAGTTTCTGGCATTGGAAGCTACAAAAACCCCTAAATCTTAAATCAGGAGAAAAGAGGAATAAAAATTACTTCGATGTAGTCCATTTGCTTGTGACATAAAGTAAGAATTAATGAGGAAAAAGAATAATGAGCCTTTAGACAAGACTTCAAAGTGCTGGTTGAAACTTCAAAAGACAAACGGAGAAGTTCATACAGGAAGACCAGAACCATGAATGGAGAGACAAATTAGAAAGTTGTCAGAACAGCGATCACAGAAAACCAAAGCAAAGCAGTAGTTCATTGTTCCAAACAAGTGTCTTTAAAGAAAAATTAGTTGAGGTATAAAGACTAAAATTTTTCTTAAAATTGTTCATAAATGGGAAAAGGAAGCTGATCGCTGAAAGTGTTTGGAAAGGCACATGTGGCAGCCCGAGAACAGGCTTCGGAGTCCAACAGACTTAGAAGTAAATCCCTTGTGAACTCAGGTGGTCCTCTGAATGCTGTCTGATACAGAGTCCCCATCTAAAAATCAGAAACAGTTACCATCAAACTCACCTAAATAAGAAGACAGGGAAGAGAATCAGAGAAGCCACCTTTTGTTGTTGAAACTGGGAGAAGTGCAATTAATTTTTGGAATGAACTCAAATGTGAAAAAGTTGTTCAGTGGTCTGCTGTAAGTTACAACTGCATTCTGTTAAACTCTCCTGGGTCTTAATACTTGTTACTAATTCTTCTTATTACTTCTTGTTAATACTCCTTGTTAATACTTCTTTGATGTTTATTTGTTATTCCCCGGGTGACAGTCAGATCAGAGAAGACAAGGACTCTTGTTTGTGGATTTCAGTGGTTATTTTAGCCTAGTGGTTTAGAGAAAGGGTGTGGGGTCAGACAGAGATAGGCATGCCCCTGGGCTCTGGGACCAATCACTGTGAGCAAATATTATTCATCTTCTTGTTCGTCGTCTTGTCTCTGTGAACAAATCACTCTGAAACTGGTCTGGTGGTTCTAAGGAATGAGTGGAACATATTTATAGAGTGCTTTCAATCTCGGCAACCAAGGGTCCCTTTAGGGACGCTTGGTTACGTATGTTCTTGAGAATCCAAGAAGTGGTAAAGAAAGCAATCTTTTTAAATACTAATTCTCTCCTCATCCTACTGTTTAAATATTAGCTGAAAGAAAGAGTCGCCTGTAAAAATTACATCAATCCCAAGGAGTAAACCAATGTTTCTCCCTCCTTGTGGAATGTAGTCTCAGAGGAAGTGGTCTTGAGAGAGCCTCTGACTTCCTAATCAGATTAATGAGACTTGTAATGAGGATTCAGACTCTCGTTGTCTACAGGCAATGGACGAGCACTGCCTCCCCCCTGAAATCATGTTATTCAGCGCTGGAAGACTTAAGAGATAAATTTGAGGTTCCAATCTTCCCATTCCTTGTTGGAGGGAGAGGGCCAAGCTCAAAGCTGTTGTTTTCATTTATCGTGTCTTTATTCTTTGCAGGAAAGTTTGGATAAGAGTATAGGGTGTCACTATTGCTCTAAATAAAGGAAGGTGAGTGCCCAGCTGACCCTGCTCAGTCATGTAACAAGTGCAAAGCGTGAGCTGGAGTGTCAGAGTTCTGCAGGCAAAACTTGTTGTGCCTTTGATCTAGTTTCTTAACCTCAGGTGTCTCATCTGTAAAATGAGGATAACAATATTGTCAGAGAGCTCCTGCAATAGAACTTCTCATAGTGACACCAAAAGAAATCTTTGCTTTCAAAATTATTAAATCCGCAGCAATGTGAGCTAAGTAATCATGGAAAAACACAAACTCTGTGTAAAGATAAATTTTACTAAAAATAAATTAAATGATGCTGACGAGGCAAGAAAACATAACACAACCTCACCTTTTGGACCTTTCAGTGCTAACCCAGAGCCGTGGTAGCGGTGCCTATTAGGCCTGGGACGCAACTCAGGTTCAGCAACTGGAACAGGGGCCGACAGGAAGGATGAAGTTTTTCTACCATTTAGGGACTCACTTTAAAATCTAAAGGATGCTCAGCTGATCGGTGGTAACCCTTTCCTGAGCAGCACGACCTTTTGCTTTGCAGGCAATTTTTAACCTTCCCTGGTGCTCTAGAAGTCAGTGGTTTGCTCAACTGGTACAACCCATTCAATGTGGTAAGTGTCCTTCTAGATAGGTTCACATTTTGTGTGTAGACAACTTTTTAAGAACGGAAAATGAATACTGGATGGTTGCTGTGATGTTTCTATCTTTCCAGGTGGTCCTCTTTTCCCGACCTCCCAAGATACACCCTCAAAAGAGAATGACAGCCAAGAACTTCTCTGTGACAGAGTTCATTCTTGCAGGCTTAACTGACCAGACAGGGCTTCGGATTCCCCTCTTCTTTTTGTTTCTAGGTTTCTACGTGGTCACTGTGGTGGGGAACCTAGGCTTGATCGCCCTGATAGGGCTGACCCCTCACCTGCACACCCCCATGTACTTCTTCCTCTTCAATCTCTCCCTAATCGACTTCTGTTACTCCAGTACCATCACTCCCAAAATGCTAATGAGTTTTCTTTCAGATAAGAACATCATCTTGCACGCTGGATGTATGACTCAGCTCTTCTTTTTCTGCTTCTTTGTCGTCTCCGAGTCCTTCCTCCTGTCAGCGATGGCATACGACCGCTATGTTGCCATCTGTCACCCCTTGGTATATGCAGTCACCATGTCTCCGCAGGTGTGTTTACTCCTCTTACTGGGTGTCTACTGGATGGGCTTCTCTGGGGCCATGGCCCACACGGGAAGCATAATGAGCCTGACCTTCTGCTCTGACAATCTCATCAACCATTTCATGTGTGACATCCTTCCCCTCCTGGAGCTCTCCTGCAACAGCTCCTTTGTGCACGAGCTGGTGGTCTTTGTTGTTGTGGCCATTGACATCGGGCTACCCATCGTTACTATCTTCATTTCTTATGCCCTCATCCTCTCCAGCATTCTTCACATTCGATCCACAGAGGGCAGGTCCAAAGCCTTCAGCACCTGCAGTTCCCACGTGATCGTGGTCTCTCTTTTCTTTGGTTCTGGGGCTTTCATGTATCTCAAACCACCATCCATTTTGCCCCTTGACCAAGGGAAAGTGTCTTCCTTATTCTATACCATTGTGGTGCCTATGTTAAATCCATTAATCTATAGCTTGAGAAATAAGGATGTCAAAGTTGCCTTGAAGAAAACCTTGGACAGAAAAATATTTTCTTAAGAAAGGAGCAGTATTTCAATAAATTTTTTATTGTGGTCCATATTTTTAACGAGAGAGACGAGAACCATGTGTTTTTTTCTTTTCTTACTAGAAGAGTGTTTCAGATGGGATGAATATTTAGTGCAGACCCATTTTCTCTGACTCTTTTTTCACCTCACCTCTTTTAAATTTCTTATTTTATGGAACATTTCTATAATTACAGATAATTTAGTCTTGAAAAAGCCTTTCACTTATTTAACCTCATGCAATGGATATTCGACTCAGGAATATAATGTGTGTTACTTATGGGCACTAAGCTATCTAGTCTAGAGTGTGACTCTATCTAAGCCATTGATGTCCAGTCAACATTGTTTTTCTTCATGTACTTATTTTCTTTTTAAAAGTAGAATAAAATATTACAACCACTTTCTATTCACGGTTCTTTAATGTAACATCTCAGTAAGTAATTGTGAAGTATTATTTTTTAAGACAACAGGAGAGAAAAAATTTTGAAGTTGATCCTGGCAAAATGACAAGGGAAGTGTGTTAAAATGACGTTGTGGGGGTGGCCTGAAGGTGGAGATCATGTGTGAACCTGATAACCTCAGCTTTTTTTTAAAAAATTGAAACTTTTATAGGTTGATGTGTTCTAAAGATGCTGAGTGGAAAGTCATGCATTATTTCACAACTGAGAGCATCAGAAACTAGAGTTTTTTAGGGTAAACTGGCGAATTTGAGCCATGATGGAGAATGTGTTTTACGGGGTAATCACACGATGACACAGAATTTTAAAGAAACAGTAAATAGTTTTGGGGATCTAGTTAGTTATTAAGGCAACATGCAGTAGCCACTTATTAGGAAAAACAATCGATTGCTGGTTTTGAGGACCAGCTAAATCAACTAGTAGCTTAGCATTTTAATTTTTAGTACTTTTACTCTGTATCTTATTTAATTATTTTTGATGAAATATATTCTAGTATAAAGACTTTTTTCTTCTTAATATCCAAACAAATGAATGAACAGACATTTGTTTTTACTTTAGTAGGCAGAAGCAATTTCTTTTCTTATGGCTTCTTTCTTTCTTTCTTTCTTTCTTTCTTTCTTTCTCTCTGTCTCTCTCTCTTTCTTTCTTTCTTTCTCTCTGTCTCGGTCTCTCTCTCTCTTTCTTTCTTTCTTTCTTTCTTTCTGCTTTTCCTTGCCTGCCTGCCTCCCTTCTTGTAGTACAGGGGATTGAATCCAGGGTATTTACACTAAGTTATAAAAAATTTGTAGATTTTTTAAAACCAGGAATTCACTAAATTACTAAGTTACTCCAGCTCACTGGAGTTCCAATCCTCCTGCCTTAGCCTCCCACAGTACCAGGTTTACAGCCATGAGCCACCGGCTAGTACTTTTTTATTTTTTAAAGAAAATATCATAGAAGAAGAAATATGAGAAAAAAGTAATAGTAAAAATAACTTTGGAGAAGAAAACTTCAGCGGCGTCAGGCCTGAGGATTGTAAGTTTGATCCCAGTCTGAGCATCTTAATGAGAGCCTGTCTCAAAAACAAAAATAAAAACAAGTTTGGGATATAGCTCAGTGTAAAGACCCTGGGTTTGATCCCCGGCACTGTGTGGAAAAAAATCAAAGTGACAAAGTGAAATCAGACTCTTGAACAAGTAGGGCGGCCCTTGGTGCCATCATATCTCCTATGACAGTTTCACACAGCATAAAGAAATAGTATCTTCATGAATTAATGGATTTTAGGTGCAGGCTCCTTCTTTGCTCAGCAATGTGACCTGTGTTTACTGTAATGTGCAAGGCAAGAGAGGTCCATGTTTTCACATGTGACCCATCCTGAGTGCTGTGACTGGATCTGGCCTTACAAGCTGACTGCTTCGCACAGATGGGGGAACAGACGCGAGAACAGGAGGGGGGCTTCGCGGCAGCTCTGAGACCGACCAGAGGTGCGGGAGAGCTCGCGGGTCATTGAGCGCTCTGCAGCCACGTCTTAACCCACTCCTTTGTCTCTGTGTTTTCTTCAGCTGTCCTCCGGTTCCTGTTTTTTTGGATTGGAACCTACTGGGCCACAGCAGTGCGGAATAGGACAGGGGCAGCACTTTGCTGTTAGCTCCAGGGCAGCTGATTGTTGTGACTCAGATTTTTGGTCTTGATGTGTGGAGGAACTGGGATGGGTTGAGGATTTTTTGGCCCATGTCCAGGACACATCAGTGTAAGCAAGCTACACCCCAAAGATGGCGTCGGAGGCAGGCCTCACGCCCCTGTAAGTCCTGTGACAGTCAGCCAATCGGCTATCCCTGCCATCATGCTTTGCCGTCGTCACGTCCCTCATGTGGTCTTGAGACAGACTTGTGTGGAATGGTTGTACGCTCTTCCCTCTGAATGGCTTGCGAAGTCTCCCGTGTTGCTGTAGCCTGTATGAAGCTGTGTACTTCCTGAATGAATCAGGCTACCTTTACCGAAGCAAGTTTCTGGAGTTGTTTCTTTGTAGTCTGACTCCTCCTCAGCTGTTCCGGGGTCCCTGTGGGATGGAGATCCAGATATGGATGTCCTTACCTTTGGCTCTCAGAATGACTGCAACTGAACCACAGAGTCTCCCTTCTGCTGCAGGCATCATCTGGAGAAGTTTTTCTCCTAGATTCCTACAACAAGGGAGAGTAGAGGAGTGATGAGTAGAGGAGGGAGAGGGCCCAGGGGAGATCCTCTGACAGTCCATTGCCATCTTTCTGGAAGCTTCCACACTGGAAGCAACACTCACCTCCACCTTGTGGTTGAAAAAAGAGGAGGTTGGAGACGGACCACTGGCCCTAGGAAGTGTGGTAAGCTGGCAGCACAGTTAAAAGAAGAACCAGGAACCCTTACTCTTGAGGGGTCTACATTCTTTTGAATAGATACTGTGAATTTGTTGAGTTAGAACCTTAGGCAACAGATATAACTTTGTGTTTATGTCCATGTGGCTTGGGTTTTTGAGAAAAGTAGAGGAAGTAGAGAAAGATGGAGAAGGAAGTGGCAAGTGACACAGGCCCGGCATCTGCTGTGTGGTAGGCATTGTCAGGCTCTTCACCGAGGCGATGCAGTCAGAATCTGGGAGGTGGGAGAAAGGGGGTCCCAGAAAGGATGAATAACTTGCCTAAAGCAGAATCTGATTAAGAGCTTTAGACTCTATCCACATGCAATTTAGGATAAAAGTTTCAACTTGGAAATCATACAAAATTTAAATGTATGTTGAAATTCAAATAAAGTAACTTTTCTTTAGACTTTGTTCATTTTTTATTGAAAAGTTTTAGAGATGCTTCTCAACTCCACTCTTTGTGTACAGTTAGACTGCGTGTTGCATGGCACAACCCAGCCCCACATTAGGAAGTCTAGTCAATGAGAGATACATGGCTGGAGTTGTCTTGCTTCAAAGCTTAGTAAAGAACATTACAAAGTGGTGAGATTCTCTGCTGCATGGAGTCAATTCCTTATGGCAGAATTTCGGGCCCGATATCATGGACATCAGCTATTGGGGAAAGTTGCAGTTATAATTTGGCTTGGTGTGGTTCAGGCTAGAGCCGAAAGCTTGGCCGTTCGCTGGGGAGAAAACAGGGTGGTAAATCCAGATGAACTTGAAGGGAGATCAGGTAGCAGGTGTCCAAGAGCACGTTCTCTGTGGGATAAAAGGCCAGATCAAAGACCTACTGCAGGATCCATTTTGTAATGTTGAAAAGAGAGAAGGCTAACTTAAGACAAAAAAATTCTGACTAGTCTTCTTTTGGAGAGAAAGACTGTGGGGACAGAGAGGAGGAGGAGGAGTAGGAGGAAGAAGAAGAAAAGGAAGAAGAGAAAAAAGACAAGGAGGAGAGAGAGGAGTAGGAGGAGAAAATCTTTAGAATGATGGAGATGGTGGAGGTGTATGTATATATCAAATTTTATAACTAGAAATTATATGTTTCAATGCACATACACTTCTCAAAAATTGGAATTATCATTTTTATCAAGAGTGGAGAGTTAGTGAGGAATAGATGATATGAAATTGCAGATTTTTGACAATCACGGAAACTGGCTGCTGCTTATGTGAGTTTCTTATACTCTCCTGTATTATTTTCATACTTGGAATTGTTCCATGCTTAAAGTGAAACAAAGTTAACCCAAAATGTATCGTAGGCTGAAACATTAAAGCAAAACCAACATAATTTCTAGAAGACAAAAAAAAAATACTTAGCAATCTTGGGTTAGGCAAGGAATTTCAGACAGAGCACACTAAACTCTAGCCACCATCTAGTTGAACTTAATAAAAATAAAATTTAAAACTCTTCCTTGAAATATGCCAACAAAACAAGAAAGACAGGGCACATACTGAGAGAAAATATTTTCAACATACATTTGACAAAAGACATATCCAGACTAAAAAATGAGAACATATTGGTTTATACATATGTATTTATACATAAATTTGTAATAGGAATATGAAACTGATATTGCTATGAATAATCAAGAAAGCAAATAATCTTGCTATACCTGTTCCATCACCAATAGAATGGCTACCTTAAAAATACCAACAACATTAAGTGTTGCTGAGACTTGGAGTTCTCATTTATTGCTGGGAAAGTATAGAATGATGTAAGCACTTTGGAAAATACTCCTACAGATCTCTTTGAGCTCAGTGCTTTCAGGATGATCAAAACTTCCGCTCCTCACGGTTGCAGTCACTCTTCCTTATCTAGTGACCGGCAAGGAGGGTCCCTGGCTTCCCTGCAGTGTGTCTTGTTGTTTAGTTACTTATTAGTCACTGAGACATAATACTCAACATCTCCAATTTAAGGGAGGAAAGATCTGTTTTAGCTCGCAGTTTCTGAGGATCACAGTGCACTCACAGGCAGCTTGCAATGGTGGAAATATGGTGGAGGCGGAGGTGGAGGCTGTTCCCCAGGGCACGGCAAAGAAAACGCTAACTCCGAAAGAAAAAGGGGAAGCTACCTTTGCAGGTACTACCTCTATGATCGGCCCTATCTGGGCCAAACCTCTGTGTTCTTCCCTCTTGTAATGGGCCCCACCTCTCAACAGCATGTGGGTATTTTACAATAGCCGAATACACAGACCTTTTGGGGGTATACTCCACATCCAAACATAACATTTGTTGACAATCTACTTCCTGGAAGAGCTCGCAATACACTTTTCATTCTCCTCTCTGGGCCTGCCAGCAGCCACTGGCTGTGACTCCAGCACTGTGACTCCAGAGTCTGGCCTTCAGTCCCAAGTCTCCAAGCTCTGAGGCCTTCTGGTCTGGGCCTTTCCCTGTTTCTGCACCGCGACTGGAGTGACTCAGTATTCTGGTATGCTGTAGTCAGGGTTATTGATGGGGTGCACAGCCGCCATTTGCACCTCGTAGGCTGCCTTCCTTGCTGCGATTCTCCTGTGCACTTGCTGCTTACAGTCCACGGGCAGCATGAGCATATTTGCCCTCTACAGCTGCGGGCTGTGCTCGCCAGCTCTTGCTCTAGGCTCTCTCTTTGTCTGGGAGACTTGCACTCACCCGCGGGTGATCTCATCTTCACTGCTTTTCTTCTGGTCCATCTCCATTCAGGTCCAGCTAATCCTCTGTCTTTCTAGTCTAAGCCATCGAGGAAATTCCTTTGCTAGACCTCTGTCTTCCAGCAAAATCATCCAAAGCCACGGATGAAATGATCCTTAACATCACCATCTTGACTCAACCTTAGCATGCGGTTTTCTTCCCAGTTTTCAGTGAATTAAATATCACATCATTATTAACTAGAGTAGTTGTATTATCCAACGGAACACCAGAACTTATTTCTCCAATCTCACCGCAGCTCTGTATTATTGATCACCCCTCATCCCCCTTCACTACACCTTGCTTAGAAATGGTTCTGCAGTTAATCCAACAAAGATCTGTACTGCATTACTTTCTTTACATTGTTTAATTTCTTTGCACATATAAAACATTTTGTTTGTTTTAATTTTTGTTTATTAAGATCTCCCCATGATACTTAGAATAATCTCTCTGGGCTCATCAAACCACTAACTTCCCTCCCAATAAATTCCACTTGAAAGGCTGACCTTTTATTTTTTAACTTATATTACACTTCCTAGCTTAGTATTGACATTTTCTCTATCTTTCATGCTCCTTGTACATGATAAATTGTTGCAGCACTTTTGTATTAATTAGTACAACTCTGCCGTACTAATTAACACTTTTTTGAACTTAGTTCCCTTACAATGTATTTAGTTTTGAGTTGCTTAGCAACTTTAAGTGTTTTGCAGTAATTTCCGATTATTTAGTTTTTAGTCATTTTACTGGGCAAGCATTTAAATGAAAATGAGAAGTTTCTATTAAAAACACGTTTATCTTGCTAGGCTCAAAAATTCTGGTATCACTGCCTTATGTGTGAACACAATAAAAGTTTCTGGCTGAATTTCAGTAAATCTAATTATGTGACACTCTTACTATCTTTTTTTGATGAGAATAATATGTCTCCCTTTCAAAAATCTCTGATCAATTATTTCAGCTAGCTTAAAAAGATATCTGGAATTATAGGTGTGCAATATGGACATTTATTTCCTTATGGACATGCGAGTTTATTAGATTCAGGAAGTTTTTTCTTCCACTGCTAGGGTAGGAACCCAGGATGTCACACATGCAAACATTATGCCGCTGAGATACAACCTCAACCCAGGAGGATTTTGAGTAGTCTACAGAATGTATTCCCCATCTGATGAGTAAGGAATGCATTAATACACCCAACAGTTACAGAATTTCCAATTTTCCTCGCTTAAGACCTTTATCTGATTGAGGCTCATGGACTATGTCATAAAATAGAGAATAAGGCTGAATTAGATTAGGAGTAGTGACAGTCATGTGGAAAAACAAATGAAAATGAGAAAACAGGAGTTCATGGCTATTCTCAGCCCTCCCTTACCCCTTGAGAACAATATTTATCACTAACTCTTGATATTCATTCTACCTTGGCCTCTGACATTTTATAATTTCAGCTAGTATTGACTAAGTGAATACTCACGGGAGTATAACTTAATTCACAGAAACATCAGTACATTATTTTAGACAAGGCCGATGTCTTAAATAGGTTTGCTCGGGTTTATGCAGAAAATGAGGAATAACGTTCGAGTTGATCTTCCCCATTGTTGTCACTTTCCAATTTGTGTTTGTGATACATGGTAATGGCATTCATGTGGTGGAGTGGGTGAGCACATGTATCGAATGCTTTACTTCCTCTCGCTCCCCACATCCCCTTCTCATCTCCACAAAATTTACTTCTTTGTTTCCTATAATGTATCTTTTAGTTTCTCAATTAAAGTGTATATATTGGGCTTTGACATAAGAGAAACCATACCATATTTAACTCTCTATTATCAATGGGGTTTAATTCCAGGTTTGTTTATCTCAAATTATTGCCTCCAGTTGCTAAGTTTCTTTATATTGGGGAGAGATGATACTTGATCAATTTTCTCTTGTTATTATCCTTTTGTTGACATTTAAAAATATTCGATTTTTTGGTCATTGATTGTTCTGTGTTAAGTACTGCTCTTTGAAGCAATGTCTCCATTTTTGTGCAATCATCACCACTATTCAGTCAGTTTCCACAATTTGTGTCTGATCATTTTCACCCCTCTGATTTTTAACTTCTTAAATTCTGGTCTTCATCATTTGCAGATCTTTCTAGCACTTGAAGATTTTGTCTAAAATGCCACTCTTCACTTTTTCCACTTGTAATTTATCTAATCTTGTGTCAGTTTCCCTGCATTTGAAAATTTAATTTTTGCCTTTGTTCTCTGATGTTCTCCCTCAAAACACAGTTCTAAATCTTGTTTTGCATTCCATCACTGTGTTGTAACTTGTAGACCTGTTGATTTTTTTTTTGTTTCTATGCTGAAATAAAAGCCTTTGAGTGTATATCCCAGCCTTCCATCCCATCCTATCCCACCTCATTCTGAAACAGCTTTCATCGATGGATATAATTATTACTACTCGAATACACCATACATGAATTTTATATTGAATAACAATTTAAAAATAAAATATACTTAAAGTATAGTTTTATATAATAATAAACTGCCTATAGTATCTTCTTTGTGGCAAAAAATGTATCATTTGTTCATTAAAGCAATCCTTTGGACTGTGGCTATTTTCATAATTTTGCACGAAAAATTGTAAATTCATAGAAAGGTGAGTTTTGCAAGAATTCAGAATTCATAACCTAAAAACTCACTCTATTAGGATCCATTGATGCTGTGATGAACAGAGTGTCCATTGATGAAAAGGTTACTATTACTCAAAGTCCAAGGATTTGGAGTACTGAGAGGCCCAGAGGAACTACACTATGGAATACCTTTCAAGAAAGGAGAAACCAGGCACGGTGTGGGACTGAAGTTCCTCTCAATATTATTTAGGAAAGCAATTACAGAAAGTGAAAACATTTCAGCAACAAATCATGTGTGAGAGCTTTGAAACTGGCCGCTGACACTCTCTCAGTAATCCAAAATGAGCCATGCACATGAACCAGGGTGACCCCTAAGGGTCAAGTGCACCACATCTTCTGATAATGCATGTATGGATCTAGTACACTGGCAGGTATTCAGGGTGAAATGTGGGACAGTCCAGCTGTTGCCTATTAATGTGGTCAAGAACAGGACTATTGTTTTTAATATATGCTCTAGCGGTATATATTAAAATGGTATGCGGGTACCATTCCTGTCTCCAAGCATTCAAGGCTTTTGCCCTAAGGCTGTTGCCTCAGTGCATACCCCTAATGACTTTTCCTTGACTTCTGATTAATGCTGCTCTGTACATTTCAGAGTGATAAGTTATACTCTTAATTTTCCTGGAACAATTAGTGTAATGTGGAACTGTCTTAGAAAAAGCCAGAACTTAGAATAACTGTGAAGTCTACCCTCTACCTCCTCCTCATTGTCTATACCCAGATAAATCATGAGAGTGGTTAAGAGACAGTTTGAGAAAAAAAGATGTGTTCATCCCTGTACTCAAGTTCTGGGTTGACTGTAGGATAGGCTTTTTGGAAGCAAAGAAAATATGCTGAACTCCAGGGCAGGAAATTAAAAGGGAACCGAGAACTAAGAACACAAATTTGGGACACATCTGTTTAGGGATCACTGGAGCTGGAAACAAACGATTTCACCAAGCTTTTAAAGAAGCTTGAAAAGTACAAAGATAGGAACTGAACCATGGTTAATGTGAACTTCAAAGACACAGAAACAAGGGGAGTAGGAGTAGCAGTCATTTCTGCTGGTCTGCCAGTTTCTAGCAAGAATCAAGCTTAACAAAAAAAACCTTAAAAACCAATGCATCTGGCATATTATACTGAAAAATATACTCATTAAAATCAATTTAACATTAGGTATAGTGTAGACCCATATGACTACTGACAGATTAATTTAATTCTATGTATTTTATTCAGAAGCTAATTGAGGCTATGCCAGTGAAGACTTGTCTACTGCCAGCTATTTCCTCTGGCCGGATGTGTGCTATTTCTAATTGAAGGTGGAAATCTAATGATGTTTGGTGATTGTATGAATCATGTTTTGCAACTTAATAATGAGATACACATGCATAGATGTAGATGCAAAGATGCTTATTGTATGTAAATGTTCATGTGTGCCACAATGTGAAATCCAATATATAGTTTAAATTAGAAACAAGTAGAAGAGGGAAGTCATTTTTCACAGCCCCCAAGTTTTGGAAATTGACAGTATCATACAAAGTGGAAAAAAGTAGTTGGTTTTCGCTTGCTACTTGTACTGGAGCGAGTCATTAAGTAACATGACTTTAGAGAAGCCTTGCTTTAGATGCAGTTGGAAATGACGTTGCCATGGCAACTGTCTCTGAAGTAACAGACAAAAATCCCCCTAGAGCTTCCAGAGAAACTCCAACGTCTTCTTTGCTCTTGGAACTCAAGAAGAATCTGCCTTATGGGCTTATTTTTAATTTTGTTTTAATGAATTGTTTTTCTCTATTTCTTTGGGCAGTGTGATTGGGAATAGGGCTTAGGATTCAGTGGTGGAATCAGACTGGCAGGTGGACAGTTCTGTGTGTAAATTGACAGGTGAGGCACTGTCATTGCTGAGGCTGAGCTGAGGGTGACCAGGAACTTGCTGATGCCATGGGCACGGACTCAAAAACTACACAGGCTTGTGTGCAGTCATTTCAGTTTGAGTTGTCTGAAGGAAGATGGACTTCTGATTGTGTGAAGATTTGATAACTTTTTCAAGAATTTCTACCATTAACTCATGACCGAAAGCATCTAACCTACCGGCACACCGAAGTTCACATTTCTTTAGCTAGAGATTTATTTCACAACCACGCCAAATAAACCCTATATTTACATATACAATCCCCTGGCTAGGTATGTAGAAAACAAATTTCACACAAAAATTTATAAATCTCCGTGGTAATAAAATCTCTCCCTAAATATGTGCCATGTAGAGGAGCCATGGCTCTTGTCCTGAGATGACCCTGGGTACTGTTAGTAACATGCATTAAGTACCTGATGCTTAAGAGACTCAGCAAGGTCTTGAGTTGGAAAGATTAGGGCTCAACTCAAGATTCTGGAATCGGTTAGCTGCATGCTCTTCATTTTCAAAGTGAGACAGGTCTAATTTATGAGCTGTTGTAATAAATCAGGCAGAAATAAATGTATGTTGCTGCTGGATCCTTAGTCTCTGTGTAAAAGTGTTAGCACACAGTAAGTGCTCAATACGAGCTAGCAAGGATTATTTTTTACCCGCAGTGTTTTGTTCTTGAGTGTAAAAAGGTGTAATTTAAAGGAAGAAAGTCATTAAAAGCTGGTAAAGTATTATTATTATCTTTCATGCCCTTATGTGTGTTACTAATTGGTTAACTTTTATTGCTGAGTGGTAGTTCATATCACCAACTGCGTATCCGGTCACTTGCTGATGAGTATTTGGGTTGTTTCTAGGTTTTGGTTATTGCACAGAAAGGTACCATGAACATTCAAGGACAAGCCTGTACACAGACATAGTTTCTAATTTTTCTTGAGCAATGCCTGGGAACGTGTGACTGTTGAAAAGATTATGTTAGCTTGAGGGAGTTAGGAGACACACCCAGATTAGATCTCATATGTGTGTGCAAGGATATGGGGGCCAGTAAATGAGCAGCATGGGGTTTCCAGAGGAAGGGGCGAGTGCCTTTCTGACCTTCTGTGTCCCATGGCAGAGTGAGTAGAAGCTCACAGCACGGGAGCGGGATGGCTCGGGCTCACCTGCAGCTGCTGGAGCTTGGGCCACACAGTGTCATCTTATTGCTCTGCCTAATACTGTTCCCAGTGGGGATATTCTAGGTAGGGTCACATGGTTTTCACCTCTGTAGAGTCATTTCAGAGAAGATCTTACTATCTTGGTAAGGGCTGCAGAGGAACGAAGTATACAGGAGAGGGCCAAGTGGAAAGTTGAGGGTCATCTGAGCTCAACTGTGTAGACTTTCTCAGTCGTATCAACAAAATTCACTCTCCAATAGTCCACAGGATGGTTGAGGGCACTTGGGAGACCATGAAAACAGAGACAGGCATGAGGAAATGCCATCTTCCTGAAGTTCAAAAGCTCTTTGTTCGGATGCCATTCTCAAGAATGGATGGATTCATTCTGTCTTCTCCACGACTTTTCCCCTCTCAAATCCTCCTTGGAGGAGAATGGCTGCTGAGAATTCTTCTTCTGAGACAGGCTTTTCTTGAAGGCTTAACGACCCAGCTGGAACTCTGGTTCCTCCTCTTCCTCCTGTTTCTTGGTTTCCACGTGGTCAGTAAGGTGGGGGGATGTGAGCTCGGTTACCCTCCTAGGGTCACACCCTAACCTGTACACAGCATTGCCTTTTTCTTTCCTTCAGAGATTCTAGTTATTCCACAATGCTCATTCTCAAAAGCTGATGAATTTCTTTCAAAGAAGAATCTAATTTCTTCATATGACTCAGCATTATTTAAAAAATAGTAGTGTGTTTTTTATTGTAATAAATTAAAAAATTTAAACATTCACTTTATATTTTGGTCATGCCTTATAAGTTCTTTATTTTTAAAAAAATCACATGGTTCCTCCAATAAAAAAACCCCAAGAGCATAAATAAATAGTAAAGTCAAATAAGTGAGATGTTCGGGGTCAGGGGGGATGAGAGGAGGGCTGGGAGGGCAGGAAAGGGACAGCTAAGGGAATGTGGAGTTATTGAGGTGTGTATGTGCTCAAAATTCCCAAGCGTAGTGTAGCTATTGAGTGTTGCATATACATACCAGTAAGAAGTGGGCTGAAAAGACTCAGGTATTTCTTTTGCATATTGTCTCTGAATTCTTCCTTCTGTTAATGAAGCATGTAATTGCCATGTTGTCATTTTTAGGGTATTGGTCTGTACAGTTATTGTGTTCTTCTAGGGGTGTTTTCCCCCGATTTTATTGATATGTATAGGCGCAAAATTTAAGGTTTACAATGAAGTTGGGCATTTTGTGCACATATGCATCTTGTCAAGGTGACAAGGACTTCCCCACTCTCCTTTTGCCCCTCCCCCTACCCACCGATGTCTGTAGAATTTTTTTTTTTCTGAGACTTTGACACATGCAAGAGCTTTTGCTCTGGGAAAGCTCTCTCCTACTCAACTGTCTACGGATGCTAACTTGTGTGCAGCATGCCACACATCATCACAGATTCGCTCCAGTCTCGGTTTGCGCTTGTCTACCCATCTCCGATCTTCAGTCTCTGGTCTTCGCCATCGTTCTTCAAGAACTGAGATCCTCAGCGGACTCTCACCTGCTGCTCTGCCGTCCCAGACAGGTCTTCTACCTCGTGGCTGAGCAGCCGTTGGTCCCTCAGCTCTTGCTCGTGCAGACTGCCATTTGGGACTATCTGTCCTCAGACTTGTAAGCCTTCCAAGTAGATCCCTTTTTCTTATAATTTCTGTCAATCTTGCCTTTTGTAGAACCCAAACTAACACAGAATGTAATGGTTGGCTCACATCATAGAGACATGTTTAATTTTTAATGAACTACCAAGCTGTTTTCCAAATTGGTTGTCCCTTATAAATACCCTTACTCAGTAGCACTTGAGGTTTTCACTTCTTTCATATTCTCACTGGTCCTTTGTATGGCCCAGCTTCTAATTCAAAAACATTCTGATTGGAATGTAGTGATATCTCTTTGTGGTTTTGACTTGACATTGTCTAATGATTAATGCTGACAAATATCTTCTCCTGTGGTCATTTGCCATCCATAAATATTTCTTAGGGAAATACTTGTTGAAGTCAGTAGTATTTAAGTAGTTTATTTTTTAATTGAAGTCCTTAGCTTCTCTATGTATCTTGGATTTAATTCTGGATTCAAATATATGCTTTTTAGATATCTCCCAGCTTGTCTTTTTACTTCATTACAGAATTTTTAAATTTTAACAAAGTCCAATTATTGGTATTTTTTTCACAATTTTATTTTACTTTGAGATGGGGGTCTTGCCTGGTAGTCCAGGGTGTTTCTGAACCCACTATTTAGCCAAGGCTGACTTTGAACTTATGGCAATCTCCCCTCCTGAGTGCTGGAATCGTAGGTATGTGCCAGCATTCCCAGTTTATGTGGTGCACTGAGAAGTGGAACTCAGGAACTTGTGCTTATTAGGTAAGAGCTTTAACAGCTGTGCTATTCCTCAAGCCCCTTAAAAAATTTAACTTTGTTTTTACACCCATTTTTTTTTTTTGCTTAAAATATCACAGGTACTTTTTCCTAGAAGTTTTATAGTTTTTTGATATTTATATGTATAATACATTTTGAGTAAATTTTGTATGGATTAAATTACCTTTTTTTTTCTTTCTCATAGTTCTTCCCTGTTGTCTTTTAAAGCTCAGTTGATACAGGATCTGTGCGTGTCTGCTTCTACTGTGTCTGTTCTGTTCATCTGTCTCTCTTAATCAAAACACCACACAGTTTTGGTTACCGTAGCTTGAGAATAGCCCTTAAAATAAGCTAGGGTAAATCATCCACCTTTGGTCTCTTTGTTTTGAAGAAGAGGAAGGGATGAAGGGTGGGAGGAGAGGGCAGCTCGGGGAGATCGATGGGATGAGATGCTTCACGTGGGTCCCAGGAGGGCGTGAGCCTGCCAGAATGAGATTGACTGATCTGTATGACTGACACTTACTGACAAACCAGTCACTTTGACTATTTAGGGCCCCTGTGTTTTCATGATAGTTTTTCATTAGCTTGTAAATTCCTACCAAAAAAAAAAAAAAGGCTGTTGAGATTTTAATTGTGAATGATATGAACCTAAGGATCATTTTTGGAAAATAGATATTGGTAGATTCCTTTCTACAATCCCTCCAACATAGTATATTCTTAAAATTTTCAAGATAATAGATGAGGAGGAATTTTTGTGTTGTTTTATTTTGCATTTCTCTTATTATGAGACAGATTAGAGTTTTTTATGTATTTCATAGCTACTAGAATTCTCATATGGAGTTGGGAGTGTGGTTCTGTGTTTAAAGTACTTGCCTCGTGGGCTCAAGGTCTTGGGTTCAATTTTTCAGTACCTTATAAACCAGGGGTGGTGGTGCAGGCCTGTAATCCCAGCATTTGGGAGGCTGAGGCAGGAGGACTGCAGTATGTTTGAGCCCAGCCTGGGCTACAAAATGAGTGAAAGACCAGCTTGGACTACCCGCTGAGACCTTGTATCAAAAAATTCTTATATGGACTAATTTTTTATTCCCTTTGGATTGGAAATTTGGTCTCAATTTTTGGGAGAACCTTTATTAAGGGTATTAGTTTTCTGTGACTAGTCACATATATTTTCCCCTAATCTGTAGACTTTTGAGCATCCTTACAGTGTAACCATTTATGTAGTTATTAATTAATTTTCATCATTTTTGATGCTTTAATCATAGTTAGAAATGCCTTATCACCATTTTGGTTATAAAGCAATTCGTTCCATTTTCTTAATTGCTCATACGATTTCGTTTTCCACACACATTATTCTTGTGGTGCGGGGAAATGACCCCAGGGCCTTGCATTTTCTGGACACACTCTCTGTCACTGAGCCACACACCCACCCACCCAGTCCATTTAGAAATTGTACCAGGGTACGGTATAAAGAAAGGCTTCAGTCTTATCTTTTTTTTTCCCATATGGCAATCCAGTTGTTTTATCACCATTTATAAAAAAGTCTATCTTTTCCCTAATTTTGAGCTCCTGCCTTTTTCACATACTAAATGTCATAGGCTATTTCTGTGTTTTCCATTCTGTTCTGTGGGTCTATCATCTATCCATAAGCCAGTGCCACATTGCTTTAACTACAGCAGCTTCGTTATGGCTTCCTACCTTCGGGGAGCTTCCTACGTAGCCCTCTTTCGGGGCGTGCTGACTATTCATACTCAACCCTAACCTTTGCAGTTAATCTGTCGAGGTCTGGAAAAAAACCCGAGGGCATATTTACTGCACAAATGCAGTGAAGATTGTGTCTGAAATTTACAAGTGAATTTAAGGAGAATCTGTAGCTCTCAATCTTGAAACTTGCACTTATAAAGTGTGGTACAACTTCCTTTTTTTGGAAAAGATCTACATCCATGCCTTTGGGAGATGTTTCATAATTTTCTTCATCTCTGCTTTACATATTTTTATTAGATTTATGCTTGGGAATTTTATTTTTATGATGAATGAGTCTTATCTTTCATTAAACTTTAGTATTTGTGCATATTAATTCTGTTATCATATATGATTTTTCTACTGTGTAATGTAATTTGTCTTCTGAGGGTTTTTACTTAAAATTTTATTACAGAATTATACATATTTATGGTATATAATGTGATATTCCAGTGCAAGATCAAAGTAAGTGATAAGATCAAGGTAAGTATTGATAACATGTCTATCACTTTACGCATTTTTTTGTGGTGAGCACATTTAAAATTCAAAGGTATTTTCATTGATTCTTACAGATTTCCAGATACATAATAAGTCTTCCATTAAGTAGAAGTATTTATACTGTATTCATTCAGTAAGCCTCTTATTCCTTCCCCCCCCCCCTTTGCTGCATTTTCTAATCACTTTAATAAGGTATTGAATAATAGTAGTCATCATGGTCTTTCTCGGAGTTTAAAATCAGAATGACTTTAGTATTTTCCAACTAAATTGGTGTTTTTCTGGGCTCAGATTTATATATTTTATTATCTAAAAGAAGTATGTGTCATTCCCTGATTCACTGAGTCTTTTAAAAAGCACTAATGAGTGTTAAATTTTGTTAAATTCTTTTCATCTTCTTTGGCAATTTCCTCAAAATCTGCCCATTTTTTCTTAGGTGTTAAATTTATCTCTATTGACTCTTGTGTCTCTAAATATATGTGAGCTTGCTTCACTGTTCAAAATTCCCTTCCATATTCCTTCTTTTCTCCCTTTCTCTCCAAGCTCTGAGGAGAGACTGTTGCTCCTTGGGTCACACACTCAGTACTATGACTATTTTTTGATATTTCCATCTTCTTGTCCATGTTCCTCTTTGTATTCTTGTGTCAGAGAGAGCATTTCTATCCATATGTACTTCTGTTTGAAAGTCTGCTTTTTCTGTGCTGCAGAGAATTTCGTGTCTGAGTTTCAGGGCCTCCTTGAGCCACAGGTTCAGCTCCTGTTGACGTATCTTAATTTCTGTCATGGCATGTAGGCATGAGATCACCAACCGTAATGAGCCACATTGTGTAATCTGAATTGCTGATTAATTTTTCATTGACCTTCGTATTTTGGTATAATTTCAGATTCATGTATAGTTGTAAGAAGCAATTTAAAGATCTCATTTGCCCTTTACCCAGTTTCTGTGAATGATAACATCTTGCAGAACTATAGTACATCACAACCAAACTAGGCACATGGCTGCTTCAGCACTACAGCAACCCTGCATATCTGTTGCCTTCTGACAGCAACGCCTCCCTTCTCCAAAAACAAACAGATCTCATGATTTCATTATCTAACATTCTTGAGAAAAGAAAGAGCTAGAAATGGAGAACAGAATAGTGGTTATCTGACCTGAATTTGAACGTGCGACGCTCCCTCCAATCCTTAAACACTGTATTCAATTTGCTTTTTTTTTTTAAATAGGGAAAATGCATAACATTATGCAAGGGAGTAAATTTTAGAAAAAAATTGCAATGCCATTTGGTTAACACTATGTTTAAAAAATTTATGGCAACTGGGAACAATTTAATTTTTGTAGTCTTTTCAAATACATGAATTATAAAATTATGGAATAATTATCGAATAACAGTATGAATCATTCATATAGTGAACTTCTGCCTTAGCCAAAATAATAGAGACTACGTATTGATTTTTGTCTCCAAAAATGAGGTATCTTTAGAGAAATGTCACCATGGTTATGTGCAATTCTTCCCTGCTGTCTCTCCACAGTGTATTCGTGCTTCCATGCAGCCAATGGTAAAGTGACATTTACTTCTTCTGTTCTTCATATGCAGGTTTAAGCCCCTTTGAGGACAGTTTCCATTGTTATTATGGAATCTTTGGTAATTTTGAAAGTCTTTAGACAATTTTACTGAAAGAAGTTGTAAGGTTGAATACCATGCTATGACCCTGACTGGTTGCCAGGCCCCCACGTGGTGTTAGCAAGTGTTTGCTATCCTTGCAGGGGGACTAAAGTAGAGATTCCCTCTTCCACTCAATCTTGTATCCTAGTCCGGGATGTGGAGAGAGAGGCACATACTTCCGCTCTGGGATGCATAGTCTTTTTGGAAGATACCATTCTGTGTAAAAGCCAGAGTGCTCCATCTGTGATGAGTGCGTTTCACTGTTGGTAACATACCCAGCTGTCTCATCACTGCGAGGACCCTTCTGTTTCACTTGCCTTCTTATAAGCATGCCTCCCTCCTCCAAATGGCCACACATGACTGGTACCGACAGCAAACTGGCTAAGTCTCGTGATTCCATTATGTAACATCCTTCAAATAAGAAAGTGATAGAAATGGAGAACAGAAAACTTCTTTCAGGAGAGAATCTGAAGAAAGCTGCCTTGGGTTTCCATTCAGATATCTGACATACACAAAATTAATGGAAATCCCCTCTAAAATATTATCTTATGGCTCTAGCACCATGGACGAAGATTTCTTTCTTTCAGTTTGAGAGGAGCATCTGATCGGAAATCATGGTTCTCATCAAAAATTTTTTTTTGTCCACACCTGTTTCATATGGTGGATTTGCAGCTCTGAGCTTGTGACTCACTGGCTTCATCAGATTTCATCAGAGGACCCTAAGATGAACATTCCACCGGAGGTTATTTGTGGGGAGACATTCCAGGCATGTCCAGTAAAGCCCTGCTGAATGGGGACTGAGGCAGAATGAGAAAGCATGCACTACCCGATGTGTCTGATAACAGGAGACTGGCTCAAGCCTGCACGAGGCCTTCTGTCCTTCCCATCACCCTTGGTCTCCTGAGGCAAATATAAAAGCTAATCTTTTTCTTTGGATCAAATCAAAGTGGGTTTATACCAGCACTTTTCAAATTTAAGTGAATAGAATAATCTTCCTTAATCCACGAGGTATACATCTCAAGACCATTGTCTCCAATATGTAAATACTCATGAGAATGTTTAATTTATAAATTAAACATGGGGTTAGACTGATAAAAAAATGACAGTTAGAACAATATGCCACCATCCCTTGATGTCTGTGAGAGTAGATTCCAAAAACCTTCAGGGAATATAGGAATTCATGATACTTAAGTCTCTTATATAAAATGATGTAGTATTTGCATATAACCTATGTAAATCCTCTGGGTACTTTAAATAATCTCTAGATTACTTATAATACCTAATGGAATGCAAATGCTATGCAAATAGTTGCTATACTGTATTGCTTAAGGACTAATGACAAGGAAAAAGTCTGTCTGGGTTCAAGAGATTTTTCAAGTATTTTTGATCCACGGTGGGCTGAGTCTGCATGGATAGAACTCAGAGATAAAGAGAACTGACTGTACTGTGCGAAAAGTAATTTTAAACCTATGAAAATTGCTTAATTTTGGAATTTTCTATTTAATATTTTTGGGACACGGTTAACTATGGAAAGTACATTGTAGAGGAGGAATGTCTACTGGGGCCGATTCACTTGCAGATCTTGCTAAAGTGCAGATTCTGGGCCCCTTCAAAGCATTTCTGATTGTGTAGGACTGCGGTGGGCCTCAAGAATTTTTATTTCTAAGAAATTTGACAGTGACGTTTCTGCTATTGTGCTGGCAATAACATCTGAGAACATCCTAGCTGCCACATTGTCTTTTCAAGAGAAATGGTAGTAGTGCTGGATTATCTACTCAACATCCAGCTTCCCGAGTTGGAAATGTTCTGATATGTATAGTGTTTTTATTTTTTGGGACAGGGTCTCACTCTGTGGCCCAGGCTGGTCCCGAACTGACTATGGAGTTCAGGCTGGCCGTGGACTCACTGCAATCCTCCTGTTTCAGCCTCCCAATTGCTGAGATTACAGGTGTGTGCCGCCATGCTCTGCTTATGTGCTGCTGGGAAATCGAACTCAGTGTACTTACTGCTTTGATTTAGCGGTTACTAGGCAAGCACTTTAACCACTGAGCCAAATGATGCCTTTAGGCTGTAAATATTTTCCTTAAAAACAAAGTCATGATTTACAGGCTGGAGGAATGGCTCAGTGGTTACAGTGCTTACTGAGCAAGCACACTAAGTATCTGAGTTCGATTTCCTGGTACCACATCAACTGGGCATTGAGGCACACACCTGTAATTCCAGCACTTGGGAGGCTGAGACAGGTGGCTTGCTGTGAGTCCAAGGCCAGCCTGGGCTCCATACCAATTTCAGGACCAGCCTTAGGCTACAGAGTGAGACCCTTTCTCAAAAAAAAAAAAAAAAAAAAAGCCATGGTTTATAATGTTTTTCTTAAATGGCTTGTTTGTCCTCTTTTCTCTGGATGCAAAAATTTCTCACACTCTTATTTGTAAAAAATTGTGGGCAGATGACTGAGTTCATCAGAGGAACCTGAGGTGAAGACTCAGGCAGAAGTCATTTGTGGGGAGGAATTCCAGGCTTATCCTGTAGAGCAATGCAGAATCGAGCCAGGAAGAATGGAAAAGAGTGCAGTACCAAGCGGTATCCGGAGCAGGAGACTGGCTCGAGCCTGTATGAGGTCTTTGGAGACGCTGTGTGTCTCACCGCAGAACTATCCTCAGTAGGTATCAGGCACCTGCATACGCAGCCCTGCACGTGTCCGTTGCGCGTTCAGGGATTCTTTAGGAGATGCAAGTTCCTGGCTTTCTGGGCTCTCCTGAGCAGGGAGCTCAGGCGCTGGCATCGAAGTAGACGCTGGCAGTTGAATGTTTGTGAAAGCTTTCTTGAGGCCGGTTGTGCATGAAAATGGGAACAGGATCCGAGAGCATGTGGGCAGAACACTGACAAGTACCTGGCACACCTCCCACCTGGCAGAGGGATTTTTCTGTTGCTGATAAGAAATTAAGGAGAACAGCCTTGCATCTGGGCTGGTCATTTATCACTTGCCTCATGAGCTCCTCTCCTTCTGGACGCCTTTTCTGCTCTTCATACACTATCACGAACGAAACTCGTAACTGTGTTTTCTATCTTTATTCAAAGGCTTCATCTGTGAATGGAATTTTGGTTCTGCTAATTTTGAATCAATTACTCACCCTTGGAGTAGAAGACTTGTTTTGCTGTCAGTGGTGTCCTGGCTTCCTCTGCCTTTGCTCTTCTCAAACATTTAGAGCTGGAATCCCTGGCTCTGTGCCACGTAGCCATCCGCACTCCACTTCTTCTGAGAACTGGCAGTTACCAGGTGACTCCGCTGCCTCAGCGGGCTTGCTGCTCTCAGCCCTCTCATTAGCCTTGCCAGAGACATGTGGGCATTACGTCGTGCCATCTTCCTCCTGCTGTGCGTTTTGGTGTGTGGGATTGTTTGGGAATTTGCTAATAGTCCCGTTTGGGTTCCAAATTCTTCCTGTGCGCTTTTTCTCCATCTGCCTCCAGGAATCTGGCCGATCCGGGCTGCTTTATTGAACTCTCTTGCCCTTGATACAGTGACCAATGCAGGAAAGCAAGAGTGAAGCAGAGTATGGATTGCTCTGGCCTGTCCTTGCTGTTGGCTGCGCCTATCCACCAGGAGTGTCGCCCGATCCAAGTATTCTTCCCGCTACTCCCTGCACCGGGTTTTCTCTGTCCTGTCCACTTCTGCCTACACACAGTTATGGCGCTTCCTTCACTAATTCTAGGATTCTTGCATCCTGCACAGGCTTTGGAAACGGTTCTTGTTCTCTCGCCTAACCAAGTCATATGCGTTCCTTCTTCTCTGGACATCTGTGTACCAGAGGGTCTAGTTGGTAGGCATTAGGCTCAGTTCTCTAAAAGCTCATCTATCTCTCGGGGCTTCTTTCCTGACACAAATAATGGCTGACTGTGTGCTTGCGCCTTCTCTGTGTTCAGGAATGTCGTTCAAGTAGACAGCGCTGGTGAGTCGCTCCAGAGCACAGCCTACTCCTTTTTTTTTTTTTTTTTCTTGAAGGCCCATTGGTGTAGGAAAACAGGTTTGGTCAATAGTTTGATTTTTATTTACCAAAATATTTCACTATGGGTCTGGAAAGCAAAGAAGGTCATTAAACAGTACAAGGAACACCTCGGCTGAAGATGAGTCTTTGAGAAGCTGCTCTAGCCACATTTTCTAGTTATCGTTTGAAGATAAATTGAAAACTTTTTTTTCTGAGGTATATTTATGGAGTTTGGAAACATGGACTGAACATAAAACTCTAAAACTGTGTTTATAAGAAAGCAATGGTAGCCCCCCTCACCCCAAGATACCTAGTTTGTTAAAATGAATCATATCTTTCCAAATGGGCCAATCTCCTTTCAAGAAACTTTATCATATAATCATGTCCAGACTTCTTAATCACAAACCTAGAAAAAGGCTTTTTTTTCTCCCAGCATATGTGTGAGAGGGACTCATGACAAAAGCAGAGACTTGTGGAAAGGCAGCTGCCTTATTGTGTTTCATTTAAATCTTTTTCATGTTGCAGTCTTTTTTTCTCCACTTAGGCTTAGCTCTTTTGTTACAACTAAAGGTGTCCTAGACTCTTGGGACACTCAGTATGTTTGATCACACAGATCAACAAGAGGATGTCACTCTTTCATGGTTTATGTGCGCTTATAATTAGGGGACTCTTGTGTCACAAATATACTTCTTTTCCTTTTACCAGGAGGCAATCTTTCAATCTCCTGAGAGGCAAGAGCAGCCATAATAACCTTGACAGACATTTATCATTTTTAAACATATATATATATATATATATATATATATATATATATATATATGCACTTTGGCCAAAAGTAGGTGATTCTTCTTAAATGAACACCTAAATTTCATGAGCTAAGAGAAAGGGAATGGGTGAATTTTTTTCTTTATCCATACTTCTGGCCTGCTTCTTAAGAGAGAGGAGTGACTCAGTTACTTCCAAAGCTAGGAAACTGAACTGGAAATGGATTGTACAGTCTGTCGTATTCTTTTTTTATTTTTTCTTTTTTTAGTATCGTTCCGTCCTCTGGTTTAATATATGTATTCTTTTTTCATAGGCCCATCCTCCTTATTATGGAAGGACTGATGTTATTAATTTATCAGAGGAAAACAGTGGGAAGTTGTTCAAGTGCATTGTGGCTGCAGATCTAAGCTGAATCCTCTAGGAAATTGATTTTTTGGTCTTTTCTGAGAATCTTATTCTTATATTGCCAACAGTGCAAAGAATAAAATGAATGATTACTATCCTTTATAACTCTGGCAATCTCCTTAGCTCTTTTTATACTCACGGTATGGAGAAAAGCCTGCTCAGAGCCTCTGACTAAGGAAAGTGGGGATCGGGGAGATTGACAGCAGCTGGTAGCCTCAGCTTCCAAAAAACTCGCTGGTGGGTAGTGCATACTACAAATGCAATGTGAGCTTCCCATAGAGGCCTCTTGGAGACTAGAACAGACCCAAGAAATTATTGTCATGGACCCTGAAATAGTGGAACTCGTAGGGAAGGAAGTCAAAAAAGCAACTAAATAAGTCAAGCAGCCAGTTCAAGCAAGATATCCTTAAAGAAATGCAAGCAATGATCAGTGGGCTTAAACAAGAATTTATTACAAAGATAGTGGTCCTCATAGAGACAAAGTTTACTGAGCATATAGAAGCCACAAATAGAAAGTTGGCTAAGGTAAATAAGAAAATGCAAGATATGAGGGAACATTTTACAGAGAAGTGGAAATTTTGGAAAGAAATCTAGCTGAAATTCAGGATATAAAAGATACATTAGAAAGCAGGGGAAGTTGATCTGAACATTGTGGGGACAGAATTTCAGACCTTGAAAACAAGACTGAGGAAATAAATGCTATAATTAGACATTACTTCAAAATTAGAAATGAATTATGTAGCTGGATACAACAGCTGATGGATGATTCAAAGAGAACCAATCTCAGAATTATGGGTGTGGGAGAAAGAGCAGAAGACAGTACAGAAGGTATAAAGAATTTATTCACTAAAATCATGCAAAGAAATTTTCCCAATCTAAGAAAAGAAATTAATTTTCAGGTACAAGAAGCTTATAAACACCAAATAACCTCAACTAGCCAACAAAACTTCCCATGAATATCATAACCAAAACCTCAAAAATACAACTCAGAGAGAGAATATGAAAAGCATCAAGAGAAAAACAGACATTATTCTACCAAGACAAGCCCATTCAAATTACCACAGATTTCTCAATGCAAACTTTAAAGGCCAGGAAAGCCTGGAGAAAAATCTTTCAAGCTTTAAAAGACAGAAAGTGTCAACCCAGATTGTTTTATCCAGCAAAATTATCCCTGAAAATAAAAGGGAAAGTAAACATTTTTCATGATCATGAATCTCTAAAAAAATTGTGACCACTAAACCTGCATTGCAGAAAATACTTGTACGAATCTTAGAGACAGAGACACAAGCAGCACCAAAGAACATGGAGGAAAAGAAACATTTAACGAGAAAGTGTAACGAAAAAATGGATTGGTATTTCTATCATTTGATTGGTATTCTACTAAAACAGTACTAGCTTTCTCATAAAATATGTGAAACTTCTCCCACAATTCTTATTTTTATTAGTATATTAGTTTGCGAAACAGAGTAGTTATATTCAACCTGAGGAATTAGTACAAGATCTTTAAAAATACGTACATATGTATTTGTGGATGGGAAGGTAGATATAATGATAAACCAAATCTGGCAAAATGTTAATAATTAGTGAAATGGAAGTAATTTGTGATAGTTAAAAAATTTTGAAATAACTAAATATGTCATTATATCTCTTGCTTATATGTAACTTACTTTTGTGATATAGATGTGAGTTTATTTATCATAGCAATTCACTTATTTAGTCTTAGATGTAAGTTTATTGTAAGAAAATTGATGATTTAATGATAACCTGAGTGTCTTTTGAATGTACCAATATTTATCTTTCAGTACTCAGCTAAGGAATTTGAAATTTAACTTCTCTCTTTTTCTTTCTCACATTTTCTAGCTTTATGAATTTTATTGTTATAGTTTTTTGCCTTTTTGGACTTGTGGGTGAGGCCATGTTAAAGAATCTAACGAATGCACTTATCAATGGATGGGTGGATAATGGAGAGTGCTACACACACACAGTGAGACACTATTCAGCCAGAAGAAGGAACAAAATCTTGTCATATGCAACCACACGGATGTGACTACAGATCATTATATTAAGTGACATAGGCCAGGCCCAGAAAGAGTAGTATTGTCATATGTTCTCACTTGTTTTTGGAAATTGAAAATTTGATCTCATAGAACAGACTAGAATCACAATGACTAGAAACTGGGACAGGCAGAAGTGAGACAGAAAGAAGTTAGACAAGGTCCATAAAACACAGATAGAAGAAATCGTGTTGGTTTTCCATAGCCTACTAGGTATCTATTGTCTACTACTGTATATGTTTCTAAACAACGAGAAGGATATAAACATGTCCAACACAGAAATGATTAATATTTGAAGAGATGGAAGGGCTTATTAACCTGATTTTATCGTTATACCTATGTTGAATTATCTTACTGTACCATGTAACAAAACAAAAAGATGAAGAAAGACACCTTCATACAGAAATTAATTATAACCATAGTAATTTCTGACACAGAACACCTCTGGACTTCAAGCATTAAAAAGATCATTGAAAAATTTCATAATAATTTAAGCATCAAATAATCAAAAACACATACCAATTATAATTAGATACTGTTTAATAACAGAACTTCAAATGTGTAAAGAAAACATTGACAATATTGAAAAAAGATGTAGAAAAATTGACACTTTGGGTTACAGATGCCAACATCTGTCATTCATTACATGTGTAGACCGATCATTACTGTAGATATAGAAGACATGAATAGTACTATCTATTTACATGAATAAAGTGACATTTGTGGAATATCTCACTCAATAACAAAAGAATACAGATTTTCAGTTGAAGTGCACATGGAAATTTCACCAAGATAGACCATATGCTGAAACATTAAACAAGTTTCAATAAATTTAACAGTACTGAAAACATACAAAATATGTTCTCTTATTGCTGCAAGAGAATTAAATTAGAACAGAACTTGCTCTGCAAAATCTCTACATACTTGGAAATTAAACTACATACTTCTAAATAACCCATTTGTTGAAAAGGAACTTCAAAGAAAACTGGAAAATATTTTTAATAAAGATGCTGAGCATAGTATGGATTAGATGAAACAAGTTCCGTAGTGAAATTTATAATTTTATTTGCATGTATTATGGAAGCAGTTTAAAATCAATAATCAATAATTCTCACTAAAAAATTAGAAGTAGAAGGGTAGAAAAGCACATTGAACCCAAAGAAAATAGAAAAAAAAAGAAACTATAAAGGCGAAATAGAGGGGCTGAGGACATAGCTCAGTGGTTAAAGTGCTTGTGAACCAAGGGCAAGTACAACCTCCTCCCTTTTGTTGCAGGTTGTGAAGATGATGCTTTATTGGGAAAATTACAGAAGGGTGAAAAGAATACAGAAGGGGAAAGAAAGAAGGTAAAACTTCCGCTGATCAGAAGAGGACCTGGAAATGTGGGTTGCCCTAAGGTCCCGAGTTCGATTCCCCAGAACTACATAAACTGGGTGTGGTAGCATATCCCTGTAATCCCAGGACAAGAGAGACTGAGGCAGGATGATTGACAAGAGTTCAATGTCAGCCTAGGCTACATGGTGAGCTCAGGACCAGTCTGGATTACAGAGAGAAAAGCTGTCTCAAAAAACAAAACAAAATAATTGAAAGAAAAAAGGTGATATATAAATAAAGCAGAATTTCAACTATTAATGGAGACAAATGAATGAAAACAAAAAAGTATGCCTTTTAAGAGATCAATAACATTAATAAAATCCTAGCTAGGCTGATTAAGACAAAGATCTAAAACAAAAGTAATATTAATAATTTTAGAGGATCAATCACTACAGATCCTATGGACATTAAACATAATAAAGAAATATTATGAATAACTTTAGGTTAATAAAGTTACCAAACTAGAGAAACTGGGAAATTCTTTGAGATATTTAAATAAATAAACTTTTTGAGAGAGGAAATAACAATTTTAAATAAACCTTAATCTATACCATGCCCATTTAGGAATAAAATTTGTTCTTAAAACTCTTCACGAAGGGTATTCTAGCCTGTTAAAAATAGCTGTAGTATTCAATTCTTTCAAATTAAAGATCAAAAATGATAGGGAAGAAGAAATTTGGAGCCTAAGAGTATAATTTATTTAAAATCATATTCTATTCTTCCCCCATCCTCACGAAATGCACAGAAATGTTACTCATTCTCCAAATTCTCTTTTTTGGGAGAATCTTTTTTTTATTAATAGTGCATATTATAATAGGAAATGGTCCTAATAGAAGTATGTTACAGCTGAAGTCATTTCAAATAAGGACATTTCAGCTTTTATCTCTTGTCTTTGAATAGGGTATGTGATTCTGTTGCAATCATACCTTGATCTTGGGTTTCTCTTAAGTAGAGTGAGCAGCCCGTATTTCCATCAACACCCCCTACTTGCTTTGATAGTTTACCAGACATTTGAGGATCAGTGTACTTAAAATGTGTACAAAAACACTGCATTAGCCCTCGCACTTTACAAATTGTAGATCAGGACCCCCAACATCCCTGTCTGTTCTGTCAATGGTGGCACCCCCTCCAGCCTTGTAAACAACAGGAGGCCCAGAACAACAGGACATAAGGCATTGCAAGAAGAAGCCCTCTATGCAATTAATACGGGTGGTACGGACAGAGTTCATTGATGCTACTTGAGCTACAATCAATGACAATAGAAACATGAAGAAAAGGAACACTAAATCACCTGATAAAAATCCCAATACCCCAGAAGCTGATACTATGGTTTCTGAAAAAACAGAACATAGAGGAAATGAAGTCAAAAGATAAGTAGACCTAATGGCCAAAAAGCTTCAAGATAGCATACCAAAGATGCACAAGGAACTCAAAATGCAAATAATCAAAGAAACAAAACAAAAACTACAAAGAATATAAAGAAGAATTAAATAAGAAAGTAAAAGGGAAACACATAAATTAAAGGTGAATTCAGTAGAGATAAAGAAAAAATTAAAGCCAAACTCTTGGTTACATAAAACTCATATGAAAAACAAAAACAGAAAACCAGCTTGAACACTTTGAGGATAGATGATTGGATTTTGAAGATAAGGTGGATAAATTGGATCATATAGTCAGCAAGGACTGAAGAACAAAAAGACAAGAAAAAGTCTGGTTATAACAGCTGATGGATGACTCAAAGAGAAACAACCTAAGAATTATGGAAGCGCAGGGGAATATAGAGGACAGAGCAAAAGATTTAAAGGACATGTATTAATAAAATCGTGGAAGAAAATTTCCCAAATGTAAGAAATGAACTTTGAATTTCTGCAGGCATATAGAATTCAAAATAACTTTGACCAGAGGAGAACCTCCCCATGACACATCATAAATAAAATCCTGGAAACTCAACACAAAGAAAGAATATCCAAAGTTACAAAAGAAAACCAGAAAGTAACATGAAGACAAACCCATTAAGATAGCTACAGACTTATCAATACAGATTCTAAAGGCCAGAAGATCATGGAGCAACGTCATTCAAGTGGTAAAGAAACAAAAATGCCAACCCAGACTGCTATGTCCAGCAAAAATTTCCTTCAAAAGAAAAGAAGTTAAAACTTTTCATGACAAAGAAAACCTAGAGAAATTTATGAGCATTAGACTGGCATTTCAAAACACACTCAATGTAATTCTAGACAGAGATAGAGAGACCAATGCCACTAAAGACCCTTGAGAAAAAGAAACAACAGAAAGAGTAGAATAAATTGGCAAGAGTGGAGGTCAGTAAATCAATATTGATACATCATAATGATGGCAGGATGTAGCAAATATAGCAGTATAATAACACTGAATGTAAGCGGTCTCAACTCACCTATTAAAAGACACAGACTGGTTGACTGGATCAGAAAACAAAAACTCACAATTTGTTGCTTGCAAAAGACACACTTCATTTATACAGAAACACATAGACTGAAAATAAAAGAATGGAGATCAATTTCATGCAACTTGACCCAGGAAATGTACAGGGGTAACTATACTATTCTCAGGCACAGAAAATTTCAAACCGAAACAGATCAAGAAGAACAAAGATGGACACTATGTATTTGTTAAGGAAACAATTCAACAGGATGAAATCACAATTATCGATAGATATGCTCCCAATCTTGGGGCATTCAATTTCATAAAACAAAAATTACTAGACTTGAAAAGCCATGTAAGTCCCGATACAGTTAGAAGAGGGGACTTCAATACTCTGCTATCATGGATAGTCAGGTCAACTAGACAGAAATCAACACAGAAATACTACCGTTAATGTCTTAGTCATTTTTTCATTGCTGTGACTCAATATCCAACATGCACAATTTAGGAGAGGAAATATTTATTCTAGCTAGCAATTTTAGAAGGTCACTAGTTCATTCATTGGTGAGCTTCTGGAAAACGGCAGAGGCAGAGGTGGAGATGGCGCCTCACAGTATTGCAAAAAGGAAGTCAAGTCAAGCCATGTTGTGGCTAGCAAGACAAAATGCCTATCATTTAAGTGGGGGTCTGGATTGGGAACACAATTAATATCTACTCAGGCAGATTTGTGGATAATCTCATTGATGGAACAGCTTTATTTAATACTGCAAGCTTTTTACATCCAGGGGGGGAAAAAAGCCCCATGCTTCGGGGAACATTTTTAGCAGATCTTACAAGTGATTTGTGAGAAGTCTTTATTATAACTGTGTCTACTGAGTTAGCTGTCTCTTGTTATGGACCTCTCACTTGTTATCTTAATTTGTGGAAATTAGGCTTCTTTTATCTTCCTGAGACAGCATAGAGGCTTCTTCCTCCCCGCTTTGAGATTTATGGCTGTCTTCTGCCAGAATTACAGGAGAACAAAAGAAGCTTCGTATTTTCATGGAGTCAGAAGTAAGAAGGGAATATAAGCAGTTTGAATCCCCACAAAGTCAAATCAAGTCAAGTCTAGTCCCAGAAGAAAGGCAGAAGGCATCATATATCCTTCCAGGTCCCATTCCAGTGATCCACTCCTTCTCAGTCCTGCCTCAGTGTTCTTCCAGGCTTAAGTACTTACCACATACCTGTAATCCAATCTGCACACCTGCAATCCACTCTAGACCAGGCCCCAATCTCCCAGCAGCATGTGGTTCCAAAGACAATCCATAACACCTAAATGTATGAGGCTTGTAGGGGACATTCCAGATCCAAACTATAATACCACAGAATGAAAACCTGGGCTCAATGAATACCTACAGAGTGTTTCACCCAACACCAACATAATATACTTTCTTCTTAGAAGTACATGGAATATTTTCCAAAATAGACCTTATGATAGGTCATAAAGTGTGTTTAAATAAATACAAAGGAGTTGAAATAACTCCTTGTTTATTTTCAGATTATAATGGAATAAAATTGGAAATCAACAGCAAAAGAATTTACAGAGACCGTTCAAATACATGGAGATTGAATAATTTACGACCGTAATGAACAACTCCATGGAATGAACAATGGGTCATGGAAGAAGTCATGGAAGAAGTCAAAAACTTCCCAAAACTAGATGACAAAGGAAGTGCATCGTAACAGAATGTGTGAGAGACAGTGAAAGTAGTCCTAATTGGAAAATTCATAGCTATAAATGCACACATTAAAATAATGCAGAGCAATCCCAGGTAAGTTAAAGACATACTTCAAGGGACTAGAAAATCAAGAACAATCAGTCAATGGTAGAAGAAAAGAAATTATGAAGATCAGAGCAGAAATTAATGAAATTGAAACTAAAGAAAACTCCTACATCAACAAATCAAAGAAATGTTTATTTGAAAGAATAAACAAGCTCGATGAAACTCTAGCTAAATTAGCCAAAAGAAGGAAACAAAAAACCCTGTTACCAATGCAATTAGAAATATTAAGGGTGAAATCACAATAGACACTGTTAAAATTTTGAGAATTATGAGAAATTATTTTGAAAACTTACACTCTAACAAATTGGAGAACTTGGAAGAAATGGATCAACTTCCAGACACATACAAAATACTGAAACTGAACTAAGAGAACATAAAAACTCTGAGTAGACTTATAACAAACATGGAAACTGAGCTAGTAATAACGTCTCTATCCACAAAGAAAAGTCCTGGCCCAGTGGCATTCAAGCAGAATTTTGCCAGTACTTCAGAGAAGAGCAAACACCAAGGCTTCTCAAATTATTCCATGAAGCTGAAAGAGAAGGAACACTGCCAAACCTGGTTTTGGAAGCTAACATTACCCTCATACCAAAACCAAAGACTTAACCAGAAAAGAAAACTACAGACCAATCTTCTTAATTAATATAGATGCAAAAATTCTCGATAGGATACTGGCAAATAGGATTTAGCAAATTATTAGAAAGATCACACAACAAGGTCAAATTGGCTTCATTCCTGGGATACAAGGTTGTTTTAACATATACAAACACACCACATTAGTAAAAGCAAGAGCAAAAATCACATAATCATCTCAATTGATGCAGAAAAGGCCTTGGACAAAATTCAACATATATTCATGATAAAAAAAAACCCCGAGGAGAATAGGTATAGAAGGACCTTACCTCAAAATGATAGAAGCTAAATGTGCCCCAAATACTTCAAATATCACAACATATGGAGAGAAATTGAAAACAGTTCCCCTCCAATCAGGAACATGAGAAAGCTGTTTACTTTTACCACTTTTATCAACATAGTTCTCAAAACTCTCCCAAGAGTAATCAAGCAAGGGAATGAAATAAAGGGAATACATATTGGAAAGGAAAAGTCAAGCTATCTTTATTTGCAGAAGCATGATTCTCTACGTAGAAGACCCCCAAAAACTCTAACATGAAACTCTTAGAATTAACAAATACAGCCAAATTTCAGATTATGCATAAATACAAAAAGTCAGTAACATTCTTTTCCTCTAATAACAAACTCACTGAGAAATAGCTGAGAAAAGTAATTCCATTCCCAATAGCTCCTCAAAAAATTAAATTCCTAGGAGTAAACTTAATTAAGGAAATGAAGGACCTCTACAAAGAAGACTGTATTATACTGTAAGAAAGAAATCAAAGAAGACATTAGAAAACGGAAAGACAGCCCATGTCATGGACAGGCAGAATCAATATAGCCAAAATAGCTACCCTGCCAAAACCGATATACAGTTTAATGCAGTTCCTATCAAAATAGAAACATATTTTTCCCATGGAACTTGAAAAAAACCAATCCTTAGATTCACATGAATCCAAAACAGCCAAAATGCCAGAATAGGCCAAGCAATATGAAGTGACAAGACAAAAGTAGGTGGCAGTATGATTCCAGGTATTGATTTATATTACAGTGCAACAGTGATAAAAGACATATGGTACTGGCATAAAAACAGATTGGTCAATGCAAGGACAACTTCAAATATTCTCAGCTGTCTTATTTTTGACAAAGGGGCCAGAAATACATAGAAGAAAAAGGATAGCTTCTTCAATAAACAGTGCTGGAAGAGTAGGTTGTTATCCACATGCAGAAGAATGAGTTTAGGCATACACATATCATGATGTACCAAAGTCAAATCAAAGTGGGTCAAAGACAGACATTAAAATGAGAATACTGAAACTTTTTGAAGACAAAATTTGCAACAATCTAGAAGATGTAGGTATGGGCAAGGACTTTCTAAATAGGACACCTGATACAAAAGAATTAATCCCCCGAATCAACAAATGGGATTATATTAAATTAAAAAGTTTCTACATGACAAAAGAAACTATTGACAGAGGGTACAGAGAACTGACAGAATGGGAAATTTTTTCTACTATTTATCTCTTGGACAGGAGTCTAAGAACTACACTATACAATGAAATGATGAAAAATAGACCCCTCAAAATCAAAGAACCTATTTAAAGATGGACAACTGAAATGAATAGGCAGTTCTCAGATGAAGAAGTTTAAATGGCCTGCAAATATATGAAATATATGAAAAAATGTTCAATATCCTTGGCTATTAGAGAAATACAAATTAAAACGTCGCTAAGACATCGTCCTATCCTGGTGAGCCTGATGCCTCTCAAGAAGACAAGAATTTGAATAGCACGAATGCGGGTGAGGTTGAGGGGCAAAAAGGAATTCTTTTACATTGCTAATGGAACTGAAAACTGCCATAACCACTGTGGAAAGCAGTATGGAAATTCTTCAGAAGGATGGAAATAAATATTCTACTTGATCCCGCAATATCGCTTCTTGGTATCTTTCTCCAAAAGCTAAAAGCAACATCTAGTAGAAATACATGTACACATGTAGCATATGATCGAGATATATGCATGTATACATACTTTTAGCAGCAAAACTAACAATAACTTAATTGTGGAAGACACCAAAATAACTATCAGCCGACCAATGGATACACAAATTGGGGTCTATGTATATCCTCCATAAAGACAAATACATTTGAAGCTTTTGTAGGTAAATAGATGCAACTTGAGGCCATTATGCTTAGCGAAGTGAGTGAAAATCAGGAGGTTAAATATCTCAGAATTTCTCTAAACGAGAAACCCAGAAAACAGGTATTTTATAGAATCAAATGGGTGTGCTGATGGCAGTCGGGGGAGGATGAGAAAGGGAATGGGATGGCCAGAAAGGGGAGGAGAAGGATTATAATGTTGATGCAATATGTATGTGCACAAAATTGCCAAGCTCAGTGTAACCATTATGCATTACACACACACACACACACACACACACACACACACACACACACACACACACACACACACACACACAAATGGGAAAACACTGTATTATACATATATTTACTCATGAATATAATTCATAACTTATATGTAATGGCAGAAGCCATTACACAGAGATTCAAGTTTAGGAAAAGAGAGATTTCCACATCAAATGTAACTCAAGAATTTTTTTCTTCTCTTTTCTTACATTGGAGGAAGTTAACATTTAAAAGATTTAGAGGCACTGTGAGTCACTTGAAATTCAACCCTGATGCACTGGAAATGAAATTCCAATGGAAACTGACACCGATGTGGCTAAAATCTAAAAAGAACTTTTTCTGGTGTGTTGTAGACCTTTCATGAGCCTGTAAGCCCCTAGGATCTTCTTTGTTGGGGTCTCAAGGAGACCTTTTGCTGCGAGGTTTCTTCTAATTTTTTTGGCAATGATTTTTTCTCTGCCTCTAAGGTGTGAGTAGAGGGATTGGGATTCTTCAGAGTTCTTCTGAGATGGGACCGTTCTAAAGGCCCAGAATGATTGCTGAGACTGAGCCGGGCATAATCATGAACAAATCCCCCCGATGTACATGCACGTAGTAAGAACATGTTCATTCCAAGGTGAGTGCAGTGATTCTAGGCGGACTTAGCTTCAAGAAGACAGAGTTTGTTCTCTATGTTACAATTTTCTAAGTTTTCTGAGAAGACATCAGCCTTTAACTCTGATCAAACGCGTATACAAGCCATTTGCTCATTGAGGCTTGACTTTTCCAATTAGAGATTTATTTCTTGGCAGGGAAGTAGGTGATCCTTCATACATAAAAGTCCCTTGCCGAGGAAGTGGAATATCAGTTTGCTACAGCCTCAGAACCTTTCTTAGCAAGGCTCTCTTCTATTAGCGAATAAGAAAGTCTGGCTGAAATGTTTATTTTTTTTATCCTGAAGAAAGATCCAGTCCACCAGGATCTAAAAGATGGAAAGTGAAGGGGAAGATGGTGCTTTGAGTAACGTAGTGGAATTCAGGACACTGAAAGGTGGAGGGTGTGGAGGGGACGGTGCACAGTCAGTAAAATGGAGGGAAGTGAAACAGTATTCTATTCCATTGTAAGTTCTAGTGTAAGCTTACGCAGCACACTGCACAGGTTTGAAATCTCAGGGCACTTTTTCTCATATAGAAGGCTGTGGCTGTACACCAACACTTAGCCCAGAAATAGAAATTTTTCGTCACTTCGGGTTGTTCTGCCTGCTCTTTCCCAGCAAATACTGCTCTTCACGCTCTCCCTGTGAAAATCTACTCTTTTTACTGTTATCGTCATAGATTCATTTTACTCGTTCTTAAGCTTCATACCAATGTTAAACAGCACATTTACTTCTCTCTTCTTTTTTTTCTGTGGTGCTGGAACTCACGGTTGACTTGAACCACTTAACTATAGATACCCTGCTTCCTTCGCTCAACGTAGAATGCCACGTGAGATTCACCTGAAATGTTCTTGACGACTGCTGTTTGGTATTATTCTATTGTATGAATATGTAGCAAATTTACTTACCAATTATTTCCTTAATAGACATTGGTTTGTTTTTAGTGCCTGCATATATTAATAAAGTTTCTATGAAAATTCTTGAAAATATGCTAATTCTCTTGGATATATCTTTAGATGTAAATTTATTGGATCACAGGATAAGCATGGCTTTTGGTTTTAAAATAGTGCCAAATCATCTTGTTAAATATTTAATTAGCTGATTTGCATTCTCATCAATGATTTGTAGATACGGATGTTTCTTCTGTATATGAGCACCTGTTAGTTTCAATATTTCTCATTTTATCACTCTTAGGCGCATACTGCAACATTGCTTTAGCGTTTAAAAAATTTCTGGAAAATAATAATAATACTTTGCACTTCTTATATTTTTATTGGTTACTCAGATATCATCTTTTGAAAAATGTTTACTCAACTTTTTTTTGCTTAAAGTTGTTGTGAGTCTTTAAAAATTGTTACAAATAAAAAGTGTATCCTGGATACGGATCTTTTTTGCAGAAGTGTGCATTGAAGTTATCTTTGTTTATTCAGTGGCTTGCCAATTCAGATGGCTGCTTTTTGCTGTCTTTTGGTAACAGATGAGTTAATTAATTTTTTTCTCATTATTATTTTTTATTAGTATATCTATGATACAGAATAATTACACTTGTGTTGGGCAACTGGTGTGTGTACACACTACATCTTCATCATCTTTCCCTCCCCTCTCCACAGTCCCAACTCTGCCCTTTCCCAGAGCCCCCTTCCTTCTCCAAAAAGCCTACTGCCTTGTCTTCTACAGATGATTTAATTTTAATAAAGTTGGTATATCATCTTTTTTTACTGTTAGCTATTTGTTCTGCTTTATTTTTCCCTACTGAAAACCATAAAGTTATTCTTGTATTTTCAAAGTTGTATGACTTTCCATTTAATATATGTTTGATGAATTTCAGACCGATTGTACATGATATGATATGGTTTGATTTTTTTTTTTCACGAAGTGTGGAACTGTTTCAGCATCATTGAAGGGACTATCCTCTTTAAGTCATATTGGGTGCAGTCATGTGGGTCTGCTTGAAGATAAAAGACAGTATTTTTTGTGGCACTCTTTGGGAAGGAACTGGATTGGAGCCAAAGTGCTGCCTTATACAAGGACAAATGGCAAATAGAGGTGATGCGAATGTACATCTTCATTTTGTTTTAAATGGAGTTACACCCAGTCCTAGAATTTTAATATTTTTATTCTATTTAAAGTGAACATTTACAATTCAATTTTCAGTGTTTTTCTAGTTTTAGACTTAGAATTGATTTTATGTATTGGCTTGTATCCAGAAATCTTGTTAATTTCACTTATCAACTCTAAGTTTTACTAAAGCTGACAGAAGAGAAAATAGAAAATCTTACTTTTCCATTTCTAACCAGGCAATCATGTCATCTGCAAATAAAGATAGATTTGGTTCTTTCTTAATGATCAGTATTTACTTAAATTTCATTGTATTAAGACCTTCAATATTGCGATGACTATAATTGAGAATAATAAATACCCTTGTCTTGTTTTTATCTTCTGGTAAAGCATGTGGCTCCCTTGGGCTTGAGAATTGATGCTTTCATACTAGTGAATCATTCATTTGTGGAAATGGTGCTTCTATACGAATGCACATTCCATTTGTTTCCGCATCTTTTAGGCAGCCCAGCCAGTCTGTAGCATCCTGAGGCAAGCTTGCTGGCCAAGGACAGCAGGTGCAGGTATTTGAATTTTGTGAATTCTTACCTGAAGCTAGAGTGCATGAAAACTCGTAAAGAGATATGAGGAGATAAAAGCAGATGATATTATTATGTCCTGCTATGACATGACAGACAAACAAAGAACCCTAAAAATGATGTCTAAAGTGTCTATTTGTCTTTTTATCTTTTTCTCTCTTTGATGTGCCTATTTATGTTATTAGGTTCTGTCTTTTGAATGAGGTTTTGATGTGGCGATTGTCAACCAACTGTTCATCCTTGGAATGAAAAGTTCTTCGCTCTTTTCAGACACTTTCTGGTCCTTTTTAATTTCTGACAAAACCTGCCAGTGTTCAGCATCGCCTGCTCTCTTGGAGGAGGGAGGATGCATTCGTCCTGCTTGTGGTCCCTGTCTTTAGTCCTGAGATATGTGGGTGCCCTGCATTTGGCATTTCAATTCCCTGCCCATTCAGGGTGCTGGATTGTGTCTCGCTCTGATGGCTGTCCTCTCCTTGGCCTCTGAGTCCAGCTCTGCATTTTCTTTCTGCTCTCTTCTCTGGGGTCTGTCCGATTTGGATTCTGTCATCAGACATCAGTTACCCTCTCCTTAGTGAGGAATGCCGGGGAAGAAGGGAGGGAGGCGGAGTCTCTCCTGCTCTGTCCTGTCCCTCTGGAAGGGACCCGTGCCCCACAGCGCTCGAAATCAACTGGTCTTTCCTTCTCTACTTCCCCTCTCTCCTTGTTTGCAACGACAATGGCTCCTTCTTTTACCAGCCGTACAGATACTTCCCTGCCTCAGCCGGATGTGGGACAGAGACACCAAGTTGCAATGTAAGTGGTGGTGACAGCTACTCACTTCTGTCTCCTGCTTGTTCATGCAGAGGGTGACAGAACAGAGTGCCTTGTCCTTGCCCAGAATTTAGGAATCTTATCCTAAGTAGAAAGTTCTGGAAAATGAGTAGTCTCTACGCTTTCTCTTATTGAAGTTATCTATGGTACAGGAAAGCAACTTCTAATTAGCGTTCAGGACTCGTAGCAATAAGTTCCCAGAATAACATAAACTTGACCATACATTTCCATAGCGACAAGGCTATAGTGAGACATGGTTGCTAGGTATAAATATAGATTTCAGTAAACGTGTGATCAATAACCTGTCATAAAAGCAAACAGATGCAAACTGTGTCATAACAGAAATTATTTTACAAGTAAAACTATGTTTCTGACTTTACTTATCATCCATTTTATAAAATTGGTGACCTACCTTTAATTGTAAATATTTTACTTAAATTCATGTGAATTGATAATTAATTTAATAACTATGTCAGTAAATTTAACAAATTTTAACAAACCCTGGCAATTAATGGCCTGATTTTTTTTTTATCAAACTACCCAGAACATGTTCTATTCATACATGTGATCAGTGAACCCGATTTCTATTAATTCCATCATCATTTAAACTTCAAAGTTTGGCTTATGCTCTTTTTCCTTTTAAAAGTGGTTATCTACAGGTAATATGAATACATTTTAATTTTTTGTAATGTTTACATATTTTAATAACACATATTGATAATACATATTCATGAGTTTCTCTTCTATTTTCATATATGCTTATAGTTTATAGGGATCAAATTCACCCTTCCTATTTTACCCTTCTTAATCTTACTGATTACTATTCTACTGTCCTGTTGGCTTTTTGCTAAACTTCCACATATGAGAGCAACCAGGTGGTGCTTGTGTTCCTGTCATTCATTTCACCCAGCATTGGTGTCTTCTCACTTTATCCGTGTGTCTGCAGATGACAAGGTTTCTTTCTTCTTTATGGCTGAATCACACTGCATTGTGTTTATATATTATATATTCTTTGCACATTTATCTGTCGACATCAGAATTAGGTGTACATCCAGCTCTGTTCTTTTTGCTCAAATTTATTTTGGCTGTTTGGGGTCTCTTGTGCTTCCCTACAATTTTTTGATTATTGTTTATAGTTTGGGGAAAATTGACACTGGTGTATGGGTTAGGATTGTGTTAAATCTGTAGATTTCTTTGGGTAGTATGGACAGTTAAACAATATTAATTCTAACTTATGAGCACTCCAGGTATTTCTGTCTTTTTATATCTTCTATTTCTTTCTTTACTGTTTGCTGTTTTCATTGTGGAGGTCTTCCAGTTCGTGGTTAAGTTTAGTCCCAGGTTTTTGTTTTGTTGATGTATTCTTTTAAAATCCTTATTGCTGTCAGTTATAGTTCAATGACATTGTGTATTTACTCAATGTATAATGGATAGCAATAAAAGGAAATGATCTTCTGGGTCTGGTGACATAGGCCTGGAATCCCCATATTCTGGAGAATGAGACAGGTGTGTCCCAAGTTTGAGCTGAGCTTAGGCAACTTATGAACTTAGACAGACCCTGTTTCAAAAAAAAAAATCAAAAAATTCTGGGATGTAGCTCAGTATGAAGATTCGAGGTTCAACTCCCAGTAGCACGAACAGAAAAAAGAGCAAGAAATGATCTGTTGTAACACACAGTAACGTGGGTTACTATCACAGACATAGTGAGCTTGGATACAAAACCTTGAATGGCTCTATTTGTGTAGTAGTCAAGAATAGGTAAAATGAACCCATGGAGATAGGAGACAGGCAATGGATCCCTTTAGAGGTGGGGTGCGGCTGGGTCTGCTGGGAAGAGGGTGCAGATGAAGGAATTGTGGACGTACTAGGAATAATTCTGAATGTCAAGCTGGGTACATGTTGCAATTGACCTCATGAAGTGATTTCATTGCATGTGTTTTATGCAGCGTTCAGGAATGTATGCATGTTCATTCAAAAGAAAAACAAAGACGTAACTGGCATAAGGTACAAGGTTGACGAGTCCCCCAAAGGACCGTAGGAGTCAGCATAAGGAAAAGAGTGGCATACAGAATCTCATCTTTCATCTGGAACCTAATCTTTTTTATTCACCCCTTACTACCTAGAGCAGCTGTATTCAAGAAAGAAAATGGACTGTAGTGGAGCACAGGTCTTCACAGGAAGGCCCAATTGTCTCTCTGGAGGCAATGGTGGTTGGGCCTGTGAGCAGCTGCAGGGCGTGTGGGAGCCACCATGCCTCTGAAATGCTCCTTTTCCTCCTAATCCCTTCCCCAGCAGCTCCACCCTCGCCATCTACTATGACCAGTTAATGTTCTCAGGCACAAAACATTGTATTCCATGCTGGTTAACTTCAGTAAGAAGAAAGTTTATTGGGGAAAAAATGGGCTACATTTTAAAAATATTCACTGACACTTAAGATTCATGCTCTTATTTGTATATGTCAATAAAAAGAAAATCATGCATGTCAATATGTACACGTGTGTGTGTGTGTGTGTGTGTGAACCAGAAAAGAACAAAGGCCTGCCTGGTAAAATAAAATGACATTTCTGCAAAATATGCCTTGCTGTGTTTTTACTCATCTTTGGTATGTGTCCCATAAGGGTCACTCTCATCCCAGCTCCTGGGAAGATTATGGGGCCCCAAGTGCCAAGACGCAAATAATAAAAACCTTTTTAATTTTTTAAGGCAATCAAAATTCAAAGAGAGAAAACCTACTTCTTTTTTGAAAAATTGGTCTTCTAATAATTAAAGCTGAACTTTCCCACCATCCCCCCCCACCCCTCCCTTCATGTTTGGTCTCCAAAGTGTGTGTTTCAGACAAACATTTTCCAAATGGTCAGTTAGAACTCAAAAGTGGCTCACGGAGCAAACTCACTGGAAGAACGTTCGTGGGAGAGAATCCAGGAACACTGATGAAGACACCAACAGGGGGAAGACTGGCATCCCTATGGCATCCCTAAACCTGACTGTCCAAACAAGGCGTCTTCCAGGCTCGGCCCCTGCTCCCCACAGGCAGCAGGCGCCTGAGAGTGGGCTGTCTGCTGTTAGATCGCAAAACGCGCTGCTGCTGAGTGTGGGGAGCAGAGCCACCAGGATAGAATCCGTTAGGCAGAGTGAGGACACGAGAGGTGAAGGCAGCTGGGTCTGAGCTGAAGATATTGGGGCTGAGAGCACGATACAGTTCTTTAACTTGTCAGGCTATGGCACAGGACACGGGTAGCTGTAGGAGCATCTGCCCTTGAGTGGGTTCCTATTAGTTTCAAACCTCGGACTTCACTTAGGCCTGGTGCCAGGCTACCTTCCCTACACGGTCTCTGAGTAGGCGGAGCCTGTGGTTTTATGCTGCCCTCTCATTTTTGAGGTGTGGGAGGTGGTGGGGAGGAGGATTGCTGAGGCGCCAGGCTACTCATTTAGTCGGTGTGGGCTTTATTTTGATTTTTAAAATAATGCACCAGAGGCCTTCATTTGTTACTTGAGGTCAGGTCACACACACAAGACTTGGCTACAACTCCTTCTTTTCATCGTAATCACGTCCCGGGGATGTTTAGCTCTGGATCCTGACTTACTCCTCAAAGCTGCCTTGCAGTTAGTACAAATTTTATCTCCCTGGGCCTGGTTTGTCTTTTTTTTTTTCCCCAAGAGTATTTTAATCTTGTTGTTAGAATATGTATTTTTTTCATTCTCAAAAGTCTCCCGGAAAACTTTGGGGAAGCACAGAAGTGGATATAAATATAATGAACTTGAAATTTGGACTTCAAAATTTAAAGACTCCCACAAAGTTGTCTAAGTTACACCTGTTCTCATTTTCTTTTTCTGTAAAGGTGGAAAATAATCCACTTCCTAGGACTTCAAGGATTAAGACGTAGCATGTGTTGATGTGGGATAAATGCTCGATCCTCCTTTAAATGTGGACCACACCAGCTTGGGCCCTTGGGTTTTTGACTCACTTAGGATTATGAAATGTGGTGTGCTGGCAAACTGTGCAGAACTACAACCTTATGGCAAGAAAATGCTGATAATTCTGGCAGGACAGCAGATGTTGTAATGAAGTCAGTTTCTTCTCTGATCAAGTGAAAGAGAATGTTTCTAAAAGGAGTTGCTGGCATATGAAGAAGTTAACTTTTAGGAGTTGTTAGATTTTAAACTGCATACCTATGACCAAATCATTAGGTCAAAGTACACGAAAATTATAAGCTCACAGAAAACACATATCAATGGCTGAGGAAACTACCAGAAAGTAAAAGGTGGTTCTGAGAGGTATAGGAAAACATACATGAATCTACACACACACACAGTATGCAAAATATACATAGAAATAGTGAGGAAAAGGACACTGAAGTAAAATTTCATTCTTGATTTATTGATTAATGTTATAAAGAACAATAAAAATCATACTTATTCAAGGGATTAACTCATGCACTGAACCACACAAATTATAACTTTAACCCACACATAAATCTCAATCGAAAAGTCTATAAAGTACTGTCTTTTTATAAGTTGTAACTTGTGAATCAATTATGTGATGATGTTTTTCAAGAAGGCCACAAAATGTTGGGAAAATGCTGTAGCTTGATATTCAAGCATCAAACATCTAGTTACATTTTTTCCCCATGTCTGGGATCAATTTGTCGTTGACATTAGAAAGGGAAGTTTGGAAAGATATTGTGCAACATAGAAGATTTTGTGCAGAAATGAAAGCGTTGGATATAGCAGGGGAACAGAAATGAAAGAATGAAAGAGTGGAGGGAGAATAGAGAGACACACAAAGAGGACCCTGCACTGGGCAGGACAATGCAGGGACATGTAGTCAGGTTCAGGGAGAGCAGGCAGAGACCGTGGGGAGCAGGCTTAGTAAGATCATAGGGTAAGGTGCTCCTGGGGTTCCAAGATAGATATAATTATTTAGATAATTTTGCAGGTTGGGAGGAAACTCAAACTTCAGGAGGGGTAAGCAATGTTCTTTCCTGGCTTCCTGTGATGAAGCGGATTGTTTGGCTAGGACATCTTCTCAGTGGGACCTGAGTAGGGAGAGAAGCTTACAGTTAAGCCACTTGAGGCCTTCCTGATTTCCTCCAGCTCTTGAGGCACCCTGTAACGATGGGCCTTAATTTAGGCCTTTCACTGCATGCACACATTCACAAAAATTAGAATATATATTTGCCTCTATGCCAAGTTATGCATATATTAAGAATTAAAAGAGACATAAAAAAGAGATCATAGCATTTTGATGATCAATGCCAAATAACTAGTTTTATTTTGCATAGAGTACCAAATTAACCAAATGACAGCCTTTTTAGAAAATTATAGCTGGGAAGTCAAGATTGGGTTGAATGTACACTCTCCATGACTCTGGGATAGATGGAGAGGTCATGTCAAGAAGAAGGAGATAGTTTTAATTGTTGAAGATAACGTTAATTGGTTGATAATTTTCTGTCTTCAAGAGTTGGCGTAAGTGGGCGAGGGCTGTGGCTTGTTTTGTGTGTGACTTGGGAAATGGAGGAAACACTCAGCTTTTTCCTTCCTTTGTTGGCTTCAGCAGCCCAGATGATGTTGCTGTAGGACGAGAAGGAGGACGCGTGGGTCGAGAAACAGAATGTGGAGCTTCCCCAGGCCGAGCACATGTCTACTGGCCCTCTTCCCTTGTGTGCTGCTTTGTGTGTCCAGGCTTCCGTCTGGCCTGGGCTTTCCAGCTCTATTTGATCTTCCTAAATAATCTCAACTTCTCTCAGTGCTTTTTCTCTTCCGTATTTTCAGGCTATTTCCACATTGGTTTTATGTATTTGTTTTAGCTTTCAATTTCTAGAGTCAAGCTGTGAACAAGGAATAGAATGTACACAAATGACTGACCACCTACGCAGACGGTAAGGACACTTTGAAGGAACAGAAGACAGGTAAAACAAAGGTTAACGTTTGGACTTTAGGTACAAATGTTAATAGTGACTTTGTGACTTCCCTGATAATGTGTCTTTATTTATTCTTTGCTGCTCAATGATTAGAAGGCACATGAGAGCACAAATGGAATTTTACTCTGAAAATTTCCTTAATGGGATTAGAATGATCTTCTGAATGATAAGCAAAAGGTTCAAGTTAATAGGTAGAACTCTTTTTCACCCATTTTATTGATACGTATAAGTGCGAAATTTGAAGTTTACAGTGACCTCGAGCATTTTGTGCACATACATATCATCGCAAGGTTTCCCTCTCTCATTTCGGGCCCCCCTAGCTCCTTCCAAAGTTCCCATTATCTTCCCCGTTAAGTTCCATGAGATAGTTGTGATCTGGGTTTCTCATACCAGACAACCCATTCGATATTTCACTTTCTGCTTCTGACTCGCTTCACTAAGCATGATGGTCTCAAGTTGCCTCCATTTGCCTGCAAAAGCCTCCAACCTATTTGTCTTTATAGATGCATAGTATCCCATTGTGTATAAATCCTACAGTTTGTGTATCCATTGGTCTATTGATGGGTATTTTGGTGTCTTCCACATTTTAGCCATTGTTAGTGCTGCTATGAACATGGGTATACATGTATCTGTTATGTGTTGTTGTTAATTCTTTGGGGAGTATTCCCAGAAGAGGTATCGCTGGATCAAAGGGGATATTTATTTTCAATCCTTTGAGAGACTTCCATACTGCTTTCAATAATGGTTGTACCAGTTTACATTCCCACCAGCAGTGCAGGACGGTTCCTTTCTCCCCACAGCCTCACCAGCACTGAATAGATAAAGTTCTGAACAAGGTAAGTGGTCAAATAATTTTATCCTTTAGATATTGTGATTTTAAAATCTGAGCAGGCAAAGAAGGCCAAATTTGAATAGAAAAGATATCTTACATCACATCTGAAAAAATATATGCTGTATTATGATTTAGAATGAATAGAAAACTTGGTAAGATAGCTGTTACTAGGAGTGTAAATATTTGGAAATCTTTTACTTTGAAATTTGACTAATTCTGAAAACAAGAACAGAAGAAAGGAATTGAAAAACCATGAGAAAAATGCTTTTGAAAACTAAAACTGGAACAGCCAAATGAAACTTATGTCCAAATAGAAGGATTGGAAGACGAAAGTAAGAAAAATTTCCCAAAAAGAACAAAACGACAAAGGAATAGTAGGAAAGAGGTCATCAGTTGAATAACAAAACTTTATAAAGAATGTGATTACTGAATTTATTATTAAAAATAACCTTGAGGATTTTATGTCCTACGGGAAAAGTTTGAGTACAAGATGTTCTCAAACATGAGAAATTAATAATACCAACAACACTGAGCGCTTAACTTCCCATATATGGTGCTGGAGGATCAGGACCTGCAGACAAGGTGCATCTTATGAAATCTGATGTTGGGATGGCTGGGAAGAATGCCCAGCACAACTCTGAGCCCCTTTCCGATGTGTTTTCTTCCGTCACTGTGCTGTATTCTTTCCCTGGAATCCAGTTCTTTAGGGATAAGCGACTTCAGTCTTGTGAGGTTTTTGAGTGCGTCCTTTCAGTAGTCCTTGCCTATTCTGCCGAAGACAGTTAACTCATGATTACAACAAAAGCTGGTATTTTCACCAAAAGCGTAGATGGAATTAAGAAAGATGAGGCTGGAACTCTGAGGAATTTCAGTGTTTAAAGATGAGCAAGAAAAAGCCAACAGGTGTAATGCATGTAACATCACGAGGAAGATAAATCAGGTTTATATGGTCCTGTTTAAAGAAGAGAAAGGCTCAAAGGTAAAAGCGTTTTCTTTTTCAAGGACAAACAACAAGATCTTTGGTCCTAAACCTTGCTCTTTCAACTTTAGTACATTAGACCTTGACTAAAACTGGCTTTAGAGAGAGATCCTTGGAGAAGGTTTTGAAAAGCATAACATCTCACAGAGAGGTTTTGTGGCTTCCCTGAAAAGTAAACATGTTTTTTGCAAAATAGCAGAAAGCCTCCACCGTCCTGCAATTAGGGTTTCTGAGACATAGCTTCTCAACAGGGCAAGTCTGTTGCTTTCTACAAGATTAGTAAAGCTTCACGTCTCAGATTTACTTTTTTAAACAATTAATTGACATCTCTCCCTCTCTGAAATAGCTTCCCGTCCATCAGATTGCCTTCCGTGAGTGCGCGATGTTTCTGGCATGATCTCAGGACATGATGTTCCATTAAAACACCTTGAAAGCATATATTTCACATTGCTAGTGCTGGTATAATTTGCTTTTTTATAGCACATATATCCCTGAGATGAATGTCACTTAAAAATGGATTCCTATTTTAAGAGCCCCAAACTGTGGGCTATGATGAAACTGAACTCCGGGCAGTTCTTATATTCAGAAGATTTTGCAGCTTTCTGTCACTGAGTGACTTTTCCTTTGCTATTCTGTAAAAAGCCAAGATGGCCCTACAAATTTGTAAAAATCCCGATCCTGGAAATCACACTCAAAAAACACATATCACCTATTGTCATTGTTACGTAAGTGCCAACAGGAGCATATTTAAAATATTAAAAATAATTACAGGTAAATCAGTTATGTGTAATCTATCTTATTTGTTATTTTAAGAAAAATTTGATTGCAGAGCTAGTAAGGGGAAACCTGTAATGAATTCTTTCAGTATTTGAAAAAAAATCAATGTGTCTTGTATTTGCTATGTTTTGCAGTTGCGCTTTTGTCGAACATACTTACATTTCTTTCTACTGAGCTTGAAAAACATTAATGCTGAATACAGGTGTTTTTTATTGTATTTGATATTGGGTATGTAACTTAAACACATGGTCTTGACATCCAGCAACTTCTAAATGAGGCTGCGACAGTTGACTTGTGAGAGATGGTAAGTGTTTAAGAGGATAGATATGCTAATTACCCAGAGTTGATCGTTACAAATTGTATGTAGGAATGAAATTATCATATATTACTCCATAAATATGTGTAATTATGTATTGATTAAAAATGAAAATATTCCATGCATTAAAAAAGTAAAAGGCAAAACTTTACCAAGTAGATATAAAGAAATTCAAGGGAGTGAGGGCCTTATAAAACTTTACTGATTCGAAGTTACCGATGAGATATGGTGATAGTAATTCTTTATTGCTAGGTGTTCTTACAGATAATGTCACTGAGACCCAGGGAACATACTCTTTCTCAGCTGACGTAATCATTTTCGTCTGTGTTCTTTGTCTACAAAGCCTAGCATGGCCACCACCTTGGCCTTCTCTGACACATTTTTTTAAAAAAAATCAGTTTCATTTTTAGGGCAATTATAAGTTTTTATCCTTAAACCTAGACTTATTTTTTTTTTTTGTTCACCTCCGTTAATATGTTTTCTTAGTATGATTCCTGTTATTTCCTCCCAAGCTTTGATCTCACACTGATGTTTAAAAATTTTCAAAAAAATTAGTTGACAAATAATACTTACAATACTTGTACTTATTTGTGGGGGGCAAAGTGCTAATTTGACACATGTATGCAGTGTGTAATGATCAAGTAGAATCATTCGCATTTTCATCTTCCAAATATGATTGTTTGTGTGCATGGGTTCAGGACCTCATTGATAACTTTGTGCTGATCATTTGCTCTTAGATGTCATTTGAGTCCCTCATAGCTGGGCATATTCTGTGTCTTTATTTTCATTTGTACTGTCGGTTCTTCTAGTTCATAGGATTGAGGTTTCAGTCACTTCTAACCCTTAGCTTTTCCTCTGTATTATTTTTTCATGACTATAAATCTAGCAAATGTTATGACTTCTCCATCATGCAAGTATTTGAGTCCCAAAGAGAACAGGTTGTCTAAATTTACAGACAAACAGGTTTGATTCCTAAATTCAAGAGAATGTTTTTGTACACAAAAGTATAATAACAGTGTCAGCTTCATTATCTTTTTGTGCTCAACTCAATCAATATACTTAAAGCATTTATTATCATAGTTCCTGGCCCATGGTAATCAGTTACAAAATATAACAAATTTCAGTACTGGTATTGGTCTTCTTCAATTCATGGGGTGATATATTTAAGCATACCATGTTTATACTCTGTGTGGGTTACCAATCTTATAAAAATAATATAGAGTGTGTAAAACTTCTTATATTAATTCACATTAATCGTCCCCCCCATGTAAATTTCCATAGTCCTGACTAATTCTAGGATGTTACATACACACACCAATTATGCATGTGGACTGGTCTATTAAGGAGTTGAAAATAATTAATAAAAGCAAATCAAGTTTAAATATGATGCGGAACCACATGGTTCTGGAAACTTGCTTTTCTGGGGGACTAATGACAGCCATTTCAAATGAAGATCTTTCAGTTGACACCTTTTGTCTCTGATCAGGTTTGGTGACCTTTTGTCCCTGGTCTTCTCTGATGTGTAGTAACGGTTGGTGCTCTTGGGGCCAACCTTGTACCACTAGAAGTCCGAGGGTTATTGCACATATCTGGGAGACATTATATTGTCCTTACATGTATCCCACATGCAATTACACAAATGGAGTATAATGAAAAGATAGAAATAAATAAAACAAAGAAGCACTATAAAGATATCCAAGTTTTGGAAAGAGGGCAGCTCTGAAACAAAAGAGGAGTTAAGAATAGTTCTTCCTACACTGCTTCCTGCTTGGACTTCATCTGCTCCTTAGGGAACATGACTTTAGTGAAGCCCCAGTTGAGAGGATTTTGAGCCATAGTTCCCATGGCAACAGCCTCTAAAGTGACATAAATCCAGAAGCACTTTTCTTGGTTATTCTACTACCCCAACAAGAAGCTGCGAAGCTTCTGGAGAGAAGTCAACTTTTAATGGAACTTGAGTCTTTGCTTTCTGTGCCCCAAGGAGCCCTCTCCAGTGGGGTTCATTTTAGGCTCGTTACGATGATTTATTTTCTTTGTGAGCTGATTGCAGTGGGACTAAGATCAGGGTTTGGGATGCATCATAATCACCAAGGCAGTGACAAATTTCTAAGATTTACACTTGAGGCCTTTATTGAACAGAGACTGAAGCACATATCACGTGTGTGGGGAAACAGCAAATGCTGTTGTATGGGGCAACTGTCACCTACCCGACACACACACACACACACACACACACACACACACACACACCCCTTGATGCAGAGATTGTGACTAGCTTGTCAAGTAAAGACAAGAAGCTGCCAGTGTGATTTTGCTTATAAGTTCACTGTGTGATGACTCCACATGCTGTAATCAACCAACATGTACTGCTCATCGAATGAGGGCATCTTTCAGATGTCATTAGGGGCCTCTATTTTGCTTAAAAATATTGTCTTCTTTTATAAAAATGCCCAGAAAAGAGTGTGGACAGTGGACAATTCCTAACAAGCTTTGGTAGACATGAGCCAATGAGTTTGTAAAATCCTTCCTGACTACTGTTTTTAATTTTCTCTTTCTTATTTACATAGCATATCCCTATCGCCTTCCCACACCCTTAAGTAACTACTGGTTTTGATGGAGAATGGAAGGCAACTAAACATTAGGCCTGTGGATATATGGAGGAGAAGGAAAGGTGAGTGGAGAAAACAGAAGACTGTGTAGGGAGGTTTGTAAAGAAAACTTCATCTGGCTCACAATTCCATCTTTGTGATGTGGTAGAACATGGGTATATGAGAAACAGGGCAGTGAGATGACAGGGAGAAGGGGCAGGGTGGAAGCCAGCCCTGAGGCTATGTTCGTGTGGTATTCCAGTGCTCTGTAGCTCAGTAGTGTTGTGTAATGGCATTCAAGGCCTGTAGCCAACTCCATTCCTTAACTTGCACTCTGCATTTCAGCCAAACTAATGGCCGGCCAATCTTCTTCCAGGCCTCAGTGCAATGGACGTGTTTGGAGACACTTGGCTTTTCTGAATTGTGTCACCGAACGGCTCCATGACTTGTGAGGCCTCAGTTTTCCTGCTGAGTAAAGACAGGCTGGCAGAATCAGGCCAGTGAAGCTCAAACTTGGCTGACTATCCTAGTCACCCGTGGGTGATTTACACTAGATGTGTAGATATGCGATCATGAAATCCCATTCCTGGAGATTTATTATATCTGCACTGGGGCAGCAGAATATGTTCTTGTAATAAGAATAGAACGGTCTAATTCAATCATACAGCCAGAACTAGATGATTTAAAAAAAAAAAACACTGCTTAAATCTGTGAAACCCAAGAGTGCAATTAATTGCCACCAAGCTCAAGCAATTCTCTTCGAGCCAGGGGCATTGAAGAAGCTAATTTTATTATGACAAAGAGGATTTAGGAGAACAGTTGAGCATGAAATACAGAAAATAAGTGTCCAGTGGGGCAAAGTGAAATTAAGCTACAATAACCCCAGGAACATTATGAGGGACCTGGCCGCTGGAATAAGCAAGAATGAGAGGTGAGAGGGAGAATTCTAACAACTTATCACTTTTGAAAAAAATTCCCCCAAACTATTCTTCACTGATAGGAATTGTTCCATACTGTCAAGCTCAAGTACCAAGAGAAGTCAGGTTGGCTGTCCTCTGCACTGGGCACTGTGAATTCCTGGGATGGGTTGAAATGGAAGTGGTGTGTTGAATAGCACTTGCACATCATGGCATTTTTATCTTTTCTGTATCTTATCACATTCTTTTACTCGTTTAATTAGATGTGGTATGTTTTTCAAGACCTCATCAGAGCCTTGAAGGAAAGGACTCTGAAGAAAAAGTCTCATTATCTCCCACAGGGAGATGTTAAAAGCAATTTCTAAGCACAGCAGATTCTTGGAGTGAAAGGGGACTAGGTTTAATGTGACCTTAGTAATTCCACCTCTAGGGAATTACTTCATCTCTAAAATGGAGATGAGAAAACCAGCCCAGAGGATTCAAGGGAGAATTAAAATAAAGCACAGCATGAAGAGTGAGATTAGTATATAGTTCCAGAAATAATGCCGGGACAGAGAGTGTTTGATAACGGAGTGCTCAATAAATGATAAACATTTAGTTTTGCACAATGTTTGCATATTAGCAAGTAGATATTAATTGAACTTTTTTTCATGTTCCCAGAAGCTCGTTCAGAAGCGTCAAGGGTTTAAGCAAAGTTTTCTTCTTTTTAATGTCAATGCCTTACGCCTTGATTCTGGTGGAACCTCTGACTTTCTGTCCCTAGGCAGGTAGGTCCTCAGGTCTACAAACCCAGAATACATCTGCTGTCTCCTTATAAGCTGAAAAAAGGACTCGGTGCAAAGCTTCACTCACAGGTCTTATTCTCCAGCTCTGGAAGAGTTTGGCTGCTTGTATGAGGTTCCGGTATTCCAACATGGAAGAAGAGAAGAGGGGTCTGGACATAGTCTTTCAACTGTGTTGATACCACAAGCCTTAATCTGTCGAGGATAAAATTGGCTGAAGAGGTGCATCACTGGAGCTCCAGAAAGAAGGGTGAGTGGCTGCACCTGGATAAAAGCCTTGCCTTCTTCCTCAAGCTCCAGACTCAGGTACCAAAGCTCTGGGAAAAGCCACCTCAGTCTTCTGCTCTGTCCAGGATGACCAGAAAGTGGACGTTCCAGGTACAATTCGGGCAGATGTAACTGCTGAGAGAACTTTCCTCAGAAATTGGCCCATTTTTGTAAGCTTGAGTAGAGCCTGTAGTTAAGACACAACAAAGGGACAAAGTCAAAGAACAGAGGGTCTCCTCGGCTGCCCTTTGGGGTCCTTCTTCCCAGCAATACCTACTCTTACGCAGAGGGAGGTGTACTCTCTTGGGGAAAATTTTTGGAGGCCATGAGACCAGTTTCAGTTCATCCAGTCTACGAATGGAGAAATGACAGAGAGGAGAGCTCTCGCTCCCTCTCACACACTCTCTTTCTCTCTCCTCTCTCAATGGATCTTTTCCTTTGTTTCCACAGAATGCGTTACTCGAGAATGGTAGGCGGCAACACTTCTTCCGTGTCAGAGTTCATCCTCGCAGGGTTAACAGACCAGCCAGGACTCCGGATCCCCCTCTTCTTCCTGTTTGTAGGTTCCTACGTGGTCACTGTAGTGGGGAACTTAGGCTTGGTAACACTGATCGCGCTGAATTCGCACCTGCACACCCCCATGTACTTCTTCCTCTTCAACTTGTCTTTCATAGATTTCTGCTATTCTACTGTTATCACTCCTAAAATGCTGATGAGTTTTGTCGCAAAGAAGAACATCATCTCCTACTCTGGGTGTATGACTCAGCTTTTTTTCTTCCTTTTCTTTGTCGTTTCTGAATCCTTCATCCTGTCGGCCATGGCATATGACCGCTATGTGGCCATTTGTAATCCCCTGATGTACTCAGTCGCCATGTCTCCCCAGGTGTGTCTTCTCCTTTTGTTGGGTGTGTACAGCATGGGGTTTACTGGGGCCATGGCTCACACAGCATGCATGGTGAGACTGACCTTCTGTGCCAACAATCTCGTCAACCACTACATGTGCGACATCCTCCCCCTTCTTGAACGCTCTTGTACCAACACCTATGTGAATGAGCTGGTGGTCTTTATTGTGGTAGGCATTGACATTGGTGTGCCCACGGTCACAATTTTTGTTTCTTATGCCCTTATTCTGTGCAGCATCCTCCATATTAGCTCCACCGAGGGCAGGGCCAAAGCCTTCAGCACCTGCAGCTCCCACATAATTGCTGTTTCTCTTTTTTTTGGGTCAGGAGCATTCATGTACCTCAAACCATCTTCTCTTTTACCTATGAACCAGGGGAAAGTGTCCTCTTTGTTCTACACCATTGTCGTGCCCATGCTCAACCCCTTAATCTATAGCCTGCGGAATAAGGATGTCAAAGTTGCTCTGAAAAAAACCTTGAGCAAAAGGTCATTCTCCTAAGAAAAAGGCTATGTTTGGGAAAGAAACTTTCTTCCTCTTCCAAATGACTCAGGCTCTTTGGGTCACATGGGAGAAATTCCAGCTCATTTTCAAATGACTTCATTCTTTCTTTTAAACAGTTCTTTAACTTAAAACTATAAAGCTATAGACTATATTTATTGGCTCTTGAAGGTCATCTAAATTGGTTCTCTCACATAGACTTGGTCTACATCTCTAACTCAAGGTCAGCGTCTCAGAAGAGCAATGACTAGAATACAGATTCTGTTTCTAGTATGTGTTACTTTTCTTTACGGCTTGATTTCTTCTTCCCTCAGGCCCTAGAATAGTTCATTTCAAATGTGAGCTGGCCTAGGATGTTAAAATCTGATCTGTCTACAGAAATTTTAAGGAGTAATTTTAAATAGCACATTTTTTTTCAAGAAAGTAGGAGGTATAAGATTTTGTTAAGATGGTCTTGGCTAAATGACCAGAGAAATTCTTTAAGCCTTTTGCAGAGCAAGAAAAATGTATTAGGACCCAATGTAGAGGGCCGCAAGCCTGATACCACCTGTGTTATGGTTGGGATCTTGAGTGACCCCCCCAGACGTCTCATTTGAAAGGTGATTTAATTAATCATGGGGATTAATCCCTTGATTTCATGTGCTGCTAAGGGGTGGGTCTGGTTGGAAGGGGAGGACCACCGGGCTACCCTGGAAGGGACAGATTGCTGGGCATGACCTGGAAGGATATATGCTGGCTCTGCTCCTCTGCTGGCTCCCTGCTTTTTCTCTTGACATCTGTGACTCGCTCTTCTCTAGCTAGGCTTGTGCCACGGCTTTCCACCGTTGCTATGCCCAGGAATTGACCGAGACCTGAAATCGTGAGCTCAAATAAACCTCTCCTCCAAAACAGTGTGTTATGTGTCAGGTGTTGTGTCCCAGAACGTTGGAAGTAACTAAGAACCGCTTAAGGACACTACAAGAAGGTACCATATTTGAACCAGAAAGTGGTCTTTTGAGAATGGGATGCCATATTTATTTGATCCAAGCTCAGAGACTTGGATTTTCAGGAATTTGGCTATGATTCTGGAGAGAAGAACTTAAAGAAAATGTCAAGGTTCCAAAACACAGAATTTGGAAATTCTTTCACCTACATTCATTTCCATGTTTTCATATTGTGTTTTATAAGCCAAAGTGAAGACTGTGGCTCAGGATGACCAATTCAGACTCTGGGAGGAGTCTGAATTTTAGAGCAATAGCTCTTTTGTGTTGCAAGTCAATAATTAGGTTAGCCCCAGAGAGCAGCCTATCAACAGAGAAAATGCACACTAAATATTGTTGGTGTCGCAAGCAGCAGAGACTACAGGGGTATTTTCCCAGTACCTTTCCAGATCAACCTTCTGCGACTTGGCACCTCTGTCTTTCTCCAAGTCTCAGAAGAAATTCTTGAATAGGTCTTTTTCAAATTTAAATAAAAGAAAAAAAATTTTTTTTTTTGTTAGGCCGAAGATGGCCTCAGTAGACGAAATCAAAGAACAGGAGGAGAGTGACATGGCTTTTGGACTTCCTGCAAGGTAGACCACAGTGGCTACAACCAAATGCCTCATTTTCTACTTTGTTACCATTACTGCTCACTCTCCTGCTTCTTCATGGCAAGGGCAAGTTTCCTCCCTGCTGTCACTAGCCCAGCAAGCCTGACTGACTCTTTATTTCTGTTTTATCTCAAGTACCATTTTATTAAAAACTGCAAATATTTCCCTTGTTACACTTTTTGGTCACTTAGAGCAGATGATATATTTATCTTTTTTCCTTCCTTCCTTCCTTCCTTCCTTCCTTCCTTCCTCTCTCTCTCTCTCTCTCTCTCTCTCTCTCTCTCTCTCTCTCTCTCTCTCTCTTTCCTTCCTTCCTTCCTTCTTTCTTTCTTTTCCAGGACTCTAGTACACTCCCAATAAAAGGTGGGCAGTTTAGTACAGCTCAGATTCATTACCTAATGGTACCATGTAAAAAAGAGAGGCAGAACTACCTCTCGGTATAGAAGAAAATTATATATGATAAATGTTTTTAGTGGAGTAATGATAGTGAAATGCTGTAAAATGCTCTGACTTAGGAATAAATCTTTAGAAAATTTCTCTTCTTTTTGAAAAAAATGAAGTTTGGATGGATGTGCAGTTTTCACCTCTGGGATGGTGCACATCAATAAGGGTGAATTCCAAAGAATAAATGTGGAAAAATGCTGTAGAATCCACATAGCAAGGACAGCAAGGAGGATACAGTAGCATAAAGATTCACAGAGCAGAAACTAAAGGGTAGAATCAAACTTGAATCCTAGCTTCTACCCAGTAGCTGTGTAACTGTAAGCAAGTTAGTTGATGTCAGTGAGCATAATTCATCTTCAAATATTTTCCATATTTATTATGAGAATTAAATGTCAGACTCTCAAAAAGTTTATTTTTATTCATGATATCAATGCTGCCACTATTTTGTTGTGGGACCTTGGGACAATTTCAGTATCTTTCTGAGTCCTCGTTTATATGAAGAAGATTGTGTCTTACAATATGTTTCTATATTTTGTTTATGAATGTATACTTATTTATATATTGACCATGTAGTACTTTTGATACATGGTGACTGATGCTGTCCTCTCAAAACTCACATGTTGAAATGATGCTATTAGGAGAGAGACCCTTTGGGAGGTGACTTAGCTGTGAGGGTAGAGCCCTCATAAATGAAATTGGTGCAATTATAAAAGAAGCCTGGAGCACACTCCTTACTTATTCCACAATGAGACGGTACCATCTTCAAATCAGAAAATGGGGCATCATATTTATTGATACTTCAATTTTTGATTTCTCAGTATACACAACCAGAAGAAATAAAATTTTGTTTGCAAGTCACACTACATGGTTTTTGTGATATGATAAAAGACTACAATGATGCTTGTAGTATTTAAGATTGTTACCAAAGAAAAAACAGGAACGAGATTGCTGGGGTCCTCAAGAAGTGAGAACCTCAGCATTGCTAACCTTGGCTGAGTTCCTTCCTTCCCAAGGAAGAAATGTTACTAATTGTAATTTAAGCCGGGCGTTGTTTTGCTTAAACATGGAATTGTCGGTTTAGATAATTAGGAGGCTAAAAAACAACTGGGGTATTTTATCCTCCTTCCGATACTCATTTCCTTCCCCTGGGCAACCCGCCGCTGGGTGAGGCCCTGCTAATTGGCCCAAGATAGCTTCCTCAGTTTATTTAAGCCCCTCTGCTTCCTAAATAAAGTGAGACGGCATTCACTGAAAAGATCTGTGCGGTGTGTTACTCTGTCATCCGACCCCTCCCGGTCTGTTCTGGGGGTCCTCGCGGGACAGAGACCCCTACACAAGATGCCTCTTTTAGGCCAGTTTTCTGTGCTCTCTTTCATCATCCGCTCTCATTTGCTCGTTGGTTGTGTATTTTTGTAGCCATCACATGCACCAATGCTCGTTACCTGTGCTCACGTACACAAGCTTTTTCTTGTTTTGCAATCATGAAAATCTGACTTCAAATGAATCTACTAATATAATGAATTAAAAAGGAAAGGAATTAGGGGTTGTTATTGGGGTGAATAAATGATTGAAAAAGCAAAAACAGATGCATGTGAGAGGTCTTGGCTATGACAGGAGGGAACAGGGAAAAGAATGCTGTGAAAACAGGAAGCTTGAGGTCTGGCTGCCTGGATGTATACCCCATGAAAAAAAAAAAATCACTTTTCTTTTTCTTGTTTCAGGCTCAGTTTTTATAATTGCATAAAATTCCATTCTTTGGATGTATTCTGTATAATGAAATAATTATACTAAAATTCAAGTTCCTGTGTAATTTGGTAATTTTCTGTCAAGAAATGTATCCTAAGTTGGTGGAAAAACTCATATACTGAGTACATCTGTTAAGTATTAATTTCAATTTGTAAAAAATGGAACTAATGTATTTAGTAGTAAAACATTGATTTCGTTTTTATTTTCCTTTTTTAATGTATACCTTTATTTCTTAAGTGACCTTCTCCTGGTTTGACTGTATTCCCGGTGGTCCATTTAATGTGAGGAAGAGACCATGCTTTCAAGTTTTGCCTGTGTGGTCTTGTGAGGTGTGTTTCTAGAGCATCCTCTATCATTTTTAACGCTCCCCTCTGTGTGTGTGTGCGTTTTCATAGCACCCAACACTTAAAAGTGAAGTATTGGTCTCAAGGTAGAATATTGCCTGTTTACTTTTCTACATCTGTCCCCAACACAAATGAGACTAAGTTTTGTGCAAACAGAGCCCTTGGTTTCTGTTACTTTCTGACTCATCTCCCAACTCCAGACTACTGCCTGGAACTTGTAGGAAGGGGCTAAAACAAACATTCGTGAGCTGTTGGAATGAAGTAAGTGTCTTGCAATTTTAGAAGTTAACCTAGTAAAGGGACTTTCCTCTTCTCAGTCTGCTGGTAGTACAGTCTTCTAATACACAGACTTAGGTTTGCGCCCATTATTCTGTTATGCTGACCGCTCCCCCTGATTATGTTATTTCCTGCTCACTTGTGTCTTCAGTAGGGCTTACGCCACCTCATACCTGAAATAAAAACCAGCCCATTAATTAGACAAGTAAACCTCAGCTTTCCACTTTTTTTGCTACCACATTATACAAAATAGTAAATAACGACATATTTGAACATAAGGCTTCGATGGGGATTTGCTAAAATACCAAGCAACTGGAAACTCATTTTGCACTCTTTATTTTAACTATTATTGTATCCAATAGAAGTGAAGAAAAATTAATACAATGAAAATATGAATCACTCATGTTTGGAGACCTCATTTTTCTGAGTAATTGAATACCGTATTTTCAAATGATAAATACACTTAGAAAACAGTCATAACTAGAATCATAACCCAACTTCTTTGCTGACCTGCACAGTGTAGTAAGGCTTTCTCAGAACATAGCTTCATTTTTATTTCTCCTCCCAAACAAATTTGTTTTATATGCTCTCTGAATTGCTTCTGGGGACATTTGATAATATAAAGCTTATTGTAATTATGCAAGTTCCTTAGTAAATTTTTTAGGGTGAGGACTGCTTTTCTCTTTGCAATTGAAAGTCAATTGTGCAGTAATTTTTTTGACACTATGCAAAGTATCTTGCTTCTTTTCAACCTTCAACTTACCAGACTTAGTCAATGATGATTCTTGGCCAAATCAGTTATTGCTCGACTTAGACAGTTTCTTTAATTAAAACATGGAGTTTTCTAACTCCATCAATCCTTTTTTAGTTGGAATTCTGTCAGGATAATTTTTATATGTTTATTCATTTATTCATTCATATCCTTATGAATCCATGTATTATAATTTACCTAATAAGTTATGAATTATTAATGTCAGCATTTACTTTGATGTTCAATTTGTGCTTTGACTAATAGAACCATTTCACTTTGGTTTCAATGTCCTTTAAGTATATCTCCATCAGATTTTGAGCATTATATTACTTTCTGGCAGAATAATATATCTGCTCATGCATTTAGGTTCATTCTATATATTCCCTCCTCAGCACGGATTTTGTTTATAACAAAAATAGAAATGTGAGGTGCCGTAAGCTGCATTTGATGTGATTCTACAGCCAAGTATCTAATGGGAAACTAGTTATGCTTGGGGAATACTAGTTATGCTTGGGGAATACTGGTTATGCTTGGGGATGCTATTGCTCTCTGAATAGGTCAGTCACTCGTGGACCAACCCTGATTACTCCTGGGTGTCATCTTTGCTCCCTACTTCACCACTTTGTGCTTGTTTATGTGACACTTCCCGTGTGGTCCCATCAGTGACTAGTGGGATCACACAAATGAAGAAAAATACCCCAGAGATGAGAGATAGGTAAAAGCCTTGAGACTCTCCGTATAATTTGATAGTAAATGGCATTGAGTCTGAAATTTGTTTAAGAGATGTGACTTCTTCCTAACCCATATTGTTCCTCCAATCACGGTTTTGTGGACTGATTCCCATTTTCTCTTATTTTTGTTGTATTCAGGCTAATGTGACTTGACAAGGAAAGTGAATATGTCAATGAGAGTTTTGCATTTAAGGAACTATGTTCTTCATACTCTACTAATCCCATTTTTTTGAGATTTTACTCAGTCTTATGAAGTTTACATACACATTCTTATTTAATCATTTGTAGGACTGAAATAATTATCACCGTTTTATAGATGGGTAAACTGAGTTTTAAAGAAGTTGAAGAACTTGCTTAAGATCCCACAAATAATAAGTGGAAAAATGATGGATTTAATTTAGATTGTATAACTTAGAGCCCACACCCTTAGCACAAGCTCCTTCCAGAAGGCTCAATCTGGGTGTGTAAGAAATAGCACATGTGATGCATCTATATTCACCTTGTACAAAGTCCAAGTTCTTGCCGTCTTCAGCTGAGTAAGTTCCTACATTTACTCTCATTTGGAAACAATTTGTCAAAAACATATGTCAAAAAGACTGAGGAAGGCATCAGAGATTTCTCTCCTCTTTGAAGACATTGAGCTACTAGGGGCAGTAACGTACATGTATGTATGACCCGCTGAACTACTGTTATGTGGGTCGTTTGATCATGAATTTAAAAATTGTTTCTTTAAGATTATATTCTCAGTTTCAGCTAGGTGATCTAACACATGGAAGCAACTTAATGCCTGGCAGATAGAGAAGGTGCTAAATACATGTTGAATAAATCCCTCCTGAACCTTAAAATAATACAATTATGCAATGTTTTATTTTTAATTTAATTTTAAAAAATTGTTTTTCTCAAATTTGCAAAAAGCAAGGCTTATGTATAGTAGGAATGTGTGAGATAAGGGATATGCCGATGTAATTAGTCTTTAACAAAAGCCTTATGATCTCACCAGCTAGAGAGGACTGCTCTTGGCATTTTGGTGTGTGATCTTTCAGAATATTTGTGGGTACAGATGTGTAGCAGCTGGAAGGGGAATAGTTCAGACCAGTTGGAAAAACTGTACATATGTATGTAAGACGTGATTATATTAAGTACAATTTTGCAATTTTATTGTCACTCTGTAAACATGTAAATAGCTTATGTTGTGATTAAATATTGTACTCATCAACTGGGAAAAAATGTCTCATGTACACATCTTAAAGGAGGAAATACTTTTTTTTGGTTTATGGTTTCAGAGGTTTCAGTTCATGGTCACCTGGCTCCAAACATGGCAGAGGTGCTGTGTGGAGGAGGGCTTCTACACTCATGGTATCCTGTAGATGCAGAGCACCAGAAAGAGCAAAAGAGGAAGGGTCTAGGATCAGACACAGTCCCCAAGGTCACTCCCCATGACCCACTTTCTCCAACTAGGCCCGGTCTTCTAATAACCAGTTCAGCTCTGGGCTCATCAATGAGTTAACACACTGATGGAGTTAGCGACCTCAGTATTCAACCCACCTCATCTTAGGTCTCTTAATTCCGTTAAGTTGACAATCAGATTAACCAGCACGAGTGTGCCGTTTTTCAATTTAATTCTAATTACATCTCGTTAGTCATCTTTAACTTCCAAACCAGCACAATAGTCTCTTAATCCTGCCTGACTTAATATAACTATCCCTCATACAGCCTAAACCACAATGATGCCTTCCTCAAAGTCTGAACAGTTCTAGCACTGTTCAAAAGTCCAAAGTCTCCTCTGAGACCTGAGGCAAACTTAATAGTGATCAATGCTTGTATAAGTTTAAAGAAAATGAAATCCTTTCAACATACAATGGCACTTGGTAAACATTCACCTTCTTAAATGAAAGAATAGGAGGATAAAAGCAATCAGACCAAAGAAGGGCCAAAACTTAGTAGGGCAAACGTTAAATCCAATGGCTCTTTGTCCAGCCTTTGGGGCAAGTGTGGTGAAATGTGAGCTTCCGAGGGCTCTAGGCCCCACCCCTAGAGCTTGACCAATTACAGCCCACATGGCTCCTCTCTTGGGCTGCCCACGCTCACTGCATCTTTCCTCAGCAGATGCTTCACATTCCAGGCATTTTCAATTTCCTTTGATCTTCATTGCAGCTTTGAACTCACTCTCACAGCTTCAAGTGTCACCCTTGGAGGGGCTTCTAGTAATAGTTGTAAACGTGTCATGTAATTGTTTGGCCTTCTTCTGAAATTTGGGTGGAAGTTCCCATCACCCCATTACCCTTGCATTTTATGTGATGCTAAGAATGGTTGCCAGCTCAATATAAAGGCCCCTTGGACCATAGATAGCTGCAGTGGCCTCCAGGTGCCTGAATGGCTGAACTCAGGGGAACACGTCCCTAAGGAGCCCTAAATAAGCGTGGCACTGTGGAATCTCAAAGTGAAGTCTTTCAGAAAAGCTTACTGTATATACACTGAGCCTATAAAGGGTGTGGTCTGACCAATTTCTGAGATGACCCCAAGTCATATTTCCTAATGTCCTGATGCAAATTATTTGGTTTGTTTTTCATGGCTCTATTGTCAGTAACCATACTGCTTTTGGTTCCGAATTTATAGGAGAGTCCCTTATGGACAAGTCACAATGTTTAAAAATCACTTTGCTCTGCTCTTCTACTTTTCTCTGTAGCTCTGGCTGAAATCAGCCAGAACTACCCACGCCACAGCTTGAACATTAGACAACCTTGAAAATTTTCCTACCAGTTTAGTCCACCGATTCTAAATTCAGCCTCATAAAAGTCTTAGGACAGACAAAATGTAGATAAGTTTGTTGCCAAAATGTAGCACACATGCATTGAAGTTCACTTTCCTATGCAGTCCTCATTCCCAACTGAAACTCCACGAGCCTGGCCTTTACTGTCCAAATTTCCATCTGAGTTCCAAGCAGAATTACCTGTGAAGCTCTGCTTACAAACTTTGGGACTTTTTCAGACCCCATCTCCAGACCTTTTCAAACACTTTCTGCAAACTCATTCCAAAATCTTATGAACCACACAGTCATGTAGTCACAGAAATGACCTTATTTCTCAGGCACCGATTTTCTGAATCAGTCTCTTTTCCATAGCTGACTTTATTTTTACTCAGAGTTTCAGAGAGTTGAGTCCAATCAGCTGACTTTAAAGTAGAAATGGCAGGATACAAGGACATAATGAAGGAAAGTGCTGAACCCTTTGTAGCTAGGAAGCAGAGACAGAAGGGAGATAGGGACAAAAGTGTACCCCTCTCTGTGACCAATCTCTAACAGGTCCCACCTCCTAACAGCACACTTAACTATGAATTCATCAACGGATTAATCCACTGGTGAGTGTGGTATTCCCATGACCCAGTCAACTTCCTGAACACATGAACCCTTTGGGGCACTCTAGACCACCCTCCCTGCCATGTATATCATGACTAAATACTCAATATGACTTGCCATTCCCCAAATTTGCAGGTTCTACCCTGACCCCCCATTGTGACTTTTTGCATCTCCATCTACGGTTTCTTGTGCTCAGAATGTCCTACTGATTTTCTCTACTGTTAATCTTCTACTTGTTATTTAAGGCTAATAGCAATACATTTTAAAAACCATATCATAAGACAGATTGCACATTTCCATGGTAACAAAGTAATAATTGGAGGCTGCTTCTGAATAAAAACTTAGCAGAAAATAACATTATAAAATCAAAGATACATTTTTATAGTTGCCTTAAATGATTTTTTTAAAGTAAAATTGTTTTTCAAGTTTTAACAAGAAAAACTTGTTTTAAAAAGTCTCAGAAAAGCCATTTTGGTGTTGATCTCAAAGGCAATAAAGTAAATACACAAAACCAAAATGTTATTACAACATTAATTTAAACATATACTAAGTATTGCATTATAATAAAACTGATCAAGCCATCATCTTCCTGAGTAATAAGCAATCGTTTTATTTTATTTTTAATATGGTTAATATTCCATTCACAAATTGACCAGATAATTTACTAAATGCATTTCTCTTTAGCCAACAAAGCATTTTATGTTCATTCCACTAAGTAACATAATTTTATTTATTGGAGAAAAAGAAATTCTTGAACAATTAAAGGTTTTGGAAACTTTGCTGCAAATGTATGACGAATAGCAGTTTCTGGAATCTGGAATGGTTGTTCATTTTGTCCTCCAGATTTCATCCAAACGACTAGTATCTGGAAGGAGAAGTCATTCAAAGTAGAGGATAACGTGAGGGGCCCTTGCTGCACTGTTGGGTGAAGGTGACGGGAGAGTGTGAGTCAGATCACCAGGACATGAGGCATTGCCCGCAACCTGGGACGCTCTCTCGTTCTTCGCTCCCTGTTCCTGACCTCCTCCATCTCCGTTCTCGTTACACCAGCTGGACGCTGTAGCTCTAAAGAGCCCAAATGCGTTCTAGTTAGTTTTGCAACCCAGGAGCTGCTTGGCAAGAAATGAGAAAGCCCGCAGAGTCTCAGAGCAGGCTGGAGAACTAGTTTCCAGAGTGGAAGTATGAGGAGACTGAGGGGTGGAGTCGCAGCCCGACTAAACCTCAGGCTGCCTGGGTGTGATGTGCTGGTTGTTCCTGCGGGCATACCCAACGCCTACATTTGTTATGGAGGGGGAGGCTTTTTTTTTGCTTTGCTTTTGCTAAGATGAAACATCAAAGGTTTCTGTTTGTGTCACTTGTCCCCTCCTCAGAGTCCTGCAAGGGAATGTTTGGCTTGCTGAGTGTGGGCTTGGTGTTGTCTGGGAGCTGTCACGGAAGGATCTGGAGTCTTTCTCCAACCACAGCTCACATGACTGTAGATTTCTCCCATATGGTAGGAATTTCAATGCTGGAAAGTCACAAACAAGTTTTATATCTATTATTTTTTAAATTTTGAAGTTGAATTTTGCTTTTTGAGGGAGGCCTTCTCTGAGCTTTAAGAGACACTAGAGCCCCTTCTTAAATGCTTTGATAGTATCCCGTAACTTCTCCTTGCCGTATTTGTTTTATTTCGGATAGATATGTGGAAATACCTGTTTCTTTTAAATTTCTCCACATGGATCACAGGTTTGCATGGTGGGAGTTCAGTCTATTTTTGATTATTACTTTGTATTGAGAGCACTAGAATAGGCCTAAATGCTGTATTGGTGCATTTTCTCTTGGTTACCCTGGGGGATTGGTTCCAGAATAGGTATCAAAATCAGCTGCGCTCAAATTTCTGATATAAATTGATACAATATCTACATATAATCTGCTAAGATCTTCCCATCTACTTTAGATGATTTCTAGATCACATATAATGCACGATACCATGTCAATGCTACGTAAATAATTGTCATGCCATATCAATTAAGGAATAATGACAAGAAAAATGTTCAGATGTTGTAATTAGAGATGCAATTACTTTTCAAATACATTTTATCCTGCTTGGTTGAGCTGGCTGAGGTGAGACTCAGAAGCTGACTTGTGTGTTGGACCCTTGTATTTCTACATTTCTTACATTACATTTCTAATTCATGGTTTCTCCTCATGGTGCTGATGCCATAGTTTCTTTCGATCTATCTTCCTTTACTTACTTTCACTTTTGTCTAATAGTTTAAACACATCCACACGGTCCCTGATTTAACTTACCCTATATTCATTTTCAAAAGCATGTGATTCCTTAACATTTTGATAGTTCTTCCAATTTTGATATTTCCTTCATTACACTTTATATCATTCTTAACATATTAAATTAACTTATTTTATACAATAACTTCTAAAGTATGGTTAAATAGGTGATATGTATTTTATCCTTTGTGGTGATTCTCACAGTGATTTGTGTTTGTGGTTTTTCATTGTGAGCTCATGAAAATTGCATATTTAGAAAAATTCTTTGACATCTGAATTTACTATACATTTTTTCTGTTGTTACACTTGGAATTGATTCTTTTGTCTTATACACAAAGGTGGTTAAAAATTCATGCGTGATATTTTGTCTGCTTTTGTCCTTCTAGAACCAAGGCCAAGTCATACACTTGTCCTGGCCCTAGCCAATTTCCTTTCTTTAATTTAAACTCTGAGGATGTTCCCTCTGATGACTCAGTATCATAAGCTCATGGTTCTAATCGGCTTGCATTCCAGGCTTTACCTTTTATGACCTGTGTAGGTACCCATAAAACATACATGTGCAAGTGGGAATCCACTGGCTTCCTACAGGTGAATTCCTGTTCCAGCAGTTGCTCTCTGGATGCAAACTTTCTCATCTTTTCTCATTTGCTATCACAAAATTTTCACTTAGTTTCCATCTCACAAGTAAAAAACAAAACAAAACAGATGATACTCATATTTGATCCAGAAATCATTTCATCAGATGAACATCTTTGTGAATACAAAGTTAAAATATTGATGGAAATCGATGGCCTCAATAAGTGTTTAGTGAAGATGCATATTGACTTCTACACTGGAAAGAAAAGATAATACTTTCTCACATGCTCCTGGGCCGCTGCTACACATTTGCTAAACTGCCTTTTAAAATAGGAAAATGAGGTAGGTAAGAAATGATGTACTTTAGGGCAAGCCTATTTTCTTCCTAAGAACAAAGCTCAAAAATCATTGAAGTACAGAACCCAAAAGAGACTTTCTAGTTGGTGGCCATTAAGTGGACCAAGGAGTCCAGATCCACAGTGGCGATGCTCCTGACGATTCCCTTGCATATATACTTTTTGATATCCATTCACTAGCATGCAGGTCCTTGGGTCAACATTGAACCAATAACCATAAAAACTTCTCATCTTGTATATTTAAGAAAAGGCCAGAGTTCTGAAAGCTAGGGGCCTGTCCAGAAGGGATGACAAAAAAGAAGTCCATGTGGAGAGAGAGAGAGAGAGAGAGAGAGAGAGAGAGAGAGAGAGAGAGAGAGAGAGAGATCTACAGAGCACCAGGTGAAAGTAACATCATCTTATGGCCTCATCTTTTATGACTTGATCGTATACCTCAGTCTTACCATAGTCTGTGGTTTGGAGAAGCTCCAAGACTCTGCTTAGAGACAAAAGTGGGAAACAAAGATCTTATCTTTTGATTGGAAGAGCATCAGTCTTCCCACACTATGTGGGGCATAGCTCTTTTATGTGTGCGTGAGTGTGTGTTGGTGTGGCCATCTTTGTAAAATACAATCTGCCACATGCATACGCATTCTTTGGTTGTTATAAACATAATATGATATTAGAAAACAGCCAGCATAATGCCAGGGACTCTATAGTCGCTCCATATGCATCAATTCTCTTTCCTCCCTTTATATAAGAAAAATATAACAAGTTTTTATTTTTAGAGACACAAAATGGGTGAGAAACAAAAACAGTGCTATTTTTCTCGCATGTTCTGCTACACTGAGATGTCAGGTCAGTAAACATTCATTTTCCAAATGAGGGAATTATGGCTCAAAGATGTTCAGTGATTTTAGTCTTAAACTAGTTTGGTAGGATGATTTATTTTTTGTTCTCCGCTTAGGCTTTAAATAAACTTTTCAATTTAAGTATAATATAAAGACACATCATTTGAAGAATCTTTTGTTAACTAAATATATCTGTATAACCAGTGCCTCTATCGAATCAGAACATTACCAGTCACCTTAATGCCCCCTTCCTAAATCCTTCAGTCACTAGCCTCCACTCTCCTGCCAAGAACAACTGCTATCTGACTTTTAATACCATGCATGGGTTTCCTTGCTTTTAAATTTTATATACACGGGATCAGAAAATATACACTCCTATGTTTGGTTTCTTTTACTTCACAATGGATCGATGACATTTATCTATGTAGTTGACTTCCATGGTGTTATGATTTGGGTCTGGAATGTCCCCACCAGCCTAGGGTGTTTGGATGTTGTAGCGAACCTGTGGATTCCATGAGCTATTAAGGGGTGAGGCTTGGTCAGAAGGGGCAGATCACTGGGGTTTTAGCCATCGGGGGTGGATCACTAGAGCTGAGCCAGAAGCAGCTGATCATTGGTACGTGACTCGGAAGGAAACAAGCGAGTTCTACCCTTCATCACTCACTCTGTTTCCTGACTACTGTGGGGGAAACTTCTTCACTCCGGCTGAGCCTCTCTCATGGGCTTCCACCATTGCTGTCCACCCATGAATGGACCAAGACCTTCTGAAGTTGTGAGATGAAACAACCCCTTCCTTTCTTAAGTTGTGGATGTCAGTTACTCTGTCCCAGCAACAAGAAAATTCTACTAAAACAGTAACTAGCTACTAAGACACGTAAGTAAAGGGAATTTTATTTTATTAATATGAAACTATTAATATTTGTTATCCTGTCTACAGTTGGTTGACCTGTAGATCATTTTCAGTTTTTGGTTAATTTGTACAATGCCGCTATAAACATTCTTGGTCAATCTATGTAGTTATTGTTATTGAGTATATACCTAGCAACAGAATGCTGGTTGGAAATGTGTACAGTACATCCAGGTTTGTTAAATAGCACTAATTTATCTCACCCATATACAGTGGCATATACATGCACATACAATACAATAAAATCATAGTACTAATTTTATTTCTGGTAGTAAAGTAGTTCCTCTTTCCTTATTTTTTCTTTTTTAAAAAGCATTTTCAGCAAGTAGGGAGAGTAGTTCTTTATTTTAGGATTTGTGGCTGGATCTAGTAGGTCGTGTACCTTATGCCCTTCCCATTTTTGGAAGCCATGATCATAGACACACGTGGCAGATCTTGGCACTGGCATTGGGTGTCCAGGAAGCATGGTTCAGCTAAGGAAAGCTTCGAGGGTAAAGAAAATGAAAGAGATTCTAACAGGCAGGAGATGGAAGCCGGTGAACTTAGGATACCACTGGGGCCAGGGGACATGAATAGCTGATTATGCTCTTTTTAGAAGTGCAAACATGTAATTTGTAATTCTTTTCCAGGTGCGTTTGAGAGTGAAAGTTATGCTATTAATAATTACACAGGGATGGTGGTGTAATAGAAGGTGGTCCTAGGCAAACTGGGATTATTTCAGGTAGCCTCCACACAAACTCACAAGTAAAGGTGGTCACATGTAAGTGGATGTTTCTTAGAATATTCATGTAGCAGGTGACTCTAAAGAGCAGCTCTGTCACTTGAGGAATGAATGAAACTCTGAGGTATAGCTCCTGTTCCAGAATCCTGCATTATCTGCAGAATAACTCCATGCTTCACTGCATGAGCGTCATGATATTTTAATCCCTTCACATACAGCCAAGGCCTGAGAGCTGAGAGTAGGTGGTGTCTGTGGTGGTGTCTCATTGTTGTGGGCAGCTCATGGCCCTAAAAGAGGCTTGTCTGAGGTGCTCTCTGAGCACCTCCAACTTTAGTCCAAACTTCCTCCTCTCAAAGTTCCCTATAGAAATTTGGAAACAGTGGAAAGAAGTTGGGGGTCATTCTCCCTTAAAGCCAAGCTTAGACTCCAAGAATGAATAAAACTCAGCACTGAATTGCATAAAATCTCTAGAATAAAGGGGACGTTTGAGTAGAACACTATGCTATGTCATCAGGCCTGCTACAAGCAAAGACTGCGATTTCTTCTCTAGAGAGACAGAGCTCAGAGAAATTCCCAGGGGAAACTCCTTCTAATTAGATCCCTGAGACCATCAAGCCAATTAAAGTTATCCATGGAGGCCCGCTGAGGTTCTGATAAAAGGGTTGCTAGTTGCTTTTCTTGAAGTTGATGGACATCATTTGGGAAAAATCCACAAACAGTAATCTTGGTCTGTTCTTCAAGCACCTTGGAGAAGTCGAGTCTGAAAAAACTCAGCTCCCCACCCTCAAGGGCATCAGAAGAGTCAACAGAAGGGCTGCTTGTTCTATGTCTTTTTCTCTCTGTAAAGCCCAGCATTGAGAAAGGCCAGAGAGAAAAATGGTGAAAATCTGAACCTTATCTTTCCTCATGGTTTCCTTCTAAACCCACATCCAAGGGCTGTGGGAGACATTGATCCCTTTCTTGCTGTCAACATTGACTCCGAGGTGAGGTGGACCAAACTCTAGAGTTCCGTTCGTCGTCCGTGCTTATACCTGCCACCACTTTTGTGTTTTGCCTCCTGTTTTCCCAGACAACTTGCCAGAAGAGAATGACTGTGAGAAACCGCTCCTCCGTGACAGAGTTTATCCTCATGAGGTTGTCAGAAGAGTCATCCCTGCAGCTCCCCCTCTTCCTCCTATTCTTAGGAATCTATGTGTTCACTGTGCTGGGCAACTTGGGCTTGATCTCTGTAATTGGGCTGAATTCTAGCCTTCACACCCCCATGTACTTTTTCCTGTTCAACTTGTCCCTTATAGATCTCTGCTATTCTTGTGTGTTCACCCCCAAAATGTTAAGTGATTTTTTGTCAGAAAATATTATCTCTTATGCAGGATGCATGACTCAACTATTTTTCTTCTGTTTCTTTGTCAACTCGGAGTGCTATGTCTTGGTGTCAATGGCCTATGATCGCTATGTGGCCATCTGCAACCCTCTACTGTACTCAGTCATCATGTCCCCTCAAGTCTGTTCGCTGCTGATGTTCGGTTCCTATGTGATAGGGTTTGCTGGGGCCATGGCCCACACTGGAAGCATGCTGAGACTCACCTTCTGTGACTCCAATGTCATTCGCCATCACCTCTGTGAAGTTCTCCCCCTCCTGCAGCTCTCCTGCACCAGCACCCACGTCAATGAGCTTGTGTTCTTTGTTGTTGTTGGAGTGGTCATCACCGGGTCTAGTCTCAGCATCTTTATCTCTTACGCTTTAATCCTTTCCAACATTCTTCGGATTCCTTCTGCTGAGGGCAGATCCAAAGCCTTTGGGACATGTGGCTCCCATCTAGCTGCTGTCGCTCTTTATTTTGGGTCAGGGGCATTTACCTACTTAACAACCTCTTTCCCTGGAATGGCGAACCAGGGCAAGTTTGTCTCCGTCTTTTACACCAATGTGGTTCCCATGCTTAACCCTTTGATTTATAGTTTGAGGAATAAAGACGTTAAGCTTGCCTTGGACAGAACTCTGAAGAGAGGGCCCTTCTAGTAGGTCTGCCTCGCCTATCGTAGGCAAATCTGCAGAAGGAGGCATGTGAACCCTCTCCTCGAATAAGCACTTCCCCCCTTTTTTGGCAACTCTCTTGCCTGGTTTCTCCTTGAGGATCACACCATTTTTTTCTTGCCACTTATGTTGGCTTATTGTCTGCAGCTCACCATCTGTTAAATGCCTGTTGTGTACTGGACTCTATAATAGAGCCGAGAGATGAAGTTCCTTGACTCTTTCCACATGTTTCTTCATAGCCTAAATGGTTTCTTCCAAACGAGAACATTTCAGGAAGGGGAAGTGCTGAGAATGATCAGCTATGCGAACAGTCTTACTAGAATCAGAGGTGGATTCTCTGGTGCCGTTGGTGAGGCCATCTGCTGACTTCCGGAGGGGCTGATTGGTAAGAAAGATGATGTGTCCCCCCTTTCATCTACATGTGTGGTCCTCAGGGAGAAGCTTTTGCCCAAGACCTTTGTACGGCCTGATGTATAAGGATAAGTCAAAACTCAAGTATTTGATGTCCAAGTTTCAAAATTTCTAGGTCGTGGGGTGAGAATTGGGGTAGGCAATTTCATAATTGGGCTAATTTCTCAGGCTTTCAGGGCTCAGGCTGAAGGACAGAGCAACAACAACAATAACAACACTCTATTTTCATGGATTTTTGTGCTCGTGTGAAGTGTTCCCTTCATCCTTCCCTAGAGATACAAGGCACATAGCTTTCGGAAAATTCTTTTATTCTTTAAGGTGGAGTTAGATTTTTGCTATTTCTTAGAAGGTGTGTGCGTATGCTTGTATGTGTGTTACAGATAACCGTTGGAGAATAAGGGAAAAGTGAAGATGAAATACACATCCCACTCTCAGGGAGGCTGGCAGGGATCTATCTACACTGTGAGTGCCAAGGACCACTCTGCACCTGTCCGTTAATAGTTTTACTGTCTTATAACCAGTAGCTCAGCTTTAGAGAAACATACCACCACAAACCACCATGGCTATGGGGAGGAAGGTGCAGACAGAGTCTCCCCAGCCTGTGTGAAGAGATGGGAGGTAGAGGATCAAAGGAGTGGGCACTTTCTGGGCAAATGTTAGAATCTGGGGGGGGGGGGGAAAGGGCTTTTGAGGAACCCTCTGTAAAGAGTGTTTAATGATTTTTTTGAACTTGAGGAAAGTGTTATAAAGTACGAGTTTATTTTTTTGCTTTGTTTTCTATCTCTCCAGCTCTCATAAAAATATTAGACAGTGGCTCCGCGTGTTCTGGTGCCATAAATCATGCAGCAAAGGGAGGAGAGACCTCTTTCAAATTTACTTCTCCACTGATGTGAGAAGCAGCAGCATGCTGGGCTCAGAGGCCATCTATGTGTCCCTGGTAGACCTGGAAGGAAGACCTCCTGAGGGGTAGCTCATGGCAGCTCAGAGAGGCCCCTCCAGGGTGGGACGGGCAGAGTCCTGAGACAAATTGAACTTTCTTCAACTATGCCAGAGGGCAGAAATCTTTAAATACGAAGGGAAATTCAGATACTTAGATTATATCTATATTATGATAATTATAACAACATTTATTGAGCATGTAACATATGTTTGCGGTGCCTTACAGATACTAACTTACTTATTGGAATTGAACGATAATACCTTACTGAACCGTTGCTTGTCAGCCCTCTGGGCCTGGTTAAATCCCACCTTCTATAGAACTGTCTGTGTCTAGACCATAGAGATCTTGGAATATTAGAAAAGAGTCAAGAATAAGGAAGGACAAAAGTAGATAAATCAATTACCATGGTTAAAAAGAAGAAAAAGGAATAGGAACTGTACTGAAGTTGAAGAATAACTTTCCTTGCATTCATTCCATGTTGGAATTGAGGTGAGTAGAGGTGAAAATACAAGTTTGACTTAATGAGACAAGCTGGCTTGGATCTTTTGAAAAGCAGCCCCTTTGTCACTGAGCATCTGAAATGACAAAGACTTGCCGAGAAATTTTGTAGTTCCTGTGATAGCCGGGTTAGAGCCATTTATTGCTCCCATGGAAACCGCAATTTTTCATAAACTCAGAGGCCTTCCTGTCTCTCACAAACAATGATAGTTCTTCCTGTATGACATTTTGGATTGGTGTGGACAAAGTGCTTGTTCTCAGACATCATTAAATGGGAACAAATTGGAACTGCTGCTTTACAGGAACTGAGAGATGTTATTTGAAACCCAATGTCAGATGTCCTAAAGCTAATCCTCAGCCATAAGACCAGACTTCTAGCATCTGATGATGTCATCGTTAGTTTTAATTTTCAGCAATGGTAATTTATTTTCGCCTTTGGGGAAAAAAATTCCATTTGGGGTTCCTTTAGGTTTAATCCGCGGTCTGCTTCTCTTCTTGACTCTTCCAGAAGCATCTCCCCAACGCATATGGCTTCAATAACCATGTATTTCCATGGTGATTTCCAAATTTATTATTCTGACCCTGATCTACGGTCTTAATCTGTAATCAGCTGTAAGTCAGATATATACAAGTGCTATCTGCTGCGATGCCCAAGTGAAATCAGGCACTGTTTGGGTGGTGATAGAGTTTTGGTGTTTAGGAGGAACACATTGTTCTTGATGCCCACATATTCTCTCATATGCTGAGCACGGGGAGAGGGACAGACACAAGTGATAGATGTCCAGTATTGGGAGTGAGAGTCCCAGGAGAACTCTGGGTTGATCTTGAGAACAAAAAGCCGGGACTGTCCTATTCTTTGAGAGCAGATGGGAAGAGATTTGTGATGGACTCTGCTCACCTGAAGCCGAAACACACATCACATGCTCTCTCACACGTCCATGAGAGAAATGCATCATTTGCTGTGTGCTTCAAAGGTCTGAGTGCTGTGGATTAAATACACAGGGAGCTAAGTGTTTCTTAATGTAAGTGGAATGTAGAGTGGGCAGCCCAGGACGGTGCTGAGTCACTGAGGACTCAGCTTCTGTCTTCGCTTCCTTCTTAGAGATGACTTCATTCTCGAGGACGCCTTATGGCTTCCAGATGGCTCCTAGAGTTTTGATGGCTTGGCTCACATTTCAATAGGCAGGAAGACACAGAAGGGAGGAAGAGCAAACGGGAGTTGTACCTAATCAATGAGTAACTTCTCCTGTCTGTCCTCTTAATAGCTCCCCTTGCTGCAAGAGAGATGAGGAAATGTAGCATTTAACTTGAGCACGTTGTCACTGAAAGAAAATAGTATTTTGTTGCTAAGGAGAAAGGAAATGGCTACTGTGTAGGTTTCTAGCAGTTTCTGTTAGAATGTGGGATTCCTCTGGATGGGAATGCAATTCAGAAGTGGGCACGTTCTATTTTTGTTTTCTTACTTGGTCCACTCAAGGAGCGAAAGATTAATTCGTTGCACAGATACGACTGAAAGGGACTGACCAATTGCCTGCTTGTTGCCGTCACCTCTGGCCTGTTGGTGCTGAGTAGGCTAAGCTCCTGGCAAAGCCGGTTGCATTTGTGCTACTTTGTTTCCAACATCTCCTTGCGTTTCCTGTTGAGCTAGGTTAGGTTGCAGGCTCCAGGAAAAGAGGCGCGAGTCTTGCCATAGTTCCCGGGTCAGCATGGCTGTTAATAAAGAAGTAAAGATATTTATCTTTTTGGATTCTTGTATTTATTCTCACTCGTCAGATCCCACAGAGGATGTAGAGTGAATAATTCATATTGCTAAATTTCCCACATTGGAGTGATTGTTACTGCTTTTACCATAAGGGACTTCTGGTGGCTGAACCTTTCGTTTTCTTACGGTTTGGACAATCTCCCTTTGCTCTGGTAGCGGGTCATCAGAAACCACAAGAAGGAAGTTGCTGAGTACATAAAATGGAACTCACCTAGCGCCATCAATGAGGGGCTACTTATGAGCTCTTAGGGGAAAAATCACAAAGAAAATAAAACTAAGGAATCTAATTTCAAAGGGAGCAAGGAGACCGGCTTATCTTTCAAGACTCACTAGTACATCTATTGGTTCAACTAAACTCTTACAAAGTGACAAGGGAAGAGTTCAAGGCTTTATTTTGCGGAATTACTAGGACTCTGTCTTTTCTCTCTAATAGTATGTAAAACTACATGTGCTTTATATAATCTGAGGTGGAATGACTAATACCACTTTTTGAAAACTGAGACTACTAATCAGAATATCTGCCTAATTAGTACAATGTGATATTTCCATGTAGGAGAGACAGAGTATCTAAAAATTGGAAAATAGGCAATAAAATAATAATATTTAATTATGACAAGTAATGCTAATGAAAGGTTTACTTTTGGTCGAAATTGGATAGTAAAGAAAAGAAAGAAGAGAGGATCATAGAACCAGATGCAGTAATTATGTCATTAGTTTTAGCTTAATAGATACATTAAGGATAGTACATAGTTATAAAATACTAGAAGACAAATTTGCATCTTGATAAATATTGAAACTATATCTATCCATAGAAAAAAAGACAATTCATTCAATGAATTATTAAATAGTATGAATTTAGAATAAGAATTCATAACATACAATATTATAACACCAAAGCATATTAGTAATTATAAATGTCCCAAACCTTCTATTAAATGAGTCAGACTGGATCACAAAGCAGAATACTTCATGTTGCACGCAAGAAGCACATCGAAAACCGAGTGATTCTGAGAGCTAGAAACTAATATGGTGGCCAGAGACATGAACAAGAGGTATACAAAGAATTAGGAAGATATCCAGCATCAGTGTCTGCCAGAAGGAAAATTGAACCAGAAAATGTCAATTGGAAAAGTTTTACAGTGCAGAAGAGTAAAATTCACAATGAGTATATATAATTATGATCCTGTAGGTAGCAAGTATTAAAACACCAGAAGCCACAAAGAGAAATACATGTACAGCTAGAAGGTAACTGTTGGGGCTTGGATTGGGAATGTTCCCATAATGCCTCATGTATTTGGATGGTGCTTGGATCATGGAGATGATTGGATGAAGTGGATTAATCCGTTGGCGATGCTCTGTTCTGACAGGAGGTAGGGTCTTGTTGAGGAGATGGGCCACTGGGGGAATTACCTGAAGGGGTGTATGTTCTTACTGGCGCTGCCCTTCTTGGCTCTGCTTCCTGGTCAGGATGGGGTGAGCAGTTGTCCTCTGCTAGGCTATTGTGCCATGCTGCCATTGCCAGATGACCGTGGAGTGACCGAGATTTCTGAATTGTGAGCTAAAAGCCTTTCCCCCCTTATCTGTGGGTGTCAGGTATTGTGTTCCAGTAATGAGAAAGTGACTAAGGCAGTAACTTATGTTGCGTTTTGGTCTGCAGTGTTCCCCCGAATCCCCTATTCCTATGGATACTGTGTACCGTTGGGAGGTGGGGCCTGCCTGGAAGGGGTGGGTGCTTGGGGCTTGACCTGGAGGGGCGTGCACTGCTTCTGCCCTTCCTGCCAGACTGGTCTCAGTTCTGCCATGCTGCTGTGAGAATCTCTGTCTCTTGGGGCAGCAGCTCCGGGTCGGCTCTAGCTGCATCCCCACCCTGCGATTTCACCATTTTCCAGCTACCCACCTGTGAATAAACCGAGACCTTCTGAAACTGTAAGCTACAACAAATCTTTCCTCCCTAAGTTGTGGATGTCGGGTGTTGACTCACAGGGATAAAAAAGTAACTTAAGCACTTTACCTCTTGGCTCATTATACATCCTCTGCCGACACACACTGTTTTCTTCTACAGTAGTCCCTTCATTATCCATTGGGAAGAACTTCCAAGACCCCAAGTAGATCCCTGAAAGCTGATAGTACTTACTCCCAATATTTCCTGTTTTTCTTTCTCTATATACATAGCCATGATAAAGGTTTAATTTATAAATTAAGCGTGGTAAAAGATTACATCAACAATAATAAAATAGAACAATTCCAACAGTCTAAAGGCATTGCTGACATCACGGCTCTTGTATTTTTAGAGCTATTAAGTAAGAAAAGGGTTACTTTAACACAATTACTATGGTATGTTGACAATCTGATACTCTAAATGGCTACTAAGGGGCTAAGGGGTCAGCATCTAGAATGTGGGTATGGTGGACAAGGGGTTGATCTGTGTCTCAGGCAGGATGGATCAGGATAACATGAGATCTTTTCGCACTGTGCAGAACTGCACACATGTTAACTTCAAAATTGTTTATGTCTGTACATTTTCATTTAATATATTTAGACTCTGGTTTACTCCAGGAAACTGAAACCAAGGAATCTAAAAACTGCAGATAAGGGGGAAGTATTGTATATAAAAATCCAACATGGATATGTATATGCTTGTGTTTCTGTGTTTTAGAAATTAGGAATAACTCTTATCAACTGGTCAAGAAAAAGTCAAATTAAATGAAGCCTTTAATAATTATGATAAGCTAGAACTAGTATTGATTATGCTTTTTTGATCACCATGCTGTAAAACTAAAACTTAATTGCAAAGTCAAGAAACAAAGTACTTCATTACCTTGATACTGAAATTCTTTTTAGAAATACTTGTAGGTCAAAGAGAAAACACAAAATTGAAAAATATCAAAAAAACTATATAAAGATGCAATATCTTACAACTTACAGGATATATACACAGCATACACAGTTAAAGAGAAAAATAATCTTAAGTTTTGTCTGAAGATGGATGAATTAAGCTTAAATGAGCTAAGCACTTAATAGGTCAGAAAGAGACATAATAAAATTTACTAAACAGGGTAGACATTTGTAGAGCTAAAAACAAGAAATATTGAATTAAAAAACAGAAAAATTATAGTGCTAATAAATATAACGAACAGTTTGTTCTTTGGAAAATTGATGAACTATGCCAAATACTAGTTATTCTAAGTCAGAGAAAAAAAAAGAGTAGGAATAAATTAAATAAAAAAAGGGATAATTGTAACAATAGTGGGGAAAAATCTACTTCTCATCATTAGGCAAATGTTTCAAGAGGTTTGTTTTTGAACTGAACCATTTTACAGGAAAATGTAAATTAATGCAGTTCATTCTGGATCAGATCGAAAAATCTAAAGAATTCACATTCTGTAGAAGGACTAAAGTTGTCAAAGCGTTAACTCACAAAAATTACTGGTCACAGATGGTTTCACAGAGGAATTCTACCAAAGAACACATACTTCCAATACTATTTAAGCAGATTCAGAGCCTAGAAGCAGAGAGAAAAAAGTTATTTTTATGAAGTGAACATAACATTGATCCAAAATTTGAAAAGATTTTTTCATAAGAAACTATAGACAAACATCACTTATGAATATCAATACAAAACCACAAAACTAACATGCTAGCAAGCAGCCAGTGACAGAAAAATAGCAATATTTCATATCCAATTGGGATTTTTTTCTACGGATGCATGAGTAGTTTAACATTAGGAAATCTACTATATTGATAATTCATTTATTTGCAAAATCGAGGAAAATTGTGTTCCATCTCCATAGATGCTCAAAAGGTATCTATGAAATTTGTCAACCATTTTTTAAATTAAATTTGCCTTATAATACAGGACATGACAGAAATAATTTGAAGTTTGAAGCTTCTATTTTCATTCTTGAAATTAGAACAAAAAAATCTCATTTGGCCTTATTTACCTTTCTTTCTAAGGATCTTTAATATTTATCAAACTGTCCTCAATCCCTGGACAACATTTTTAGAATTTTTTTGTATTACAATGATAATCATGCTATCTTCCATGAAATGTAACACTGTAAGTAGTTTGTTCACGTGTGCTGATAGTTAGTTTTCTCTTCAAATATTCCAGGTTCTAAAATTGATAGAACAAACATCATAGCATATTGAACGTCCTGTCCTTAGCTAAGGACCAAAAAGGGTGATGTCATTTGTTCCCTCCAATACAATTTTCTAGTGCAAATGAAGGTTTTTTTTATTCCTGAAATTGCACGGGGTGGACTGGGGCTTCTCCCTGTGACTCCTGCTTGCTAATTATGTCTTAGGAGGCTGAGAAGCCTGGTCCTGTTGGTTCTCATTTTCCGCAAAGAAACCAAATGAGATTCAGGTTAAGTCTGGTGGAGGCCTCCTGAATGTGGCAAATGTCACTTTATGTGCATTTTTACCTGCCTCCAATTGGAGGTTTTTTTTTTTTTTAATTTTCCCAACTGCCACCTATTGGATTTAAAGAAAGCACGCCAGCATAGAATTAGAAACATAAAATACAGAAACGGAGAGAGAAGAGAAGCGTAAGAACCAAGGGAAGCGAATGTTTGTCAACAAAAGCAGTATTCCCTGGATGCGACTCGATCTGCACTCACTGGTTTTGATGCCCAAGTGGACACTCACCCACAGCCTTAGGAAGCTTTTCCCCAGGCCTGGAAGAACAAAGCTGGCTGCAAAGAAGTGACGCGTTGTGGTTTGTCTCAAGCAACGTTGGAGGACGTGTCAGCTTTGCTTCTGGAAATATGTCAGGCTCTTCTGGGACACTGTGTAGTTTAAAACGGGATTTGTTACCAAATAATTTTGTGTATTGAAGTAAAGTGAGTATAAAAATGTCATGTGACTCAGTAGTACTAAGTACTCTCAAGAAAGATAAAATCTGTCGTCTTGACATTTATCCTGAAGACTAGAAAGTGAGCCTATATATCTTGGGGTATACAAAAGAGCTTTAGGGAATTTGTAAAATTTAAATTTTTAAGTGACTTTTATTACAAACGTCGTTTTATGGAAACACGTGTAAACAATAGATTGTGTTGCTATGTATTTAAAACTACAGACCATGGAAAATTATTATATAATTATGTATTCGCTAACTCATTCATTCATTTGAGTTATATGTATTATGATTCTAGTAAGTTCACGGTGCTAGAATAGTTCAGTAAGCAAATACAAAAATACTTGAAGCTAACATTCTGGTAATGGATTTTATTGGAATTATTTGTTTATATATTATTTGTGATTGTCGTGTCTTATATATATTTCTTTCACTGCTCAGTATACACAGTGCCTGATTTTGCAAATGGAGTATATTGAATCATTTAAATTTTCCTCTAAAAAATATATTTAAAAAGTTGGTTTTTAAAAATAAAGAGTTGAAAATTTATATAAGAAGTTATGTAAAATCTGTGATTCTACATTTTATGGGCCTGAAAAAAGATGTAAAATATGAATCTCAAGCAAAATTCTATTCTTAAAAACAATGTTCCTGAGTCACCAGCACAACCTGGTGGCTACTTAAGTCAATTGCCTGCTGTTGTATGGTACTGAGTTTCTCTTGCAGATTGCAGGTTCATTCTTGTACCGGGCAGGCATAAGAAAGGATCCCTATCTCTATCTATCTATCTATCTATCTATCTATCTATCTATCTATTATTTTTATTATTTCAGTGAAAATGTATGCACTGGTTTTACAAAGCAAACGCAAGTGTTTCCAAAATACTATATAAATCAGTCTCTTAACAATAATGTGGTTGTAACACTCGTCTTTCCTCTCCCCAAGATTGAATTATCTTCTTGAGAGCAAAAAATGTTTCATGTATTCTTTTATTGTAATTGTGGCATTCTATGGGAAATCAATACATATTTTTTGAATTAAAATCAATTATTACTTTATTTATTTACAACATTTTTTGATGTAGGGTCTTGTTCTTTAGTTCAGGCTGGTCTGGAGCTCGCTATGTAACCTAGACTAGCCTAGTACTCACAGCAACCCTCCTGTTTCAGCCTCCCAAGTCCTGAGATTACAGGAGAAAAAGAAGTGCAGAGAACTCCAGTAAATCAGAGTAAAAACACTCTCCACGCCATCAGCACCATCGTGTCCAGCTACTACGTGTCGCTGGGGGGTTGAACCTGGGGCCTGTTGCTTCCTAGGTAAATGGTCTAATCACTGAGCTATACCCCAGCCCTGTATTTGCAATATTTTGAAGGGCCTGTGAGTTTTGTAGATAATTAATACCTACTTAATGGTGAGAAGAGCATCTTGTCAGATGGAGGACGTCTATGCACTGAGGAGTTTAAGATTGTTTTCCCTTCAAGTGACAATCGTTAGAATTGTCCAGACAGAAGCTGAACACTCATCCCCTAAAACTATCTTTAAAAATATTCCACCATGGACTAGATTGTTGCAAGACCTCTCATCCAAAGATTTTAAAACCACAAATGATTCATTAAAATAATTTTCATCTAGCTATGTTCCCATTAACTAACACAGAAATTCAACTTCTGTGAAATCTCCTTATGAATTTCTGAGGACCCTCAGAAGGATCAGGCTTGGTTCAGAAATCACATCACCTCCTGCCCTCCAGGCACGCCCAATTTCCATCCCAAAGTTCCTCCCTCACCTTAGCCTGAGGACTGCAGTGCTGAAGAGGAAGGAAGACCGATTGTGCCCCTGAGTGTCTCGTCTCGGCTCAGACACACTCTCCAAGGTATGTACCCAGCTTCTAACACAGAATCCCACCTCCTGGGCCCCTCACTTCTCACCTCCTACATGCACTGGCTGCATCCTGGGTGCTGGTCGCGTCTAATCCTTTTTTCTTTTCTTTTCACTGTCTGTGTAAGAGCAGACAGTGAAATGAGCACGACTAATTGTACTGGGCCTTGCATGTGGCTCTGAAGATGCAGTAGAGGACTGTGTGAGCACCTTCCACTTGTCGCGGGGTGCCCATTCCAACAATAAGAGCGGATGTGACATAAACCTCACTGTGAATTCCTAAAGCCCAGCACATCATCAGACATTAGGAGTGTCTCTTTTGAGCTAGTAAAAATCAATATTTACTTACAATACTATAGTTATTATAATATAGGCAAATACTATCATCTTGAGTGAGTTTTATGGTAAAATTATAAATTTAGTCTAAATGAAATCACCAGTAATAGAGGTCCAGTGGATCACAGAATAAAAATACTCCCCACACATGTTGAAATACATACTTAAGTTGGTGCAAAAAAGAATTTTAGTATTGGATCATGAATTTTAAATCATTAAAAGTAGGCTCCAACACATCTTTACTAATCAAAATAGGAATCACGACAATCAACACTTTTATTTTGCCAACGAGAAAGAAATTTATTTATTCCTATGTTGTAAAAGTCTGTGCTTCGGGATTCAACATCCTCTTGAAAAAAATTTTTCTGCATTCTGGTAGGTGTGAAAGTGTTTTCCCCACAAAACGTTGTCCAGATGCTCAAAGAAGTGGTGGGTGGTTGGCTAGAGGTCAGATGAATATGGTGGACGAGGATTGGACCCTGTGTGTTGACTGAAGTCAGTGGCAGCCATGGCAATTTTCAGTGAATCTCATGAACTTGCTGAGCATATTTTTCACATATAATAATTTGACTGAGATGTAGGAAGCTATTGTGATCAGACTGGCAGCAGACCACTGGCCGCAGTGACTGGTCCTTTTTTAATTAATTAATTAATTAACTTATGTTTGCTGCAAGTTTGGCTTTGGCTTTGGGAAATGCTCGGGAGCTCTGTCCATCCGTAACGGTCCCTTCTATTTCTCTTTTGACTATTTTATACCCCCTTTTTCTTTTCCTCTTTGCTCCTTTCTCATCCCTTTTGTCCCTTGCCCCTTTATCTGTCATGTCTTATCCTGACCTGACGCCGGCACCTGCTACCCAGGCTTAGATTGATGGGACCAGATTCTTGTGCTGCTGGTCCTAGTTTTGGTTTCTGCTGAGGCCCTTCTTTGATCTAACAGAAATGATTTCTTGTTGTGCAGAATAAGAAAAGACAACACTTTAAAATGATCTTTTGAGTGTGTGAGGCACCCATTGATTAAGCTTTTCCACCTTCCGATTTGCTCCAAATGCTGAACGACCATAGAATGGTTGACGTTGAGTTCTTTGGCAACTTCTCACAAAGTCTCAGGAGGATTAACTTTGATGATTGGTCTCCATTGGTCGCGGCCAACTTTCCACGGCTGGCCATTGCACGCCTCCTTGTCAGGGCTCTCGTCTTCTCCGTGCAGGTCTTGAGCTGCTGTCGCACTGCACGTCCGTTAGCAGATCCTGGGCCAAACGCTTCCCTCGTGTTGTGAGTGGTCTCTGCTGATTTCTGACCCTCTGTGACCTTGAATCCCAGAATCCCTTAAATTGAATTTTATCTAATATTTCCATAGTCTAAAATAAATACAAAATAAGCAGTAGGTGATAAATCATTAGCAAAAATCAAAGCAGGAAGTGCCCATTAAAATGATTTGTAACATGACTACATTTATATAGAATGTATTCCCATATCAAAAGGTACATTTCTACAATGTAAAAGATCACATATATATATATATATATATATATATATATATATATATATATATATAATTAGGTTTACATATTAAGCAATATGTATTAGGCATGTTCTATTTTCACTAAGACATAACTACATTTTCTTGCCATAGTGTGAATTCTATGAATGTAGGGAACTCTGCATCCCAAGTTTATCACCTGTTATGGTAGACCGAGTGGGTGAATTAATGAGCAAACATTACCAGTATTGTTTTCTTAGTCAGTTTGGGAGACAAATTGCTACAAGAAGAACCTGAATTGTGAACTCGGATAATGTCCTATTTCCTAATAAGCAAGAATTTCTATGGAGAACACAGCAAGAGTTCCCCAGGCTGCTTACCTCAGCGAGGAAGAGTATATTTTCCCCAGTTACACAGTTTCTAAAATCCGTGTTTTCAGTGGTTCATCCATATTCATTTGCAAGCTGAAAATAACCAACATGGTGTCAAGAGACTAAATCACAATGAATTTAAAGGTCTTACTTGGCTTTTTAAAATTCATGATTCTTGAGTTAAGCAGCAGCCCATAGAACCAGAACAAGTTCAGAGAAATCTGGGGCTACGAAGTGGCCACACGATATTTATGGACGGAAAATGGGAGTGATGTACAGAGAGAGCTTACAGGGTGCTGTTTTGTCTGGTTAGACTCAATTTCTCCCCTGTGACTGATTGAAGCCCCGCTGTGGTAGTCGGCTAAGGTCCAGCTATTTGTTCTCTGTTAGGCTGTAGTTTATTACCAATGGACTGAAAAACAGAGACATCCTCAAACCTAAAGTTAATTTAACTCTTCTCCCTTCACGCATGGCGATCAGGGCAGAGCTTTCTGACAACCGCACAGCAGACTAAATGGCACAAGGGTCGCAGGCGAGCACAGCTAGCCTGGCACAGACGGAATTGCAGTGTGGGTGCTCTGGCACGGTGCAGCCTAGCAAGGATGCTGGGAAGGTCAAGACTAGGATGTTGTGGCAGTTGGCTTTGGCAGGAACAAGAACAATGAGAGAATATGACACCACCTGCTTCATTCCAACAGCTCATCCGAAGTATCAGCCCATCATTTTCAAATTATTCCCTTGCACACCAAATCCCCTTACATCACTCCCATTTTTGGAAGCACTTCTGGAGGTCCTCTTTCAAAGGAGTCTTCAGTTTTTCTGTCCTGGGTGCCTCCACGTCCTGAACCAACTCAAAATGTGTATCTTTCATGTTCATGTTGATTTTGAGGACGAATCAGGTGTCACTTGGTGCCAGACCCAACGAATAACGTGGGTGAGAACACGCTGGAATGTTCTTCTGAGCCCGCCTGTGCATCGGATGACACTCAACAGCGGCATTCGCTGCACAATCACGCCTCATGAAGATGCTCTTGAGTGAGGACTTCCAGAACTGCTCCAGAAAGTGGCGAGAGAAGGGAGACTAGTGTTCCAAGTGAGAAAAAGTATTTTGAGAGGGAGTAACAGCAATGTTTCTTTTACTGCCTATATTTTTTAATTTGAAGATTCACCGTGTATTTTGCTCACACCTTGTGTATGCCAGCTATTGCTCCTGGAGGTATGGAAACAGCCCCAAAATAAACAGGATAAATCCTTGCCCCGTTGGAGCTTGGTGCGTGGGTACGCCTGTGAGGGAGAGACACCGAAGCTCGTGAGTGTGTGGCGTGACTCGCTGCCAGGTGTTAGCAAGAATCCATGGGAGCTGAGGCACCTTTTTTTGGTTTTCTATTTAGGAGATTTCCTCGTTTTGTAGGAAATCAAGACAATTTAAAGTGGTATAGTTCCAATAAACAAATATCATTATTGGTAATGAGTCTGTGAATACAGCCAAAGTAGTTAGTTCACTGTGAAGTTTGATCTCTGGGGGAAATGTATGCCTCTCAATTTTTAATCAGGCCCCTAGGATTTCTAAACTCATAAGCCCTTGGGTCATATTTCCAGGTGTCTCTTTCGGCATTAATGGATGCTACTTACCGCCAGCTTTGCTGCAACGAACACTCTGGTCATTGCCAAGATCAGAAATCACGATCTGTGACTCACGGTTTTGCAGAGCTTGGGAGACTGAGGCTTGTATTCTGGCTTCTTCAGTTCAAAACTCACTCAGAACAAATGCAATAGAAATACAAACAAAATCAGTTTTCTGGGCTATATATAAACTTAATTAGTCATTTGCTTCTCTGTGAAGATACAGAATTGCCAAGGTTCTCTCCTGAAGTCATGCTACAGGAGGGTGAGTATAGAATCTCTTCTATTACTTTCTTGCAAACCTCATCTGCAGAAGCCAGTGAGCCCTAAAAGTTCCTCATGTCCTCTCTAGAGACCGCCCTTGGCCCTGGCGGGAGGGAGAGAAGACATCAAGGAAAAAGTGGAGCAGCAATACTGCTGAGCCAAGAGTGGCCATTGAGTTCCCGAATTTCACTTCTACAAAATCTGCCTTCTACGTCCCACACAATTGTCACCTTGATGCGTTGTCTCTAGTCTCCAGTGGAGAAAACAAGGGCACAGACAAGGGTGGGCTTCAGTTCACTCTCCCACTCTGGGCCTCAATCTCACCACAGTGGAGTTGGGTAGAGAGAGCAGTGTTCTTGTTTCGATGTTACTATATGATTATATTATCTGTCCGGCTCCAGCTCATGTCCCAGGGACGAATGGCTTCAAGTAATGACTCTTCAGTGACCGAGTTTGTCCTGCTGGGCTTAACTCCACAGCCGGAGCTCCAACTCCCTCTCTTCTTCCTCTTCCTGGGAATCTACGTGGTCTCCGTGGTGGGAAACCTGGGCTTGGTCGTCCTGATCGCTCTGAACCCTCACCTGCACACTCCCATGTACTACTTCCTGTTTAACCTTTCCTTCACTGACTTCTGCTACTCCTCTGTTATAGCTCCCAGAATGCTGATGAGTTTTATAGAGCAGAACGTCATCTCATATGATGAGTGCATGGCTCAGCTCTTTTTCTTCTGCTTCTTTGTTATTAATGAATGCTATATTTTGACATCGATGGCCTATGACCGATATGTGGCCATCTGTAAGCCTCTACTGTACAAGGTCACCATGTCCCATCAAATCTGCCTCCTGATGACGGCAGGTGTGTATGCAATGGGGTTTGTGGGCGCCATAGCCCATGTTGTATGCATGCTGAGACTCACATTCTGTGGCAGCAATGTCATCAGTCATTACATGTGTGACATACCTCCCCTCCTGCAGCTCTCCTGCACGAGCACCTCCGTCAATGAGCTGGTGGTTTTCATTGTAGTGGGTGTCAATGTAACAGTACCGACTCTGACCATCTTTGTTTCCTATACCTTGATCCTCTCCAACATCTCCTCCATCCGTTCTGTTGAGGGCAGGTCCAAAGCCTTCAGTACCTGTAGTTCTCACATACTTGCTGTCTCTCTTTTCTTTGGATCAGCAGCATTCATGTACCTTAGGTCTTCTACTCCTGGGTCTCTGGATCAAGATAAAATATCTACAGTTTTTTACACCATTGTGGGACCAATGCTAAACCCTCTTATCTACAGTTTGAAAAACAAGGATGTCCACACTGCACTGAGAAAGACTTTGAAGAAAAGTGTGCTCTCATAAATAGATCCTTTGTTGTTGATCACAAATATTAGTTCAGGCATATGCTGTTTAAAACCATGGAATGAATTAGAGCTGTAGATCTGTAGTAGAAAATTTACTATTATGTATGAGGCCTGGATTTATTTCTAGTACTGCAAACAACGACAGCAACAACAACAAAGTCCAAAGAACTATGAGAAGAATAATAAGTAGTCAAGATAAAATGCGAATGACTTAATAGTGTACAAACTAAGTTAATTATACATATCATTCCAGAAACAAAGGCAATATCATAGGAGAGAATAAGGTAAGCTTTTAGAGAGAGAGGTAAATAGTTTATTTTGTTAATTTCCAGAGAATTTGTATTTGTAGATTCAACCCAAGCCAAGTAGTCGTAAGCAGCATCTTGGCCTTAGAAATTATAAAGTGTTAAATATAGAAGTTGAATGATAATAAATTCAGGAGTGGAGAGGTTATGGTTTTGTCTGTCTATCTGTCTATCTATCTATCTGTCTATCTATCATCCTTCTATCACCTATTTTTGCAGTATTGAAGTTTGAACCCAGGGCATTGTGCATGTTAGGCAACTGTTTTTTCCCTTGAGCTATATCCTTAACCTAAGTGTGAGATTCTGAGTAGGATCCTTCTAGAATTCTGGCGAACTGTGTTCTGGAGGTATTGATTCAGACTTATAATTATCGATGTCTTCATTCATCCAACCATCCTTTCTTGAATATTCGATGTGATTTTTGTTTAGAGGGTTTATTTGTGTCCCTAAGGGAAAAAGTGTGGGGACGTGCCCTTCTCATAGTAATCTCTGGTCCTTTCTCTTTAGTCTCAAATAAATGAAGTAAAGGGAAACTGAAGATTTCTTTTTTATATCTCAATCCCTGAGAATAAGAAATAAAATAACCATTCGGGGTGGCCAGGATAAAGAGAACTTTCAATGGGTTCGGATGCTAGACTTCAGACAAGAGCGCGAGTGTGAGAACATGGAATGTTGTCGTGGGGAAAAATTTTACTAGAAATGTTTACCAATGGTTAAGTAGAGGAATTTTTATCCTTTCTTCAATTAAATTTTGTAGTCCTAATCTGTTAATAATAAGCTTTCCCCATTTAACATTTTCATTGTCATTTATGTCTTAGAGTTTTACATGGCATAAATTATGCAGTTTTTAACCAGCAAGTTACATAATTTAGACATCAAAATATCCGGGTTCTGTTTAAATGATGAAAACATAGAGCTAAAGAGAGAAAATGCCTGTGAGGAAGAGAAAGAAAGATAAACAAACATAAAATCCTGTAGAAAGTCTTAAATTAAGATGATGATATAGGGGTTGGAGGAATGACTCAGAGGTTAAAGCACTTGCATAACAGGCACTGAGTCAAGATTCCCCAGCACCACATAAGCTGGGTGTGGTGGCGCACACCTGTAAACCCAGCACTCAGAAGGCTGAGACAGAAGGATTGCTGTGAGTTCAAGGCCAGCCTGAGCTCCATAGTGAGTTCAGGACCCGCTTTTGGATTGGGTGATTGTGAAGGACTTTTTCTGAGGTGGCCTGCAAGCTAGGTCTCAATGACAAGGGGAAGCAGTCACTTACCCAATGTTGCAGGCAGAGGGACCAGTTGGGCCCTGTAACTGTGGTAGGAACTGTCTTGATAATGAAAGTTGGGCAACTGGACACTGTGTCCTCAGTAGAACGGTAAACATTAGGAGATGCATGTGTCGCATAGGTAAAGTATTAGGAAGCGAGACTGATGTATTAGAGATCTGTAAGGGAAATGAGTGGATGTTATTAATGCATAAAAAAAGTAATGTGACATTTATCACCAATGGATGTAGCTTTCTCTTTCTTTTCCTCTTTTGATGCCTGAGCCAGATTCACTTATGATTGATCCAGAAGAAGTGATAAGGGGTCCCTGCATACTCTGTGCTAGAATCTGTGAAGGCATGTACTTTAAACAACAACCAATGGCCATCTTGCGCAGGAGGAATGATGTTTCTTTTCACTTTTGTATATACGGGAGAAGGTGAGTCAGAGCCGGCAGGAACTCAACTGAAACAAGAGCGTGAACTAAATCTTGTCCTTGCCCCTGGGGAGAGATGTCCCTAAGTGGAGAGGCCAACAACACTGGAGATTTACCATCCAGTTTGGTTCTGGATCCTGAATTTTTGGACTTATGTCCCCTCGGTCCTAGTTTCAGCATGACTCATATTACAAAGTGCTGTGGTGTGCATGAAAGGGACTTCAGTGTTTGAAAGACGATACCAGAGGATGGCAATGTGCCTGTTCTTCTCATGTACCTTCTCTGAGACCCATGTGCACCTTACTGTCACCATTGGTCCTAGCCTGCAGGGGATTCTGGAGTAGTTGTCATTTCTTGTGTCTGTTCAGACTTGACCATGTGCCCTGATGTTGCTGTCATTGCAATTGACTCAGGAGAATTGGTTGGAACACTGTGATAAAGTTAATTAGTTTATTACCACTTAGGATTCATTTTTTATTCAATGTACATATGTATATTTATTTAAAATACAAATTTAATTTTATAGTTCTGTAAGAATAACTTCATTTGAATGTGTATCTAAACACTGAAAGTGTGAAATTATCACATGTGTGGAAGACTATGGAGAAAGCAGCTAGTGGAGCACGGATAATGCGTTGCTTAACCGTGTGACCTCCAAAATTGGCTTTTAAAGCTAACAGAAAGCCAGTGAAAGAGATTTTTCCTTTAGGTGCACTGTGTGTTTACTTTTGGGAAATTATGATTTTGTCTCTCTCTGTGGAAGAAAGTAGTGATTCTGGATAAGCCTCCTACACAAAGCTAAGTTCCCAATTCCAGGGCTTCCCTACTGCATTTCACCCTTGTGCACACAGGCAGACCTCTCGTCCGGCTATCACCAGGTTATCCTGGAAGGACCAGGGCAAGGGAAAATGATGAGGCTGCTTAAAGAAATAAATCTTGATTCATAAGCCTGATGTTTTTCTTTCAGGATTATATAAGTAGTTATTGACATTTAAATGTATTTTCTTGGCAATATTTTCAGTGTCTTTTTATATTTTCGAGAGTTTTGGAACATGATTTTAAAAACAGAGCAGAAAATATGTTTCTAAAACTCTTATTTATAAAGACTCATTTCCCTCAATAATGTCCAATTTCCTTTGTCCTAGAAATGAGTGTTATTGAGGAAATATGATATTTACAGAGATTGACCTTTAGTCTGCTCTGTTACACACACACACTCACACACACACACACACACACACACACACACACACACAATAACTTTTGTGAGCCTGAGAAAAATGATCACTAAGATGGAGACCAGTCATTACTTTTATATATAGGGAAACTATGATTTTTTGTGCAAGAATTGTAAAATGTGTTAAATGATTATTTAAATCCAAAATGAACAGGATCACTAATGGTTAAGAAAATGTTTGAATATTCTTGAAAGTAAACATTTTCTTTTCCTCTTCTCCTTGGTGCTCAACATACGGGTCCCTGAAGTACTCGTTCAATTGAATACATTTTCTTTATTATACAACTCAAATAAAATCTCCATTGTGTTTCTTGAATTGGTGTATAATTGGCTTAGACCTCCTTCACATGATCTGTTTGTATTAACTAAAATAGAAGGATAAGAGAGATGGCTGTTGGCTGACGAAGGCCTACTATAAGATGCCACAGCTTCCTATCCCTTACACTTATGTTTATTTTATCCCAAGTACCTTTTTGTTTCTGACTGATAATTATGATGTATTTCACAGACAGTTACGTGAGATGTACTCTGAGTTCACCATGTTCACCAGATTAAAAAAAACCTTGCAAATCCGAGTGGTCTAGTCTTTACTCTTAGAGGAGAAAGAACGAAACCCTCCTGACTTGAAAGAAAATTCTGAGCAAACCAGACTGTACTATGCGACCCTCAAGCTTCTGGCTCTGAGGCACTTCTCACAAATAAACCAGATTTTGAGTTTTGTGTGGAAGCAAGGACTTGGACTCTTAAAACTGCCATTGAAACCCGAGTAAATATAAAAGTCACAACTTAAATAAATTCTTTATATACCTACAACAACTTGGATGGATGTGAAGGGCCTCAACTCAATGAGCAAAAGTTCTCAGAGGTTATGCATCGTACGAGTCCCCAGTGGCTGGAGTAACATCCGTGGTGTAGTTACCATTATCGTAGCAAGGCAGTTTCACTTTGTTACTGTTCTGTCGTTGTGGTACACATCACTATGAGTGAAAGTTGAGTAAAAAATTCAAAATTCAAGTGAATTTGTGTATCACTTTGGTAACGTCTTGTGAATCTGTAAAATTTTTAAAATAAAAACTTAAAAAATACATGCCCTATCAAAGACCAAGAATAAACATCTATTTCTATATGGAGGGAAATTACAATCATGTTTTATTAAAGTGATGGCCAATGCATAATGATTTTTCCATACATCCTTGATTTTAATCTACTATTGGCAAAGAAATATTGAAGCAGAAAAAAACCACAGAAATTAAATTGTCACAAGTAGTCATTGTCATTATACACATCATTTAAAAAAATACATGTTCATAGCAGCACAAGTAACAATAGCTAAAATGTGGAGGACACCAACATACCCATCAATAGACCAATGGATACACAAATTGTGGTCTTTGTACACAATGGAATATGATGCATCTATAAAAACAGATAGGTTGGAGGCTTTTGCAGGCAAATAGAGGCAACTTGAGACCATCATGCTTAGTGAAGTGAGTCAGAAGCAGAAAGTGAATATCGAACGGTTTCTCTGATATGAGATACCCAGATCACAATTATCTCATGGAATTTAATGTGGAAAATAATGGGAACTGAAGGAGGGGGTAGGGTGGGGGGAGGGCCAAAAGGAAAGAGGGGACGGTCTTGTAACTTTGCCATGATATGTATGTGCACAAAATGCTCAAGATCAATATAAACTTTAAATTTCGTGCTTATATGTATCAATAAAATGGGGGAAAAGCACCTGAAATAAAAGTATCCTTTTCTGTGCCCAAAAATATTTGTTTCAAACATGAATGTTTTAGAGAGAGAGATGCAAAATATTAAAGATAACCATAACAAATACACTTTACTAAATAATATATGTTTTTACTAAAACTAACATGCTATCTATAATTGTAGGCTATAATTATAATTAGTGATAATTTTAATGATGCTAATTATATTTCCATCTTTACAAATTACTGAGGCACATTTCCTCTATGCCCTGGGAATGTATGGTCCCTGGTGGGAGGTTCACACCTGCTATCAGGAATTAGGCTGCAAACACAAGCACCATTATGTCTTCCCTTTCTGGTTTATCATCATGGTGAGATCCTAGGAGGCACCTTTTCCTGGATTCCTAGACAGGTTCAAAAGAATTATAAGCATACACCACAAGTTCTGTGACATAGTGTCTCTGGCATCCAACCCTCTTGACGAGTGTGCAACTGCAAGCTTAAATCTACATCTCAGAATGGCTTCGAGGACATTCAGATGGTGAGATCTGTGCAATGATCCTTAAGAAGATTTTGTGACTTCATGTTGTCATTTCTGAGACCACCAAGGCTAGTTCCTCCTCCAGACAAAGCAGGCGAGACACGCAGAAAGAGCACTGAGTTCTCTGAGTGCAGGAGGGTGAGTGAATCTAGTCTCTTCCTAATCTCTCTCACTCTCCACATGAAAAAATGAGGATGATTATTATGTTGAATAAGTGGAAACTCAGTAGTACAAAGCTGTGACTCTAGGGCTGCATCTCTCTGATTTTATCTGTCGTGTATTGGTTTCATCTTAGTCTGGTAGCAAGGCAGCTACAGCCTCTCCAAGTGACTTATCAAAAACAGCATCACAGGGTAAGAGATCTGTCTACATGGAGACATAGTATTCATACATAATTTGTATGTCATAGAATTAAGTTTAATCCATTTTTTCATACTTTCCCACTAATATAACCTGCATGCATACTAATTATGTTTCTCTTTTGTGCCATCACACAGGATCATGAGGGCACATCTATCACTCTGTCTTCATCTTGGCTAGCTAGGACAGGAGAGAGGAGACCTAGGGTCTGGGGTTACTTGTGAATCTTGAACTCTCACAGATCTCTTCAGTACCTGTTGCCAGTTGTTGTCTTTGTGTATATTCTGTGGTAAAATATTTGGAATCACTATGGACTATGAGGGACTTTCTTTTAGTAAAGAAGAAGAAAAAGTAAGGCACTTGTCCTACAGAACGCTTTCTTTCTTGCTTTTCACCACACAGAATAAGGGGTCCAGTAGCACAATGGAAACGCGAGTAGGGTCCAGGAAGTGAAGAACTCAGTGGATGAGAGGGAGATTTGACAGATACGTCCCCGTTGTTACATCATCTAGGGTGCTAGCACCTCAGTTGCCCTGCTGCTACCTTCCAGAAAGGAGGAGAGCAATCGTTAGTCACATTAACCCATGCGGACCAAAGAGCGATTCGGATGTCGAGGACGGGGATGTGGCAGTATGCTCAGATGCCATGGAGTACCCAAGCATTTACTTAAATTCTGTCAGTCCTCTTCCCGTGCATGAGAGTTTGGAGGAGAGAACCATTGATTTTACTAATTAATTATTTTCTGTCGTGTCTTTCCAGATTTTCAACAATGAAAAAGTTGGTTGGAAATGATTCTTTGGTGACCGAATTTGTGCTTGTTGGGCTCACAAATAATCCAGAGATTCAGCTACCCCTCTTCTATCTGTTTCTAATGATCTACGTTGTTACGCTGGTGGGCAACTTTGGCTTAATCACACTAATTGGCCTCAATTCTCACCTCCACACCCCCATGTACTATTTCCTCTTCAACCTCTCCTTCATCGACCTCTGTTACTCTTCCGTTTTCACTCCCAAGATGCTAATGAACTTTGTCTCAAAGAAGAACGTCATTTCCTATGTGGGCTGCATGACTCAGCTGTATTTCTTTCTCTTTTTCGTCATCTCTGAATGCTACATGTTGACCTCAATGGCCTATGATCGCTATGTGGCCATCTGTAACCCACTGCTGTATAAGGTCGCCATGTCCCGGCAGGTCTGTTCTGTGTTATCTTTGATGGCCTATGCGATGGGGTTTGCTGGAGCCACTGCCCACACAGGCTGCATGCTGAGACTAACTTTCTGCAATGCCAGTGTCATCAACCATTACTTGTGTGACATCCTACCCCTTCTCCAACTGTCCTGCACCAGCACCTATGTCAATGAGGTAGTGGTTCTCATTGTGGTGGGAATCAATATCACAGTCCCTAGTGTCACCATCCTAATCTCCTACATTTTCATCATCAGGAACATCCTTCATATTAAATCCGCTCAAGGAAGACTGAAAGCCTTTAGCACGTGTAGCTCTCACATTGTTGCCATTTGTCTCTTTTTTGGGTCAGCAGCCTTCATGTATCTTAAATATTCTTCTCCTGGATCTATGGAACAGGGGAAAATCGCCTCTGTTTTCTACACTAATCTGGGACCTATGCTTAATCCTCTGATCTACAGTTTGAGAAACAAAGATGTGAAGGCTGCACTGAAGAAAGTCATAACTAAAATTCGGAATAGAGGATTATTCTAGATAGAAGCAGTAAATAGGAAAGAAAATGGAAGGACCTTGAATTTTCACTGGTGTTCTTCATGGAGAGTCTTTGTTTGGATATATGTGGCTTTTATCGATTATATTTATGGGTTAGTAGACTTGTTTTTTCTTTCTATTGTGGATAATCTCCTTGGTTTTTGTTTATTCATTCAAGTACTTCTAACGCCTTTTCTGAATGACTAATAAATTGTTTATAAAGCAATACCTACACTGATCTTACTCATTATTCTTTAATATCGTGTTGTTTTCCTAGCTATTTCTAATCTGAAAAACTGGAGAATTTTTCAAGTTACAAAAAGATGAATTACAGCATTCTTACTTAGATACAGAAAGGACAAATATAACAGAAAATTTCTCACTTCTTTTAATACTAGCACTGGTGGAGATAGCAGGATTTGATGAAGTGCTTCATTAAAAGCTTTTGAAAGTTTCAAGCAGATTCAGTGCACTGTGACCGTGTTCTCTGCCATCTTTTGATCTTTGTCTTTGCTATTCTGACTTACTTGTACTTTTTGAAAATGACAAAACGCATACCAAGGCCCCCGCATCTGAGAATCTGTCCCATCTCCTTGATCATTGAAGAGAATATGGATACCTCCACCATTTATCGCTAAAAAGCATTAAAGTGATTAGCTAAATAATACATATGTGTCCTCGGATTCCAATAAAGGGGTTGGTGGTTTATATTATAAATATTGACTCTATTATCATCTGAGGTGACATCTAATATCTTGAAAAAAGTTCATAATTTTTAAATTATATCTCCTGTTTTTATGATCAGCAAAAATACTGACCATTAAACTTACGAACATTCAGCTAGTAGAAATATTAAAATTTTAACTAATATTTTACTTATCCAAAGGAGGTTATTAAAAGAGATAAGCAGACTACTATAGATAATAATTCACTGAGTTCCTAAAAATATTTTGTGAGTTTAAACATTATGTCACAAACGCGACATAAAATAGTTAACATATATGCTGTTTTTTATAATCTTTCTACCTCAACTTTTTTTTTTTACCATCTGCATGTTTAGAATGTTACATGTTTCTGAGATTAAGAAACATCTGCTGAATCAGAGTAACTTTGGGGTGAGCTAAAATCTTCAGGAAGACACTAGGTTATTCTACGATGTCACAAGCTAATGACTGAGAGTGGTATGGGGGAAGTACTAAGGTTGGGGTGATTTCTGCCTTATATGTGTTTCTTTTGATCGGTAATCTTGGCTTCAAGACTTCCTGCCATCCTCTCCAAGACCTTTTAAACTGCACCATAGTCGGAGATTTTCTCACCCAAGTCATTCTTTTATTTCTTTCACCTCTGTGATAACTTCATCCTGGGTGGAGGCCTTCATCCCTGAGCTACAACTCCTTCCATTTTATCTATCACAGACATGGACCATAATAAATACCCTACAAGTCCTACCATTTCTTGGCCTCTCCTTCCAAGAGGACACATTGGGCAAATGGCCGTGCTCCTTGCTTCTGCCCCTTGGGTGTCTCTTGAAGAAACTGAAGGAAAGAAATGAGAATTGTAAGGGAATAGAGAGAATTTCTGGGAACTATTTCAGGATGACTCTGAAAGTAAGTCACATAAAAACGATGTCCTGATCCAAGACACCTATAGCAGAAAGATGATCTACAAAGCCTTTGATGGCCAATGAGAGAGATGCGCATGAGTTTGCATCAGTTTGATTTAAAGTGGGATAAGCCAGGAGAACTATAAGGAAAGCTTTCATCTTGATTTTTAAAAAGTAGTAATGAACATTTTCTAATGGTAAAGCTGATGAGGTTGAGTCAAGCCTTTTTGGTGAGATGCACCATTATGTTCATAGCAGTGCAGCCTTTGGACACTATGCTAACTATGCCAACATTTGGAGAAACTACAAGTTATTTATGATATAAAAATTGGAAAATTGTGCTGTATAAAAGGTTCTTAATGTGTACTTACACAGGACACACACTGTCAACTGTCCCTCACTACCTTGAGTGAGTATGGTGCATACATATATCCGTCAGTAGACAAATCCTAGTCAGGAATAATGCTTTGTGATAGCTGTAATTTCTGTATTTACATGAAGATATCACAGTTTTTGAAAAATTCTAAAACATTTGTTCATAAGAATATCCTTAGAAGAAAATGAAAGTGTCTGAAGAAATTTACTTAAATCTGATTAAAATCATTGCTGTGATAGTTGTGACTGTTGGAGCGATTGTGTCAATTTGAGGCAATCCAGGAACCATGCCTGGATTAAGGTTTAGAAACCATGACTAGATTAGGAAGAGTTTGGAGCATCTGTGCTAATTCCAGGATTAAGGTATTCTGAGTTCTAGCTCTGCAGCTGCCATAAAACTGTTCTGCAAAGTGGCTTGATAGAGTGTTAACTTGGATCGCTTCACTTTTTTGCTTCACCTGAATCCAAGTGCTTATGTTTCTATAGAAAACATAATTTTCAATGATTCACCAAAGTCTTCCTTGTGGCAATCTCTGAAGGCATGTTGCTAGTTTGGGATATATTGTCCTTGAGGGACTTTTGGTCCCTGCATGATGGGGAAATTTGAGAAAATTTTAGGGGAATCTGAGAATAATTAGCTGACACTCATTTTAGTAGCGGTTGTGTTTTCTAAAATATGAATCTCTATTTCAGATTTTAAAATATTTTTCTTGCCCTCTACTACTTTTTCTTTACTTTCTCTCACTTAGTTCATTAATCCCATGGCTTTAGTACTTGTGAAAATTACTGCTGAGTGTTTAGCTCATGGTCTGACCTTCCTCTTGAACTTTCCTTAGGCTAATTATGCATCCATCTCCTGTGTACTTGTACTTACATGCCCAATTGTCCAAAGCTGAACGTATAATTTTTCCAATATTTTCACTTTTTCTGGGTTTTCTCTGAAGTCAAATGTAAGCTGATGTCTTGGGAAATTTCATTGCCTATTTCTGTCTTGTTTATCAGAAGTTCAGAAACTTTCCAGGCACTACATCTTGTATATGATTGGTTCTTGGAAACACTCTCTGCAGCGATCCTAATTCAGAGCACTTTCTTTTTTTTTTTTCTCAGTCATTCACAGTCGAAGTTGCCTGTCGCAATTGATCCTGCCTTCCCTGCTGTCTAATCATTCCTGCTTATGCCTGACTTATCAACCTTTATGAGTCAGCACTGACATGGTTCCAATATTCTATGAAATAAAAAATCAAAACCTTGAATGACTCCTAGAATCTCCCCACAGGGAACAAAACTTCGGCATCTGACAGCTTCCTGTACTGCACGAGTTTCTATCTGACTGTAATCTGATTCTATGCTGCAGGATAGGAGGGACACTTGAACTTCTGAAGACCCAACATTAAGCAAGGAAACTGAAGGGCATACAAAGTGACAGATAATATTTATTGTTTCCTATGTGTCAGTCACGGTGTAACCATTTGGCTTATAGTATCTCATATAATGGTAGCAGCATGTAATGAATGAAATGCTATTATTACTGTCTCTATTTATGAAATTTTGAACCTGAAGCACAGAAAATTTAAGCTCAATGTTAGAATTAATAATCTTGGTAGGGAGGAGATATTATAAAGTAGAGCATCCATTCTTTTCTGTGATGAGAAGATATTGGTGACCTTGTTGCTGAATTGCTACATTTTAAAATAGAGGAAGACATTCAGGTAGAAATTTTCAGTCAGTACCTAGGAATAAAAACTTAGTGATACGCTGACTTTATTCCTTTGGGGACACACCTAGTGAGGCTGTAGTTGGATAAGATGGGATTTCTAGTCTCAGTTTGCTAAGGAATTGTCAGACTGCTTTCCATAACAGGTGAACCAGACTGCGGTCCCAGCAACAGTGTTGGAATATTTCTTGTTTTCTACTTCCTCATCAACAATTTGTTGTTTTTTGAGTTCTTAATGTAGGCCATCTGACTGGGGTGAGGTGAGACCTCAACATTGTTTTAATTTGCACTTCTCAAATGGCCAACGATGTTGAACAGTTTTTATGTGCTTGTTGGCCATGTGTACTTCCTCTTCTGAGAAGTTTCTTTGCATTTTGGCTATCGACCTCTTAATGGGATCACTCACTTTAGTTTTTTCTTAGTTATTTATGTATCACATTTATGAGTTCTTTATGTACTCTAAATATCAATCCTATGCCTGAGCTGTTGATGGCAAAGATTTCCTCCACTCTGTGGGTTGTCTTCTCATCCTGTTGATTGTTCCTTCGCTGTGCAGAAGCTTTTCTAGGGTTTCACTTAGTTTGTCCTCCAGTAGGTTTAGTGGTTCTGTTTGATACCCTGTTCTTTGACACATTTTGATCTAATTTCAGTGTGTGGTAAGGGATTTGCAATTAATTTCTTTCTCCTGCAGGTAGTAATCCAGTTTTCTCAGCACCATTTGTTGAAGGTGCTGTCTTTTCTCAAGTGGATTGTTTTGGTCTCTTTGTCAAAAATCAGGTAACTGAGGGTGTTTGGGTTTGCCTCAGTATCCTCAATTTTGTTTCACTAGTCCAACAGAGGAATGAATGAAGAAGATGTAGTGTCTATACACAGTGAAATACTATGTGAGTATAAGGAAAGAGACAGCTATGAAGCATTTGAAAGAAAAAGGGGCCACCTCGAGTTGATAATGCTCAGTGAAATGGACCACAGAGAAAAGGCAAACTATCTACAGGTGTTTCTCTTATGAAATTCAAAAAATAATTAAAGATCCCAACGTAAGTCAGAGAGAGTAGGAAGAGGCAATGACCTGCTAGAAAAGGAATGAATCTCTGAGAGTGGAATTGGGGAAAGGGGGAGGGAAAGGGTAAGAGGGAGGGGAAAACGCCCAAAGTGGTGTAGGTGGTCACTGTCTCCTCAAGCCATTTGTTTCCAATGTGTTATAGAATCTGTAGTACATGCATATTAATAAAGACATTTCACTAAGGCTTTTATGGAGAAGTTGAAAAAACGTCATGCTTACAAATTTTGTCACAGGTATATCACATAAGTTTCTTTTCTTAACTTACATTGCAAAAACAACTGTAAAAGCAACCCCAAAATTTAAATTAAGATTATTACTAGAGATTAGACAATACTCTACTGGACAATCAATAGGCTAAAGGAAGAAGTAAAAACTGTAGTAGAAATGTAATTCACTGGAATGTATTTTAGTATTGTCTAAATTGATGCAACATTTTAAATGATTTTATACATTCCTTGGACATTTCCAGTTAAAGAATTCAGGACACCTGAAGGAAGACCATGTGGGAAATTTCCATTTAAGATGTATGAGTAGAGAAGAAATCCAAAGAAGAGATTTTCCTACAGAGCTTGAAAGAATGGGGAGATGGGAGTTTCTTTTGGCCCTTCCAAGGGTGAAGGGAAATCTTGAGTAAAACTGTGAGTCCCTCAGCCTCCAAAACCAGATCATGGTCCTGGGTATCAATCACAATCTCCTTACTTATCTTAACCTCCCACATTTGTCCTTTGAGAGAGAGAGAGAGATGGAGGGGACTTCTACTTTGCTTGTGACCAAGTACATTGTACCATTAAACTTACATTAAATCCTCTGTGACCCATTAAGTGGCAGTTGTGGTAATAATAAGGATTCTTCTCAGCTGCTGGAAGTCTCCAGGGCATAACCACAAATTACGATCTGTAGCACAGGAGCATTTACAGGGCACATCAAAAATCAAGTGTGGAGTGCACCCCTTCGGAAACAAAGGACACTAAGTGCAGGAACTTTGAAATCATTCTTCCAAAGACAAACAATGATAACAAGGATCGGGAAGTTTTCATAGCTGGGCTAAAAACAGTGAGTTCCTGAATTCCATATACACCAATGTCTTCAACATAAAACTGAGTGCTGTTATCCTGAACGATGTCATATGTCCTTGTTTTTCCCCGACTCTGAGACTGAAGTGAAACTGGCAGAAGCCAGTGCTCCAGGGGACAGCAGAGAGTGCTCAGAGATGTTAGTGGACACAGGTTGTTACAGCCTCTTTGTTGGTGGTTCCATCTGCATGGACAGAACTCTCATTCTGCAAATTCATAACTTTTCTTTTTCTGTGATAAAGGGAAGTAGATAACCTTTTCTAGACTTTGGCCCTTTGGTTTTGGATTGGAAAAACTATTTTGGTTCCCACCTCACCAACATATAATCAGTGTTAGAAACTATTACGTACTGCTGTATGTCTCTTGGATATTTTTTTCCTGGGGTGATGTGGATACCTCCAGATAGAACACAGTGTGGTGAACCAAGGCTTTAATTGGTGGTACTAGTTTTGTGGAGTAGCAGAGAGTGCCCGTGGAGGAAGAAGCAAAGAGGTGACCAGATGATTCTGTCATAGTCTGTTCTTTCTCTCCTTTGTGCCTCCGTTCACCTTTTCTTCTTCTTTTTTTTTTTTACTCCAAATTCATGCTTGCTTTCAGCACAATGGGCTTCACTTCATAGAATATGTGTCTGTGAACTGCACAGGCTGATTTTCCAGGTTCATGTTGGACTTGTCTCAAGAGTTCCCAGCTCATACTTCGCGCATGAGGAACAACTGACAAGTTGGAAAAGCCGGATTGTCCTCTAACGTGACTCTTTTTCTGTGTCCTCAGATTCACTTGGAGAAGAATGGCTACTGGAAATGGATCTTTAGTGACTGAATTTATTCTAGTGGGGTTAACAGACCAGCCGGAACTCCAAACACCCCTGTTCTTCCTGTTCCTAACAATGTATGTGATCACTGTGTTGGGAAATTTGGGTTTGATAACTTTAATTGGGTTGAATTCACACCTTCACACCCCCATGTACTTTTTCCTCTTTAACTTGTCTTTCATAGACTTCTGCTACTCTTCTGTGTTTACGCCAAAAATGCTCATGAACTTCGTATTAAAGGAGAATATTATTTCTTACATGGGATGTATGACTCAACTCTATTTTTATTTGTTTTTTGTCATTTCTGAGTGCTATGTGCTGACATCAATGGCCTATGACCGCTACGTGGCCATCTGTAATCCACTGTTGTATAACACTGCCATGTCCCCTAAATTGTGCGGCAACTTTATGCTTGGCTCATACTTGATGGCGTTTGGTGGAGCCACGGCCCACACGGGATGCATGCTGAGACTGACCTTCTGTGACGCCAACACCATCAACCACTATTTCTGTGACCTCCTCCCTTTGCTCCAGCTCTCCTGTACCAGCACCTACATCAATGAGATGGTGGTATTTATTGTGGTAGGCATCAACATCATTGTGCCAAGTCTTGCCATTTTTATCTCTTATAGCCTCATCATCTCTAGCATCCTTCAAATCAGCTCCACAGTGGGCTGGTCCAAAGCCTTCAGCACCTGCAGTTCCCACATGATTGCAGTTTCTCTGTTTTTTGGATCAGGTGCATTTGTGTATCTTAAACCATCTTCAGATGAATCTGTGAATAAGGGAAAAATCTCCTCTGTCTTTTACACCAATGTGGTCCCCATGATGAACCCTTTAATCTACAGCTTGAGGAACAAGGATGTGAAAGTTGTCCTGAGAAAAATCCTGAGCAGGAGAAAGTTTTGACAATATGCTGTGTGTTCTCTTGTATGTTTTTATAAGGCAGAAACAGTGTATTTACTTAATTACAATGTTTTGGTGGCAGTCTTCTCTCTCTCTCTCTCTCTCTCTCTCTCTCTCTCTCTCTCTCTCTATATATATATATATATATATATATATATATATATATATTCTGAACAACAATTTTTGTAATTTCAAATTCAAAATTAAGTTTATTTAATTGGTAGAAAAATTCAAACCATTATAAAATGCACTACATGATGTTTGCAAGTATACACACGTGATGGAGTGGCTACATTCAACCCTCTTTCTTTTTTGTCATAGTAAATGACATTTAAAGGTTCTTAGAATTTGTTTCAAAAATTTTAGCTTAGGTTGTCTTCATTTCTTTATTTTTTTCCCACAATTCTCTGCTCTTAGTTGTTTCTGTTTTTACTTTTGTGGTTATTGGGGGATTGCGCCTAATGCCTTCCTACAGACTACTTTTATTTTTGATTTTGAGACAATGTCTTGCTAAGACACTGACTACGTTTTGGATTTGGAGTGTGCCCCAAAAGCTTCATGTATTTGGACATAGTGGGATAACTGTGGAACTGTGTGTTATTGGGAGGTAGGGCCTGGCTGGAAGGGGCAGATGTTCAGGATTTGACCCGGCAAGATTGTGTCAGCTTGTTGAGACTGTTGAAGGAGGGGTGTTGCCCAGGGAGGAGCTTTCAGATGTGTATTATTAACTTGTGGGCCAAGAAGTGAGACCGTGGCATCCATCTGGGTGTGGGGGCCCAACAGCAGTTTGAATTGAGTAAAGGAAGGAAGAGGAAACTTGTTACAACTTCTTCTTGGGAAAGCTCTGGCCTTGCAGGAGTCTCCAGTCACCACTTTGCTTCTGCCTCACTTGGCCTCTGGGGTGAGCAGCTCTTCAGTCTCTGCTATGTGCCTCTACTGTTGCCAGGACGCCCATGCACAGACTGTATGAAACCTTCTGAAACTATGAGCTAAATAAACTTTTCTCCCTTATATCGTGGATGTTTAGTATTCTGTCATAGCAATGAGAAAGTATTTAAAACAATTATTAAATTCCGAACTTGGAATAATCTCCCTTCAACCTCCCAGGGCTGGGTTTACAAGCAAGGGCCACAAGGACTCATGCCTGCTTTTTGTTGTATCGTACTTAAGAATAACGTTAAAGAAGAAATTTATCTGTCTTTTCCTCTCTCATTATTATGGTTTCCCTTTTTTTCTCCTCTTGGGTTAACGATGAATAGTTCTATAAATGGACAAATAAAGTATCTCTAGGCTGACGTTGCATCATTGGCCATGAAGTTTCACTTTTGTACTTGCAATGCGCCATTAGAAGCCCGATTCAAACATACGCCCTTCTCTCTGTGTGCCCTCCATTGGGCAGGAGTGTGTTTCCTTCAACTATCATTGTCACAGATATACAGTGCGCCATAAGGGTGTCACATATAACCTATTTGTAGCAGTAGGCTTTGTGTAGTGAGGCTTCTATTTGTAGAGATCCAGACCTGGGCACATTTTCTTACTCTTTCCTCTTGGGTATGGGGGACAAAGACTTCTAATGAAGACCTTATGATCTACTACCAGATAAGGGTGATCGGAGAATCTCCAAAGTTCTGCTCCTACAAAATAAGAAAAAAAAATTATTTCTAGGTTTCATGACTAGCTTTGGAAGAGAGGAGACCTAGTTTCTACACCCTTCCTCTAGGAGGAGGAATTCTTGTTTCTATGACCTGCAGTTTCTGTGGGGCTTTTGGGTAGCAGGAGAAAGGAGAGGAGGAAGGGGTCCGACAGGGACTTCATCTGAGGTCTTCTTACGTCCTTCAGGTCAAAGTACTCAGCTTGTCAAACACCATGTATCGTAGCTTCGTTTTTTTGGCTGAAGACTGCCCAAAGGACATTTGACAATGTTTGTAGAAAATGTGGATGGTCACAACTAGTGGTTTTCTGTGTGTGTGTGTTCACACACATATGGGGTGGGTAGGACAGCATTGTGTCTAATGGGCAGAGACTAAGGATGACATGACTCTATACCACACTCCACAGCCTCACAACAAAAAATTACTCAAGAGTCCACAGTGCCAAATGCTATTTATATGAATATGTGTATGGAATGGGGCAAGATGGAAAGGTGCACTAATACCTTCCAGGATCTTTTTATATGTCATAATTCTAATGCTTTATGTGAACCAACTCATTTAGTTCCCTCAATAATCCAGCGAGACAATTTTGTGAGCTTCATTTTATAGATACATGCAAGTGTATATAGCTATAAGTAGAAATAAACAAGGGCTAGAGAAGTTATATCAGGAGTCAACAGTTTCATTGTTGGGAAGTTCAAAAATCTGAACTTAAAATACACTACGTGCTAATTGTTATTCTTTCAACCCCTTTGCTTGGAATACTCATTATTTATTCATTACTGGGGGAAAACTGAAATGTTAATTATTTGCTAGTTAAAATTCATTTGGGGGTAAAATTTGGAAATATATAGAGTTTAAAGCTAAGATAAACTGCAATATTTCTAAGGCAAATCACAGAGGCTTATAGGAACATACCAGACATAGCAAGTAAGATCCCTGAACATTCCTCCTGTAAAGCTGTGCAAGAGATGACAGGCAGTGGCAAGAGGAGCACCTCCCACCTCACCCTGGATACTAGGCATCCCTAGTGGAAAACTATAAGCAGAAGAGAACTTCGAGTCTCAGAAGATGCAATGTTAGGTTTATGGCACAGGAGGTAGACACAGTTTTAGTAATTTCTACCCCAGGGGACTATTCCAACTTGGGAGGAGATCATAATCAAGTGGGCTTCTAATCTTTTTATTCCCGGAAATAAGGGTCATGAAATAGATTGTTTGAGTTGGAGGCTTGCATAAGATTTTTATTTTCCTCTGTGGTGGTGAAGAGAACTTTCTAGAGAAATTCTAAAAAATCATGGCTTATTCTCTAGAGTATGCTCTAACATGCCACATGCAGTCACGCTCTTTGTCATTGGAAAATATGACTCCCTTATTCTGGGAAGGAGGAAGGGCCCTGGTGGTCCCGGAGCAGAGAGGCCTCCAGGGAAACAAAGAGAAATATTGAGTCATCATTCCCCTGAGCTCCAAACCACATAAGTCACATCTTTGGGAGAACAGCATTTATTTATTTCTCTTCATCTTCAGTGAAGACTGAAGTGAACTGATAAAGGACGTTAAGCAACGTTAGCAGCTTGACCAACGCTTATCCTGAACAGAGATGTATCATACAGAATTCTGGGATTCCTCAGAAACCAAAATAGCAAGTCCTGCTCCTTGAGTGTTCTGCTCTGAGTCTGCAGACAACTTCGATCTAGGAAATCAGCAGCTCCAACTCTCTGTCTGAGGGTCACAGAGTGAACATTGGCTGTTAATTTCGCCTTCTGTTCTTGTTCCTATAGATCTTACCATGAAGGAGCTGGTTGTGAAAAATGCGTCCTCAGTGACTGAATTTATTCTTCTGGGATTAACAGACCAGCGTGAGCTCCAAATGCCTCTGTTCTTTCTGTTCTTGGTAAACTATGTCTTAGCCTTGGTGGGAAACCTGATCTTAATTAGCATGATTTGCCTGAATTCACACCTTCACACACCCATGTACTTTTTTCTCTTCAATCTGTCCTTAATTGATTACTGTTACTCATTTGTCTGCACCCCCAAGTTGCTGATGGGTTTCTTCTCAGAGAGGAACATCATCTCCTACATGGGCTGTATGACTCAGCTCTTTTTCTTCTGCTTTTTTGTCAATTCAGAGTGCTATGTGCTGACAGCCATGGCCTATGACCGCTATGTGGCCATCTGTCAGCCCCTCAAGTACATGATCATCATGTCTCCCAAGACCTGTTCTCTGCTGATGATTGGTTCATACCTGATGGGTTTTGCTGGCGCCACGGCCCACACAGGGTGTATGATCAGGCTTGTCTTTTGTGACTCCAACACCATTGACCATTACATGTGTGAAATCCTCCCCTTGCTCCAGCTTTCCTGCAGCAGCACCTATGTTAATGAGCTGATGAGTTCTGTTGTGGTGGGAACAGTTATCATCATGTCTAGCCTCGTTATTTTTATCTCATATACTTTGATCCTTTTGAGTGTCGTTCACATGTCATCAGCTAAGGGTTGGTCCAAAGCCATGAGCACCTGTGGTTCTCACATCATGACTGTTGGCCTGTTCTATGGATCTGGGATGCTCACCTACATCAAGGCATCATCTGCAGAGTCTGTAAGCCAGGGGAAGTTTTACTCAGTGTTTTATACACTTGTGGTTCCCATGCTGAACCCTCTAATCTATAGCCTCAGAAACAAGGATGTCAAACTTGCTCTGCAGAGAACCCTGAAGAGGATCACAAGCTGAGTGGACAGTGGAGCTGCCTCAGTGTCTCTCCCCACTCCAGGTGCTGTTCTCTGCTTTGGGTCCTTTCTGGTCACCTTCTGCTCGTGTTTCTTCCCTTTCTTCTTCTTTCTTCTGGGCAGGATTTCCTTGGTAATTTCTATTCTTCTATCAGCAGGGAATGTTACCATCATGCTTGTTCTTGAACTGGAAACTCGACCTCATTTTCAAAGTGGCTTCAACCAGGTCTTCAATTACCTTAGCAATATGTTTTGAATTTCAAAAGTGTTTTAATTTGCTAAGATTAAAATTTTTTCCACCACTCCTTCTTTAATATCCTACCTTAGAAGTCATTGCTTAATCTCATTTTTCAAGTTTATCTTATTTTTATTCTAACATATTAATAACATTACATCATATATTTAAATTTATGATTTATTTGGAGTTAATTTTTTAATGGCAGGAAGTAGGGGCCCTAATTCATTTATGTCTGGACAGTCAATCATTTCTGTTCTGTTTTATGAGTATATACTATCTCCGTATAATGATCTTGTGCTTTCAATTCTATTTCATTCAAAATGTGTTATAATATATATTCATGTTTTATTTCCTTTATATGTCACTTTTCTGAGGTCTTTATCATGTGTGAATCATTTATTTAAGGTATTTTTGTCTGCTATTTAAGTGTTAAGATGGGCAAGGTGATACTGAAATACCTTTAAATTATTATTTTTATTTTTCAATCACTCAGAGCTGTAGGGGTCTCTGGCCCGCGGGGACCCCTGGAACAGCCGAGGAGGGGTCCGACAACAAAGTAACACACTTGGTGCCGTTTCAGTGAATGCCGTCTCATTTATTTGGGAAGTAAAGGGGCGTAAAAAGACTGAGGAAGCTATCTTGGGCCAATCAGCAAGGCCTCAACCAGCGGGGGTCACCTCAACCTGTTGGGGATTGGGGGGTAGGAAATGAGTAGAGGAAGGAGGATGCACAGCAAAACAACACCTGGCTCAAATTACAATTAGTAACATTTCTTCGCGGGAAGGAAAGAACTCCACCAAGGTCAGCGATGCTGACGCTCTCTCGCCCTGAAGACCTACACAGAGCAAGAGATAAGATGGGGATGAAAAATTGAGGACCTTCCAGTGTATTTTTTCTCCTTGATATACTCGAAAAGAATTGTCCCCAAAAGCTCCTAAAAATAAAGAATTCTAGTGTTTCTCTTAGTGAGAAAAGAGGATTGAAAGTGAAAATATTTACCATTTGCCAATATGTTATGGCTTATCATATTTTATGTAGAATCTCAATTTTATTTAAAATTTTAAGTGCCTTTTAAATATATTCCATAGAAAATATAATTAACTCAGTTTTGTCTGAGTCAAAAATTTCCATCAGAGGGAGCTATTTGCCTTGATTACCACTAACCTCTTAGTTTTCAAACGAGAAATTTTCCACTCCATGATTAAGACCTATTTGGATTAGATAATTATATTTCTGCATTCACAGTGGATGTTATTGTAGATTTTCTTTTCACACTATAGCAGTTTTTGCTCGGAAGAAACTTATTTTCATTGTAATTAAGATTTGTAAGAAAAATTTTCTCTGGAGAACCTATGTTCCTTCTATTCTCTGCTACTAGTTATGTTCTTTCTTATTGATAATTGTTTGCTATAATTAATAATTAAATTCATCATAAGAAACTGTACATATAAGACATTGGCTATATTTTAAACTACGAAAATTTTAAATGATATACCAAACCATAAATTACAACACTTTCCTCCTGTGAGTCATTGATGGCACCATCAATACTCACACTAGTGTAAACCTCAGATGCTGCAGTCCTGCTCAGTGAGCCAGCCGGCATCACTGGGAGGATTTGCGAGCTTACACTGAACGTCCTAATGTCTTCAAGGTGTTTATTACCTTCTGGCACAGAACTGATAGGTATTTGACCTGTTCGGATATTGGAAACAATGCTCAGGTTTAAGACACATGAAAGAGGTTTGAGCAGGTCTTTAGTTTTTGTTTGGAGATGCAAAATGAGTACGTTTATCACAGAAGCCATAGAGGGCAGATATTTTTTCCTGACTTTTCATTTTTATGCAGGGTGTAAGTTAAGAGGAAATAAGTAATCAGCTCTTAATACATCATGACTTCTACTGCTCTAAATTATCTGTAGCTTGGCTTTATTCGAGATGGCGAACAAGGGTGGGTAAAAGGATATCATGGAAGAGAGCCAGTATCTCTAGTTATGCCACAAGTAGTGGTGTAGCCTACTATAGGGGCATATAATTTTAATTCATATAAGTGGTGCCCCAGCCTCTCAAGTGCTGGGATTGCAGGTGTGAGACGTCACACCTTGATTATGCGGTGCTGGGGAATCGAACCTAGAGCCTCAGGCCTGTTTAGGAAGCGCTTTAGCCACTGTGCTGTTCCTCCAGCCCATTAACCTTGAATACTCACCTGCCAAATTGTGCCATGACTTTGTCTTTTCTTACCTCATTTACTGAGTGTAGTTGTTTCAAAATCACATGAAACATACTGAAAACATTCTGGATAGGAGACAGCAAAGGGTGTGACTCACTGAAACCAAATCTTGAAAGCATAAAAGGCAGGATGTTTACTTAACGCATCAAAAGTTTAATGCTTATGTGGTCTGTTCCATTTTTCTCTCTTAAAAGGTGTCATGTCTTGTCCCCCCACTTTCAAGTGACTTAAATTTTGGCAGCACTATTCATTGTTTTGTGTTTATGTCCTTATTTTGAACAGTTTGAAGATACTAGAATTTTTTGTATTTCCCCTATTTTATTAGTGTGTATATGCAATACACACAGTTACAGTAAACTTGAGAATTTTAGGCATATATATATATATATATATATATATATATATATATATATATATCAACTTCACATTCCCTTCCACTCTTTCTTTTGCACCTTTTCACTTTCTCCCTCCATCTCCCTGACTCCGACATTTCACTTATTTTTTTCTATTTTATTGATATGTGTGTGTGTATGTGTGTATAAATATCTCTATCTATATGTGATAAAGTTTACATTGAACTTGAGTATTTTTGCATACATATTGGAGCCTATATGACTTTTAAGATCTAATAATTTTTCTCGTACATAGTTCAGTGCTCCGGAGATGGGAGCATATATATTGATAGTTGTGAATTCTTCCTGTTCTATTGTCCCTTAGCCAGTATATAATGACCATCTTTGTCTCTCCAAATCTATTTCCATATATGCTCCATAGACAGAGTTTTTGTTAATGTAACTTGAATATGAAGATCATTAATAATGTTAGCATCCACACTTTGAGCTACCTTTACAATCCTATCTGATATTAACACCTAAGGAGCAGAGCCTAGTAACAGTATATTTATTTTCCTCACAACAGTAATGGGCATTATATATATTTACTGTACATCTAATTAAACCTAGAATTGACACATTGAATTGTACTACTAATATTGATAGTAAGACAGAAACACTAAAATAACAATGTTCTATATTGTTTTAGGTCTACCCCTTATACTGTCTTTAATAATGAGACATATAATTGTATCTGTGTTTATTTTTGTTACCTACAAGCTATGTAATTATACTAAGTATTGATATGTAAACCTAATCCTCATTTAGCATACTAATTATGATCCAAACTACTCAAGGTGATTTCTATGTACATTGTTTGATGACCTACAAAAGGAATTTGTTCATTGCTCCACTATTTTATTGGTAGGAAACATAAAATTGTGTTACTGATCTGTCTCTAGCAAAATAGTATACAGATAATACATCTCTATTCATCTTTCTGGATGGTTGCGAATTATTGATACTTATCACTTCAAATACTAGAGGAGCTGGAGGAGGGAGGGAGCAGATTAGGATTATGAGTGAGTTTTAGGTAGGGCACAAAAAGCAGATGAGTGTTTATATGAGAAAATCTAGAGTATTCCTGCCCCAGCAAGGAGATGACGAAGAAAGAAAAGCCCTCTGAGTAATAATAATGAGACTCGGGGTAGTGGAGAGGTAGGAGAGAAGAAGGGGCAAAAGAAAAAGACAAAGAAAAAAAAAAGAAAGAAAACTAGTATGAAGGTATAGCTAAAATCAGGGAACCTATTAAGTTGTATGAATGGAGCTGGTTTCCGTAGCAGCTGCATGGTTTAATCACCCCACAGAGCTCTTCCTCCGGGACTGCTCTGGGCTCTCTTTCTCCTGATGGGCCCTAGCAGGGCGGGGCACAGTCGGGAGGGCCCTGCTCCTGGGGCTCCTCTCCCTATCTGGGCTCCCTCCCTGTCACTGTCACCCAGGCTGGACTCTTTGCAGTCTGCTCACCTCTGCAGCCTTGTGCAGTCTGTAGACCTCTGACTGCTGGCTACTGTCCAGGTCTGGCTGGAGGGAGAGAGCCCTTTGCCACGTGGCTGCCAGCTGCTAACCGGATCACGCTGCGGTGTGGGTGGGAGTGGGAGAGCCCCACTCTGGTTTCTCCAGCTCGTGATTGCCTGGCTTTATATCTACCTCTACTCCTTACATTATGTTATGATTTCCAGTTGTTCTTTTTAATTTCTTTAGGGACAGCTAGCTGCCCTAGGGCTCCTACTCTGCCTCCTTCCTGACCTAAAGTCTAATGTCTTACTTATTTGACTGTGCTATTTTAGTATTTGGTCCTCCAAGTCTGGTTCATTTCAATAGGCATTATGGTATCAAGTGTATCTATTTACATAGAGGTGATTCGTATCTATCTGTCTTTATGGCAGAGTAGCACTTCATTATGTAGATATACCACATTATTCTAATTCATTGGTGTATGGATAGATATTTTGACACCTTCCGTGATTTAGCTGTTATTAGTTGTGCTGCTATCAACATGGGTAAGCGTGTATCTTTTCTGTTATATGGTGATTTAACTCTTTTGGAAAGATAATTAGCAGAAGTATCACTGGATCAAAAACATATATACTTTCAATTTTTTGAGGAATCTTCATACTGCTTTCTGTAGTGGTTGTACCAGTTTATAGTCCCACCAGCAACATTAAAAGGTTCCTTTTCCCCTCACTCTCACAGCATCTACTGCTTTCTGAGAAATATTCAATGTGGTTGGCTTCATGCTATACTGGGGTTCTGGGCACCGTAACCAGTTATGAGAATGCTATCAACTTACTCTGCCATAAATGTCTTGAATCACTGTGCTCATGGGAGAAGAGAGGTCTGGAACGTTTAGTTCTGCCACCTGGCTGACTGACAAATAACAGTCTATTTTTGTCTGTGTCTCGGGGGAATATACAGTTCCCGGCCTGAAAGGAAAGCCCGAGTGAAATATGGAGTGCTTCAGGAGCCAAATACAGACTATAGTCTAGGGTGTAATTACAATCCCCTTGTGTCACTGTTATGCCAAAAATCTATTCCCTAGAAAAGAAACTGAACAATTTTGTACCCTGCTTACAAATCACTTAACTCACATTAAGTCCTGTGTCTTATGTAGTGGCAAAAACAAAAGCAATAGTTACTTTTTCTGCAGTTGGGAGGCCTAAAGGGTAATCAGACATATGATCTGTAGTTCAGAAAGATGACTGGGACATATGATACTTCAAGTATGAGCTGCGATTGCTTTTCCAGGATGTGAAGAGTAAGTAAACACTAGGTACCAAGATTTTCTGGCCTAAAACACCTGAATTTCTGAGTTCTATTTCTTTTGTATGGATGTCTAATGATCTAAGATACTCCCCTTCATTTTCTATATTAATCAATGGGGACACTCAAGGGAAAGTGGTGTAAGAATATGCTCAAGGGAAAAATCAGTGTTCAAAGACATCAGAGTGCTCAGGAACGGTGTACCTGTTACTAGTCCCCTTTCCATCAACAGAACTCTCACTCTTCTATGTTTAATGACATCTGTGAATGGGGGAGAAACTCTTTCACAAAGGTGGGTTCTTTCTTTCTTTCTTTCTTTCTTTTTTGCTTTCTTTCTTTCATTCTTTTTTTCTGGTTTCTTGTTTTAAGTACAGCCTAATCTCCATTATAGTAGAGTCTCAGGTAGACATACTCTTCCTCTATCTTAACTGATGAGGTGACAGCCCCATTCAAGGAAAAAAAGATGGGACAAAAGAGAGATGACTGGGTCACGATTGTCTGGGCTCCCTCCAATCTCTTAATTTTTTTCTTCCACTTACAGTATGCCAGTACTGGCATCCACTCTCCAGGTAAGGCATTTTATTATATTTAGTTTGTTAAGATTTTAGTGAGGAGGAGACAGTTAGAAGTGTTAGTCACTGAGAGGCGGTATTAAAGTATTCTCTATGGGTTCAGATCGGGATAATATTAGTGATTTACAGCAATATCCCATGTAGTATAGAAATATTGTGGTAAGAACTGGGTGTTCTGCAATATAACTATTTTTCCTTTGTTTATAGATTCTCTTAAAAAGAATGGCTCTTGAAAATGGCTCCTCTGTGACTGAATTTATTCTGACGGGATTAACAGAGCAGCCAGATCTCCAAATAGTCCTCTACTTCCTGTTCCTTGTGATGTATATGGTCACTGTGTTGGCAAATCTGTGCTTGCTCACTCTAATCGGGCTGAGTTCCTCTCTTCACACTCCTATGTACTTTTTCCTTTTTAACTTGTCCTCCATAGACTTCTGGTATTCTTCTGCAATTACCCCCAATATGCTCATGAACTTAATATCAGGAGAGAATATTTTGTCCTATGGAGAGTGTATGACCCAACTGTTCTTTTGTTGTTTCTTTGTGAGTTCTGAGTGCTATGTGTTGATGTCAATGGCCTATGATCGCTATGTGGCCATCTGTAATCCTCTTTTGTACAACATTGCCATGTCGCCTAAGGTGTGCTGCAACGTTATGCTCAGTTCATACCTGATGGCCTTTTCTGGCACCGTAGCAATCATGGGGTGCATGCTGAGACTGACCTTCTGTGATGCCAACACCATCAACCACTACTTCTGTGATGTCCTCCCTTTGTTCCAGCTCTCCTGCATCAGCACCTATGTCAATGAGCTGGTGCTATTTATTGTGGTGACTGTCAACATCTCTGCGCCAAGTGTCACCATCTGTATCTCTTATGGCTTCATCCTCTCCAGCATCCTGAAAATAAAGTCCTCTCAAGGCAGGTCGAAAGCCTTCAGGACCTGCAGTTCTCACATAATTGCGGTTTCTTTGTTCTTTGGATCAGGGGCATTTACTTACCTGAAGCCATCTTCTGGTGGGTCTATTGCTGAGGAAAAAATCTCCTCTGTTATTTTTACTACTGTAATTCCTTTGATGAACCCTTTAATTTATAGCTTGAGGAACAAAGATGTTAAAGATGCCCTCAGAAAAATTTTGAGTAAGAGAAAGTGTTGACTGATGAGACGTCTTCCTTTAAAGAATAGGGAAATTCTGTCTAATTATAATATTTTTTCATAACAATTCCTTTTATTTTTCTAGCTTCAGCAAATTTGAGCTTTTTGTCAACAATTTATTTCCATTTATATAGGATAGGTCTTCCTTTTCTTATTATTTTTATAGTTCCTTTCACCATTTCCCCCTTACATATTCAAATTTATAAAAGAAATATATAGTAATTATTTTAAAAATTGTCATGTGCAACTTTGATTTCCCAGGAAGATATGAATGACTTGCTAATGATCAAACCCGGTTATACTAGATTGGCACCAAGTGGTCGGGGGAGGGAGAGGGGAATCTTACCTGTCTTTTGCCGTCCAGAGCACAGACAAGTCAATATGTTTCTAGTCTTGTGTTTTCATCCTCCACTGGGTAAGATTTAAATCATAGTTTTGGAAGGTCCCATAAAGTCTATCAAGCATTTTCCACCTTATACGTGTATACAATGTGCATTAAAACGTGTTAACAAGAATCATCTTATTCATAAAGGCAGGCAACATGTAAGGGGACATTGATGTATATTGGTATTTGTTCTATGGATGGGAAAGTGAAAGTAAGCGTGAATAAGGATCTAATTTAAGAGAGGAGCTGAAAAAGGTTGGACAAAATGTGGTCTTCTGATTTCAGGTGTACTGTTCTTTCTAATATAAGTCACACCTGTACTTATTCTCTCGTTGTTTCCATAAACATGGAACACTAACCCTCATTTTAATGTGTCTAATTGACAGTATTTGTACCGGGATGGCACCTGAATTTCTTCCAGAATGACCATGAAATTTTTGTTTGTTTAGGAAAATATATCCATGGATCTTTTTGTTAGAAAACAAGAGTAGTTTTGGGAATTACTCCCCAGGAGAGCTGGGAGATGATTGGCTACAATCATAACAATGTATTTTCCAGAATAGGATGTTGGGTTAGTTTTGATTTCTAAAATATGAAAAATAATGACTACTCTAAATATCTCACATAATGTATTACATGAGAGTTTAAATGTTTTCTAAAATAGCTCTTAACCCCACTTAGTATTTTGCCATTTTGAAAGTTAGCAAATCTGGTTTGTTGTCCTGTTTGTTTTGTAGGTATCAGCAACTAATAAAACCCTGACACGTGGCTAGAAATGATTTTTTTTATCCCTTTCTTCTGATCCCAATACTAACAGGCTTGGTTTTTCTCTTTATAACTTTTATTAATGAAAAAGTTGATTTTTTTGATTATTTTTATTTACTGTCTCTTTTGATAAAATTATATCTTCTTTGAAAGACAACTACACCAGTAATATTTCTGCTCTCAGGACTCTTTGTAAATATTGAAAAAGTGTGTGCACTGTGATATATGTTCTTCACTATTATAATATGCCATAGGGAGGGCTAAAGCTTTTTATCTTTCATTCGATGCACTGCAAAATACAAAAAATAACCTGAAAAAAATAACCAAACTTCAATAATTAGGTTTCATCTTCTATATTATCTTAGAAAAAAATAATTTAAAAGTTGAATGCACTTTGTATAATTTTAGAGTGAAAAAAGGCTATTTGTCTGGTAATTTGTTCATTAGCAACTTAATCAATTTTTATCTATTATTAATTCATGAAAAGAGACGGGAACTAAGGCAAATTTTTATATACACTGTACAAAGTGTGTGCCACGTAGATTTTTTTTTTTTAATTCGTGCGAATGGTACTGAAGAAGATATCGGGGAATGTGCAATTTTCTTGAAGTTGTCACAGCTGTGAGTTAAAGAAGTGAAGCTATGGGACTCATTCATGTTTGTGACCTAAGAAAGATACCTTTCTGAGTCAGCGCAAATGCTGCGACTTTGGTGGTGCAACAGAGGATGGCCCTCCTAGTTCAGGGCCAGAAAAGAAAGGTTCCCGATCTTCAGCTTGGTTGGTGTAAATGTTCTCTAAGTAGGCTGTTGCTGTTTCCTGGGTTACTTAGACTAAGCATCACCAGGTGCACTCTGGCCAAAGGCTGGGGAAGTCAAGGGTTACAGAAAGGTTTGGGGTTCTGTACCATCAACCCTTAGCCTTTGCTGAACCCCATTCCTCATCTCATTAATGCTGTCTTTCTTTGCCTCTCCTCTCTCTCAAACACACACCCACACCCGCACCCGCACCCACACCCACACCCACAGAGAGAGAGAGAGAGAGAGAGAGAGAGAGAGAGAGAGAGAGAAAGAAAGAGAATATTCTTTCCATATCTTTTGTGCTTTGAGATCAATGCCTAGACCCAATTGCATGAGAGGAGATTGCCTGGAATCACTTTCTGGCTGCCTAAGACCTAGTAGGTGTTCACTTCTTGATTCCAATTTCATTGATATTTTTCACCAATTTTTCCTATTGTTACATGTAACATTTGTAATAAAAATTTTTTGCATGCTTACTTCGGTAGCACATATATTAAACATATTCTTCTTGAAGAGAGTCAGATGCAGAAGGTTAAATATCAAATGGCTTCTCTAATATGAGAGATCCTGAATACAGTCATATTATAGAACTGTATAAAACTGGGGGGTGAGGGAGGATGCGGCAGTATCAAAAGGAGGAGATAAAGGGATGGTAATATTGAAGCAATATGTAGGTGCACAAAATACTCAAGGCCAATGTAAATATCATGTATATCATATAAATATATATTAATAAAATGGGAGAAAAATGTTCTCTGTGTTTGTCAATCTAAATATAGCACAGCCAGAAGTTATTACATTGTCTCAAAAGAGTAGTTCTCTGCACAGAAACGGAGAATGGATGGGATGGGGGCAATGGATGGACGAGGAGAGCCAAAGCTTGGTGTATGCCTGCCCCAATCTGCCTGAACAATGTCTGCTATTCTCTATAATTAGCATACTTTAACAAGTTGAAAAAAAGTAAAATTAAAATTGGAAGAAAAGCCACGCTTTTTCATCATTGTAGGCAGGCGCCTGCTTACTAATAATAGGGTCTGGTACTAATCTAGCATTTTTAGGGCTTTTCCACATTGTTTTTTCTTGCCTGGTCTGACAGGTAGTCCTGGGCCTGGGACAGGAGAGGGGTGAGTGGTCAGGCTCTTGCAGTCTTGAGATGAGATTATTGAGGTCAAGGCCGACTTCTATCTTCCATTATCCGTGGCCCAGTTAGGGTCCCACAATAGATGTCTCTGTTGTCAGACCAGAAAAGGAGATGTGTCTTCTGTCCAGTGTCCTGTGTCCCATCCTTTGTTCTATCAAAACTTCAGGGCAGACTATATGGAGCCAGTACTGTTAGTAGCTTCCAGAAAGCTTAGGGTACTAAAAGCACATATTTCCCCTCTTAAAGTAAAAGGAGCAACTGGGCTATTTCAGTTTCTACCACTGTGCAGACCTGAGGGGACTGGTAATACTGGGCACCGCATGACAACACTCTCCCTTCTCTCTGCCACTTGTTGGTCACATTGTCATGTCCTATGCTGTTGGTGTTATAAGACAGGGGAGACAGAAGACAGTATTGTGGGTGATTTGTGTAAAAGTGGGCACATTGAAAACATCGTGTGCCTGTTCCTTTCCTAGGGAAGAGGTTTCCTTTAAATTCCATGGTGCTGCTCACTTATGTCAAAAGGATGGCTTGCATTTCCCTACCAGCTTCAAAGCAGCTGCTTTCGGGCCTGACTGGGGTCCTCAGCACCACATCCCATTTTTAGAAGACTCTCAAGTGGCTTCTTCCAGGAAAATTCTTGAATCACTGTGCCCATGGAAGAAGAGCATCAGGCCGATGGAGAAATGAGAGTTTAGTTTTGACTGTGTCATGGGGGAATGCACAGTCCCTAGTCTGAAGGAAAGCCCGAGTGAAATATTGAGTCCCTCAGGAACTAAACACAGATTGTGGTCTAGATCATAATAAAATCCCCTTATGGCTCTATTACACTTAAAATCTGTTTCCCAGCAAAGAAACTGAGCAATGTTGTACCCTGCTTATAGTCAAGTCCTTCGTACCGCTCAACTCATATTAAATTCTGGTTCTTATAAAGGGGCAAAAATAACAGTAATGATTATTTACTCCTCTGCTTGAAAGGATTAAGTAGTACTCATAAACTATGATCTGTAGTTCAGAAAGACACAGGACATACAAAAAGTAAAGTGTGGGCTGCAGTTGTCCTTCCAGGGCTTGAAGGGTAAGTAATACTCAATACGTACCAAGGATTTCTGGCCTACAGTATTTGAATTTCTGAGTTGTACTGATATTAATGTCTTCCTTTTGTATGGATGTCCAAGGATATGAGGTATTACCCATTATTCCCTGTATTATTCAACTTGGAGATTCAGGGGAAAGCAGAATATGAATGTGTTCATGGGAAAGCAGAGAGTGTTTGGAGACATCAGAGAGCTCAAGAGCAGTGTACCTGTTACTGGTTCCTCTCCATGGATAGGACTTTCACATTTCTGCATTAAATGACATTCCTGTGAAATGGAGAAGTAACTAAAACATTCGTAAACTTTTTTCCTTCCTTCCTTCCTTCTTTCCTTCCTTCCTTCCTTCCTTCCTTCCTTCCTTCCTTTCTTTCTCTCTTTCTTTCTTCATTCCTCTCTTTCTCTCTCTATTTCTTTCTTTCTTTCTTTCTTTCTTTCTTTCTTTCTTTCTTTCTTTCTTTCTTTTCTTCCTTCTTTCTTTCTTCTTCCAAGCCGAGTCACTTCTCAGAATGCAGCACTGATGCTCTCCCTCCAGTTTTATTGGTGAGGGGAGAGCTCCATTGAAGAAAAAAAATGAAATAAAAGAAAGGTGATTCTATCCTGTTTTTTTCTGTATATCCCCTTAATCTCTTAATTTTTATTTCTGAAATAAAATATACCATCATTGGCATCCTCTCTGTAGGGTGTGGTGCACTTTATTATAATTGCCTTGTGAAGATTTCGATAAGGAAAAAACAGTAAGACAACGTTAGTCACCATCACAATAGTATTAAGATAGATTCTATAGGTCCAGATTGGGATAATATCAGTTATTTCCAATGAAGTTCCATGTAGTACAAAAATATTGTGGGAAGAACTGGGTGTTGTATGCAATCCCTTTTTCTTTTGTTTACAGATTCTCTTAAAAAATGGTTCTTGAAAATGGCTCCTCGGTGACTGAATTTATTCTGACGGGATTAACAGAGCAGCCAGATCTCCAAATAGTCCTCTACTTCCTGTTCCTAGTAATGTATATGGTCACTGTGTTGGCAAATCTGTGCTTGCTCACTCTAATCGGGCTGAGTTCCTCTCTTCACACTCCCATGTACTTTTTCCTTTTTAACTTGTCCTTAATAGACCTTTGGTATTCTTCTGTATTTACACCCAAAATGCTTATGCACTTCATATCAAAAAAGAATATTATCTCCTACAGAGGTTGTATGACTCAGTTGTGCTTTTATTGCTTTCTTGTTAGTTCTGAGTGCTATGTGTTGATGTCAATGGCCTATGATCGTTATGTGGCCATCTTTAATCCTCTTTTGTATAACATTGCCATGTCGCCCAAGGTCTGCTGCAACCTTATGCTCGGTTCATACTTGATGGCCTTTTCTGACACTATAGCAATCATGGGGTGCACGCTGAGTCTGACCTTCTGTGACGCCAGCACCATCAACCACTACTTCTGTGATGTCCTCCCTTTGCTCCAGCTCTCCTGCACCAGCACCTATGTCAGTCAGCTGGTGGTGTTTATTGTGGGGGGAATCAACATCACTGTGCCAAGTGTCACCATCTGTATTTCTTATGGTTTTATCATCTCCAGCATCTTTAAGATAAGGTCCAACCAGGGCAGGTTGAAAGCCTTCAGGACCTGTAGTTCTCACATAATTGCAGTTTCTCTATTCTTTGCATCAGGGGCATTTACTTATCTGAAGCCATCTTCTGCTGGGTCTATGGCTGAGGAAAAAATCTCCTCTGTTTTTTATACCAATGTAGTTCCTCTGATGAACCCTTTAATATACAGCTTGAGGAACAAAGATGTTAAAGTTGCCTTGAGAAAAATTTTGAGTGAAAGAACGTGTTGACTGGTAAGAATGTGTTCCCTTGCATACAGTTTAATAACAGGGAAATTCTGTATATGTAATTATATTTTAATAAAAATCTTGTCATTGTATTTTACCTAAGTTCAGAAAAGTTGGGCTTGTTCGCTGGTAATTTATTTCCATTTGTTGATATGTCCTCCTTTTTTCTGTGATTTGTATGGTTGCTCTTTCTCTCTTTATTCCCAATATATTAATAACTGTATGAAAGATATATACATCATTCGTTTTTAAAAATGTATCATTCTCAACTTGTTTTCCTTGGAAAAGATGGCCTACTGTGGTTAGATCAAGGAACACTAGAGTAACATTGGATAGTTGTGAAGGGTGCCATTGGGAGCACGGGTCAGTCAACATGATTTCTGTTTTTATTTTTCTGTCCTCTACTAAACAAGTTTTAAATCCAAAATTTGGAAGGTCTCATAAAGTCTATCAGTATTTTCCACTTTAGGATAGGAAATGTGGATCAAAGTTAGCAAACAGGTATTGTCTTATATATAAAGTCAAGTATCCTGTAAGAGAACAATGAAATATGTTGATATTTATTGCACAGATGGGAAAGTGAAACTGGTTAAGCACATGAATTATGTGAGAAACTGAAAAACTGGACTAAATGTAGTCTTCTGATGTCCAGTCTGCCATTCTTTCTTGTGTGGCATATACCTATCATGCTCCTTTGTTTCAATAATCATGATGTATTTTAATTTTTCAATTTGACAGTGTTGATCTCAGGATTATTTGGACTATTTGGAATAAATGTGTACAAGTGTGTTCTGTTTAGGAGGTGATGAAGGTTAAAGTCATAAAGCATTTTGAGTTCTGTATATTTAGTGAATAGCTTTTTTGAAACCCTATTCTGGATTCCCTCCTGCTCTCTTTTCTCATCCTCAGCCTCTCTATTTTGATCTCTCTCTCTCTCTCTCTCTCTCTCAGACACACACACACACACACACACACACACACACACACACACACACACACGAGTATTCTTCCACAGCATTTCTATTTGAGATCAGTGTCTACATCAAAATGCATGGTGGGAGAAGGCCAGGAAGCACTTTCTGCATGCCTAAGTCCTGGTGACAGTTCCCTTTCTTGGTTTTAATTTCATTGATTTTTTTCATTTTTTTCTATTGTTACATGTAGCAAACTACATCATAAATATTGTCCATGTGTATTTGTTTATCTGAATAAATTACAATGAGAAATTGATTATTTTGTGTGGAAAATGTAGTCCTTCTCACGGTAGCACCTGCAAATATTGACGGAAAAAAGCAACCGCAACTGAAACACCAATCAAAAAAACAATGGTTCGATTTCAATAGAAGAAGCTTTAATGCCCACCAGCAGCGAAAGGGACACCTTTAAATGAGGTACACATGGACACAATGGAGTCCCATTCAACTATAAGACAGGAGAAATTGGAGTCACTGGTGGGAAAGTGGATGCACCTCGGGATCATGGTATTATGGGAAATAGAACCAGACGGTGAATGAACATGACTTCCATTATATGAGAAATTCAATATATAAATAATTTAAAGGACAAAATGAGAATTAGACAGAAGAGAGTGGGGAGGTAGACTGTGGGGGTGGGGAGGAGTCCTGGGGAGGTAAAAAGATCGGATCATGGGGGGTGGGAAGGGCCATAAAAATGGTTGCGGTGTGGTGTGTATGTGCGCCGATTCCCCAGGATGAGCATAATTACTGTGCACCACAACATGAAAATGTATTAAAACTTGAGTCCCTTAGCCAGTTCTTCAAGCAGAATAATAAAGAATCCATCATTAAGTTTACATTTTAAAACAGTTTCATAAAAACTTTACTATAGCCCCGTGCTCAAAAACACAACTATTAGATTAACTAATTTAATATACTGCGGTTGCTTTTTCTGTCGTTATATCATTTTTCTACGAATTCATGTTTCAATTTTTTGTAGCTTTGTAGCTTTAAGAGGTAGCGTCTCTGATTCCAGCTACTTTCCGATTTCAAGCACCAACACTTAAACAGTGCTAATTGCCATTTAAACATATTTCTATTTTTTGTATTACACGTATTTTGATATATTGCGCTTATAATTTACTACAAAATATTTTCTGACTTCCTTATTTATCTAATTTTTTAAACGCAGGGTATACTTTCCCTGACGGTATTTGTATTGACGTTACATTTACAAAGTACGCGATTCTTGTATTTAAAGTGTAAAATTCAGTGGTTTTGACTTACAGTGTTGTGCATCTCTTAACACAATTTTGGAACACCTCCCACGTGGAAAGGAAGCTCCTGGGCCATCCTCCTAGTCCACCCCGGCCAGCCGCCATTTCACTTTTGTTCTAGATTTGTTCCTATTGAACATGGCACACGAATAAGATAATGTGTATTATTCCACCAGGCTTTTGTCATAGGCTTGTTTTCAAGGTGCATTTGTTCTGTAACCTATAAGTGTGCTATTTGCTTAATGTTTTGTTGAAGAAATTAAATTGCATGAATATATTTCTCTAACCTATTCATCAGTTGATGGATATTTGAGAATTTGTGCTCTTGGCTGCCTGAGTTATAACCTTTAGAGTTTATGTAATTTTTTGCAAAAATATGTTTGCATTTTTTTTCTCAAAAATAGCTTAAGGAAATTTACTGGGGCCTGCAAAAATTGTACAGTTAAGCTTTTGAGACTATGCCCCAAAGTTTTCCAAAGTTGCTGCAAGCATTTGACATTCTCATCAGCAGTGTATGAATATTACAATTTCTCACATCTTCAAGAAGGATGGAATAGTTGCCTTTTTATTACAACTGTATCAGTGAGAATGACGTTGTGATTTTGGTTTCCATTTTCTAGATTATTAATGATTTTGAGCATGTTTCACTGTCTTGTTTTTATATCTTCTTTAAAGAAATGCATATTCAAATCTTTTGCCTATATTAAAATGATTTATCTTTTTCATACTTATAAACATTATCAATTCAAAGTTCTACATGTTTATTAGATATATAAATTTAAAATACATATTTCCTTGTGTATTTTTTGCTCTGATGATAATGTTAATTCAATGTCAATGTATTTAATTTTGAAAAAGTTCACTTTCTCGGGTTTTTTTGAGACAAGGTCTCACTCTTCAGTCCAGACTGGTTCTGGGCTCACTATGTAACCATGTAGCCCAGACAGGTTTTGAACTCACAGAAATCCTCCTGCCTCAGCCTCCTCAGTGCTGGGAATATAGATATGTGCCACCACAACCATTATATTGATTTTTTACTGAAAATCAAGAGCCCAAAAATATAGGACTTTGTCTTTGCCTCCTGATTCTATTTAATGAGAAATATGTTCTTGTTTTATACAATTATAGTTAGATAGATGTTTTATACATCTATATTTATGTATTTATATATTCAAATGCAATAAATATGTGTCATGTCATTGATAAGATGTTTTATAATACTATATTACTTGTTATGACATTTTGTTCTCATTGGTTGAGTAAAGTGCTACAGTGTCAACTTAAGTGAGATTGGTGTGCACTGTCCAGTAATGAGTCACATTGGGAATGAAATCACCCTACCTCAAAAAAAGAAAAAAAAAAAAACCCATGAGATACAGCTCAGGGCAGGGCTATCCATGCATTTTTTTTTTGCTTTAAATTATATGTGGAGATTCCTTAAAACACCAAAAGGAGATACTATATTTGATTCGCACATACCCCCCTCTCTGTAACTTTCTGAAATAGTTAAAGTCATCATATTACAGTAATATATGCATAGTTATGTTTCTAGCTACACACGTGCACTGGACTCAAGAAAGTCTGTATGTCTGAGATTTCCAATTTCTCATGTAGTGCCCTCAGCTACTTTCTTGAAGTTGACAAGTTCATTGAGGTAGGCTGGCTTATCTTTTTTCAGTAGCAACCTCTTTGGCCATTCTTCGATGTTGATAAACAAGACATATGAGCACTGGGAAAAGAACATTTCTCTGTACTTGGGTGGCCTTGTATCTGTTCTTAGAATGACTGCATTTGGCATTGGAATGGCGGGGCTAGATTTCACTCAGGTCCAGTTTGCTGTATTCTAGCAACTTCCACCTAACTGAGCCCAAACTTTTTAGCATGGCCAATACCAATAGTGTATAAATCTATTGCATAATTCCATGCTCTAAATGATACAAATGCTATAAAATATTGTCATAATATTTGTATCAGACAAATCCACAGCCATATGTTGCTTAAAGATGGGGAATGTCCTAAGAAATGCATCATTAAACAATTTCATCACTGTGTGAAAATATTGTAGAGTATATTCAAGTAAACCCAGAGGATGTGGGACAGTCACTCCATGTGGCCTCTTGACATCAACAAAAATGGAATGCTAAGCTGTTTAATATATGATCCCATAAATAATAGATATTATAGTTTATATTGAAATCACACAGTTTATGAAACCTCAACATGTTTGGGGAAGGGATTTCTGGTGTTTCCTGACATTTTGGGAGAGATTTGGGGCAGAATACTTTTATGTTTTCTACATTAACTAAATACTTGTGCTGCCTGTAACTTGTTAGTTGTAGCTAAATCCCATAAAATTTTTATGTCACCCTCAAATTCAACCCAGGCCTCCCTATTTAACTCAAAAGCCTCACATTCTGGGCTCCTGCTTAAGTAAGAAAAGAGTCAAGACACTAACTGGAGCCCTGAGAGCTTCTTTCATTTTTCAGGTTCTGAAAAGAACAGACAGAAGAAAAGAATTCCTCTCTCTCATTTTCTCATCCTCTTCCAGCATCTTTCTTCCACTACTTTTTCTTCTCCAGACCATTCTTAGAGCAGCTACATTCACCAAGCGCACTATGATTCTTAATGAGTTCAGTCATGAAAATAATAGTTCACTGGATTAAAATGGCACGTCCTCTCTCTTAGAATATTTTAATTTTTAAAAACTTCAAGAAGTAAAGGAAGGTAAACAAATCAAAGTGAAATCAATCCTTCACTTCTACTGTAAACAAACAACAAACAAACAAAAACAAAGACAGAGCTAAAAAAGCCAAAGACACAAAAGAATAAGTTGGGCCAGCATTACCACTTGGTTTTACAGGGCAAATTTTGTGCCACAGAATCATCCAGCAGCCTTCTCTTCGTGACTTTCTCCCTCTTCTCCATCTCATAGTGAACAGACAGAGCCAAGGCCTCCGCCTACCAGTCTGAAGCCCAACAGGTGGGGTCTGAACGTAAGACAGCACACTGATGCCCCTGGTCCACCTGTGAGAGCTATACCTAGAAATATGTCTCATCATAAAGTCTAAGTCTTTCCAACTCACAAGCAACAAGATATTTTTTTGATTCATAAGGCTGTACTCATTTCTTTCAACAATTCATAGTATGACTTATCCAATGTGGGTACTGAGTGCAGTCAGAAAAAAAAAGGCATCAGAGGGAGAGAGAAAAGGAAAAGAGGGTGAAAAAGGATGAAGAAACTAAACATGTAGAAGCAAAAGGCTCTGCTTACTGGGATGGGTGTCCTTGCCCCCTTGTCAATAGTAAGATGTCCATAAGAAAGCTTGGTTCCAGGGTCAGAAAACCAGCCCCGGAGTTCTCATTATACCATTTTCTCCTTATAAGCCCTTGGATGAGTCACTTTCACTCTTTGTATTTCCATTTCTGTGTTGTAAAATGAAGATAATAGTACCACTTCTGCTCACAAATTCAAAAACAGTTAGGATAACTATTATCAGTCATGAAGAGGCATTGAAGTCTACTGATCCCTCTCTACTACTGTGCAGAAAGTAAGCCCAGCTGATGCAGCACTTTTTTCAGGGATGATTTCACCTCCTGATTTCTGAGGCTATAGATCAAGGGATTCAGCATGGGGGTGACGAGGTTGTTCAGGACCTGAACAGCTGCATTAAGCCAGGGGTTGGGGGTGGGCTGCAGGTAGATGAGGACCACGGGCATAAAGGAGAGCAAGATGGCAGAGAGGTGGGCACTGCAGGTGGAGAAGGCCCGGCGCCGGCCCTCAGCCGAGCGGATCTGCAGGATGGAGAAGACGATGCAGCTGTAGGAGGTGAGGATGAGGAGGAAGCAGCTGAGGGGCATGAGGCCAACGCTGATGAATCCCACCAGCTCCAGGGCTGAGGTGTCCGCGCACGCCAGCTTCAGCATCACTGGGATATCACAGAAGTAATAGTCCACCTCGTTAGGACCACAGTAGGGCAGCTGGAAGGTGAGCGTGGTCAGAAAGGTGGCCTGAATGCAGCCAAAAACCGAAGTCCCTGTGGCCAAGATGGCGCACACCCTGTGGCTCATGATGATCGTGTAGCGCAGAGGGTGACAGATGGCAACAAAGCGGTCGTAGGCCATCACTGTGTACAGGAAGCACTCGGTGCAGCCCAGGAAGTGGTAGAAAAAGAGCTGGGACACGCAGCCCGCATAGGAGACGACTCGGCTGTTTCCTGAGAGGTAGAAGAGCATCTTGGGAGAACTCACAGAAGGGAAAAATATGTCACACACAGACAGCTTGCACAGGAAGAAGTACATGGGAGTGTGCAGGCGAGTGGAGGAGAAGATTGCCAGGAGTATGGTCAGGTTCCCTAGGAGGGTGAGCAGGTAGAAGGATAGAAAGAGGCCAAAGAGCACTGTCTCCAGACCCTCTGTGTGTGGGATGCCCAGCAGGACAAACTCAGCCACCACCGACAGGTTCCTCATAGCTTTGAGACAGTCCAACTTTGACTGGGGACTCAAGACATCCCAATCTGGACACCGATATCACCGTGTCAAGTTTCTGGCTGATGAAAGTTTGGCTGGTCTTAATGACAAATCCTTGCCCTATAATGAAGGGCGGAAAATTTATTTTCAAAATGTCAGATAATGAATATTTCACCTATTTCAGAATCATACTCTATCCAATTCTTGGAAGGAATATTTTGTAAAGACAGATTACTATCTTCGACAGCAAGACCAGAAATTTTGAGGCACCTTCAAAGTATTTTCAAGTTGCAAATTTTTTCCATGTATTTATATTTCAGCATATTTGCATTTTTATCTTAAGTACCAGAATTCCACTATATACTACACTCTGCAAAAATAATAGGAAAAATTATGTGGGAAATCAGACCAATTAATATAAATTTTAACTTCTGCACTTGTTGGCTGTACTACTTAAAATACTGTATACAAAGTCTCTTATAGACATAGTTTCATCCCCTACAAAAAAATAGAAATTGTAATTATTATAGCAGTTATAATATTAGTGGACAAGTGTTCTGATATCACATTAAAGTTTAGAAATGTCTGCGAAAGGATCCAGCAAAAATCGAAATCTTAATAAATAATCTTCCTTTTTTCTCTGCATCTGAAGCTTAGCTCTTTACGTGCCTTTCTTAACATTGGTATTCTGTAATTGTTTGTAAATAAATGTTTTATGCAATAGCAATATTGAATACACTTAGATCACAACGTTTTCAGATTCTATCCCTCTTGACTTAAGAGCTTTAATACTCTCAATTTTATTTCACAATGCTGCTCTCACTTTTCCAGCTTTTTAAATCTTTTCTATGTGGACTTAAAGTAACTCAGGAATGTAAGCCAAGTGAAAAAGAAGTGGCTGTAAAAGTAACAAACTCATGGACCTGTGAAAAGGTGGAAAGTACAGTGACTCACTTGGAATAAAGACAAACAGCGGCACAAACGAGGGAGATTCCAAAGTCAAGGGCAGAGTACAAAGCCCACGCCCACGCTGTACCAGGAGGTGACTTTGGTTCACTAATTTTACTAATAAGAAATTGAAATTGAAAATGATAACATTAAGAAAGATTCTCATGTTTTCAAAGCCAACGAGGCAGATCTGTTTCATTCTATCGTAAGTGCACAAATCCTCAAGGAACGCCTAACCTCTGTGTGCTTTTGCCTCCCGGGACAACATGCCCCACTGCTGGGCAATCGTACCCCAGCAGGTCCTTCTCACGGGTGCTTTGTACTTAGGCAGAAAGAGATCTTCATGCCTTTCTTCTTCCAGGGTTTTTGCTAGCTTGGCTTTACCACATACTTACTGAAAACTATCAGGTAGCTTGAGGTCGGGCGCCAGGTATTTCCCACACTTGAGACTGTACATAACAGTTTCATTTTCATTAAAGAAGTTTTCATGCTGTACACCCACGTTCAACATCGAGATTTTGATGAGAAACTGTAACAAATGCCACTGAAAATAGCTCCAAAGATAATGCCTACCTCAGAATGAGTCATTTCACCCCACACCAGACTTGAGCAAAACCAAAAACAGTTGGAGAGAGACAGAAACACTCTGGGGTGGAGACAAGATGCTGCTCCTTGTTACCAGTTCCTACCATAATCAAACTGTCTCTCTAAGCGACACACATTTCTGTTCCCTTTGGTTAGCAAAGGCTCCGGTACTTGCCTGTGTTTGGATGTCATGATATTCTACAGTTCTGTAATCTCATTTGATCTTAAGTCCGTTTCAGGAAAAAGGACACCTGTGTACCTGTGTGTGGATGTGTTAGCGTGTGCAGGGCTAATGGCGAGATGTGTGCTGAAGTTTGATACTCACATAGGTCATGTGGAGACATGGTCAAATTTTGGAAAGCGTAATGGCAACACTTCACGTGTACGGCCTCTGAGCAGAGCACGGTGTGCTCCAGTCAAGGGAACACACCCTCTTCTTTTGAAAGAGGTGTGTCTCATGGGGTTTGCGAGTCAACTCTGATGCACACCCAGCCCCCCTACCAGCTTGCTTTCCTCCAAGTTGTCTTCAGATCCTCTAAATCCCTGCTCGGGAATCAGCAACACCCCGAGGGAGCGATTAGTCAACCTCATTCATCGTCCAATTATTAAATTACAGACACGATGTCAACAGAAGGGAAGAAAGTAAGAACCGTGTTCCTCCAGGACTGGTTGAACGACGGAGTATTCACGTTGAGTCCCTTGCAAAGCTCCCGCCACACTTGGTTGCACTTTATCCTTTCAGGCCCCATCTTCTGAAGAATCATTTCTCATCACTTTTAAAATTATCTGTACATCTGTGAAACTGTTTGCTTATCTGTAATCAATATCAATGTGTATGACAGATACAGTCATGTACTGATTACTTGTTTTGCCTCTACTGTCAAGCGTATAACCTCCAGTCATTATTCACAGAGAGAAATATTCACACAAGGGGCGTGTCTGTGACCAGAATAAATAAAATGAGTATAAATCACATCAAAATGGTTGACCGCATAGACGATATTCAACTAACAGTTCATTGTAACCACTTGCTAAGTACCGTGATCGATTTTTAAATTCATTACTACACTTAATCTACAAAAGAAAACTTATGAGTTATATAACACTAATTGGCAACAAAATTTAAAGCAAAAGCAGATTAAGCAACTTAAATATTATAAGCTGGAAAGTAATTTTACTTAGACTGTGATTTTAAAGCATTAATAATAAGTTCTCGAGATTCACATTTTGCCTTCAAAAAGAGGACGAGGTAGACAAGGGCTCGCACTCTGGGCTAAATGTCATCTGACTTGTTTCTTGTGGAGATTCACAACCTCTTAGGTGTGTGCATTTTGGTTGTGGAGGAAGGTCAATGACAGCAATGTCAGGGATGTGATATCCTTGAAGTCAGCGATTCCTAAGCAATCTCTATGCTTCTCTCAGCTCCTCTGTCCATCGTTAGAGCTTAGCACCTGCCGGAACATGAGTCAGGTATCCACAGCAGACTAGAATGTTGAGCCAATTCCTAAATCAAATGAAGCACACAAGGTACTGGCAGAGAGATCACCACCTCTTTCTGTGGATAGAGATCAGCTACGTGTATCTTTTTGTCCACTCACTCATCCATCTGTCTTGAGTGGAAATTTTGTAAGGTTGTTCCTCTTACTGTTTTGAACTTGTTGCTTACTAAAGTCTCCATTGTCTTGAAACTTGACTTGCTGATGCCTCCAGTTGAGTACTGTGATCATCTTAACTGACTGGGCCAAATCCAAGACCATGCTAAGTAGGATTGTATCAGCAAGTTATAATGTCAGGGATTTATTATGGGATATTAAATGAAGGAAAGAAGTTTGATTTGCTGAAGAAAGTGACCCTTGACAATTTACCAGCACCACATAAACCTTGTGTGGTGGTGCATGCCTGTGACCCCAGCACCCAGGAGGTTGAGGCAAGAGGATTGCTGTGAGTTCAAGATCAGATTAAGCCAGGGCTACAGAGCAAGACCCTCTCTCAAAAAAAAAGAAAGAAAGAGAGAAAGAAAGAAAAGAAAAGAAGAGGAAAAAGAAAAAGAAAGTGATCCTTCATTAGGTCTAGAATGACATCCAAATCTATGCCACAGACCTGAGCCACAGAAAGAGCTGCTGGGTTCAGGGCCAGGCGACTAATGTCCCGGTCTACGCTAGAAAACAGATACTCATCACCCAGCTGCTGGCCGCAGCTGACTTGGTTTTTATATACAGGTCTCAAAATAATGTTTTCAACCGGCAAAATTTCAGTCATAGCAAAACCCTAACCACAAAGAAGTCTGGGAAAAGTTATGCACTTTTCAACTTCTGCACTCTAGGACAAAGCACGCTTATCTAACACAGTACCACCGTGACCATTTTTTGTTTGTTGAAAATAATTATTTTAATATTTAGAGCATTGTATGATTGATAGATATGCACTGCACAAATTGAGTTTAGACCTACATACACACTGAAGCAACCACACAAACTATACCATAAACCTACGCATTGCCTCCAAAATTTCTGTCATCTGTATTTATTGTTTATTATGACAAGAACTCAACATAAAGTACACGTTCTTGGCAAGTTTTTACATATACGATATTTTATTACCAGCTATCTGTATGGTGCTGTTGATATGTAGTAAAACCACAGAACCTCTTCATCTTCTGTACCTGCAATATGGGGTTCTTTGACTAATATCCATCTCTGTCTTCCCAAAGTTCATGGAAACCATCATTTCACTCACTGCTTCAAGGATTTTGACAGGTTTCGATTCCTCATACAAGCAGTGTTATTAAATGTGTTCTTATTTTTGTTTTAATGCAGAGGTTCCCCTGAGCCAAGGCATCAACAAGTAAATAAATCAATGGAAAAAGTGGGGGCCATTTTTGATTGTTCACCATAAACTTGGCATGGCTGAAAAAGAGTCTTTGGTCTGCAGATAGATCAACAGAAAACTTCAAAACTGAAATACAAAAAAGGAGGGGGGAGAGCTTGTAATGTGGATGTGATATATATGTACACAAAGTATTCGAGCTCAGTGTAACCAGTGTGTGTATGTGTGTGTAAATGAAAACGGGGGGAAATATTTTTCCATAAATTTGTGCAAAAAAGACATGAAAGAAAAACCAAGAGGACATGGAAAAGTCTGGAACAAGTTTAAAAGTATAGAACTTGCAATAGGAATACAAAAAAAGAACAGATTAGAAAAATATTCGCAGAAATGGTGGCTAATTTTTTTTCAAAATTAATGCAACGCAAAACCACAGATCTAGGTTGTTCAGATGACAGTAGGAAGGATAGATATTGTATAGGTACTACATGATGTGCATGTGTGTGCATGTGTATACAGAGAGAGAGATTGTTGTTATGTCAATCTCAAAGTGCATATACACCATCCTAAATGGTACGCTTATCCACATGTTGACTATCCACATGGGTCATTGTTATGGCCTGTTGTTCCTAGACTTCAAATCTATTTAATACATTGCTGTACTAAACATGATAGGCATTTGTAACAAAATGGTATTTATGTACCTAAACATCTATAAATGTAGAAAGGATACAGCAAAAGTATCAGATGTTAGAAGTGTTTCAGCTTCATTACAATTTCATGGAAGCATCCCTAAATAAGTTGTCTTTTGTTGAATCATTGTCACTTGAAGAGTGGGTGTGCTTGGACCCAAATCTTGTTACTGATATGTAAGATTTAACCACAGAGACGGCAACACTTTTTGTGAGGGTGTGGTCCTCGCAGTGTTGGCTTCTATAACAACTATTGGCATCAATAATTCAGACATAGGCAGTCTATTACCTGAGTGACAGACACTGAGGTCTTGGTCAAAATTCTTGAGTAATCAAGTTGAAAGTAATCAGAGTGTTCTACAGATAAAAATACTAAGTTCCTAGGGTTAATCCATTTGCCTATCATCACATAACAATTTAAGTGTATGATGAGGATTCAAAAGTAGCTTTCTAACCTGTGCCCACTGATGGTTTCACATAAGACAGTAAGTCAGCCTACAGTAGAGGATATGGGGACAGGATACATTGTGAGTAGTAATCACATCAAAAAATTGGGGACAGAAAAAAAAAACAATGTGGATCCAACAAAGTGAAAAATTTAAAGATCAGATACAACAAAATATGGACATAATTTCTTTAATATTGATTAAGCAATGATTTTAAGGAACAACACAAGACATAGGGTCATTTCCACTAGGATAGGGCATGTAAGACTCAGGGGTCAGAAGCAATCGCAGGGAGCTCTACCCTTCTTCAGGTGGGGGCAACTACTCAGATTCAGCTCTTAGACAAGGTTGCTGTTAACACCACTCTTTCTTTCATTACCCTAGGTCAGAGCATGACTTAGAGTTATCACGGGTTCAGATCAAATTCAAGGATTCCATGATAGCCATATTACAGGACAATGAAAGGTTAAGGGAAAATATCTGTCTCCAACAAGCATAACTCAACCCAAGTCTCTTAGGCAGTAGACAGAAAGGCACGTAGCACAGACTAACAAAGCCCAGTCAGCATCAGTCAGGGAGAACCCCAACAGTGCCGGCTCTCGCAGTGGATTCCACAAGTCTCACTCTTCGTGGTCTTAAGACTACATTGATCTTTCTGTGCCATCATTTTTTAATTTGAACATACATGTGCTACAGATTCATTTATGAATTGATTATGTACAACTTGGTCTTGATGTTGGTTTTTGACTTCCCTCCTGCTCTTCCTTCTAAGATATAGTCTGGTAAGTCCATAAAATCAAATGAATACAAATGGCTAGCTGTGTTTCTCAGTGCTGGAGCACTTGTCAAGCACACGTGATGCCTTGGGTTCAATCCTTAGCACTACTTTTAAAAAAGCAGAAGAAAAAAATAATATAGCAAATTTTCTATTTTCTAACATTGATGTGCGGTCCTTTTTCTGGACCTCATGTCACTTATTTTTCATTTCCACATTCTAGAAAAATCTAAGGGGAACATTATTGGAAACAAATACTTTGAACTTATCAAGGGAAGTGGGCATGTTTGGGGAAAACCATCACTTGTCAGAAGGGAACTTCTAAGGAAAGAAAAGTCATCATCAAAGGAACCTGGAACAGACAGGCAGGGTGGTGCGGAGGTCCTTTATGGGAAGAGAGAAAGAGAAGAAGTACACAATACAAAAACGCATCACAGAACAAGAGATTGTAAGAGAGGTGGTGGCCAAGGAGAGGCATTTGGTTTTCCGGATGTAATCCTCAGATGTCAAAAACAGCAGGGTCCACAGAGGACTGCAGCAAAGTGTTAGCTGCTTTCACAACGATGTGCATGGTAGAGGCTGTTATGCGAGAAGAGAGAAACTGGGAGTGAGGGACAGGAAAGGAACGGTGGGCTGTTCCCCCAGTCTCCCCGATCACATCCCTTTAATTCTGCTTTATCTTTCTTCCGTACCTCTGGTTTCCCTCTTCTTCCTGCCCCAATTCTCTTTAATCTCTAACCCCAGAAACACTCAGCACCGGTGAGATGAGAAACACGGAAGGAGGAAGCGCTCGGAGCTCAGTCCTGCACTTAGTACTCAGGGGGCAGGGCAGGTGCCACGTGGTGCCTCTGCCACCCACGCTCCCCACCAATATCCTTTTCTTTCTTTACTCTGATGTCCCCACTGCCCCTGACCAAGGATTCTACCCTCACTCTGATATGAGAAACACTCTGGAGAGATAAGAAAAGGTCCGAACCGAGACGTAGAGAAGCGACTGTGGGAGCGCCCGCAGTCACCCTCCCTCGGGCCTGGAAGTGTAACACCTGGGAAGACGTCGCCAAAACGGGGAGAGAGAGGTCGTACCTGCTCGGCTCCGAAGCCAGGCGACAGCCTTCTGTTCCAGAAGATCCCACTCACACTGGAAGTCCTTCCTATTGGCATGAAGCCAGACCAAAGCCAGGATGGTCGCCCAGCCCGAGGAGTCCACGTGCTGCACAACAAAGAAAGTCCCTGAGACCTCCAAGCCAAGTCAGGAAGTCCCTCAAGGCTGTAAAGGCTCCACTCCCTCCTCTCTCTCTCTCTCTCTCTCTCTCTCTCTCTCTCTCTCTCTCTCTCTGATAACGCCAGTCCTTGAAGCCCAGGAAAACAACCCATGCAGTCTTAGGGAACAGAGGGCTTAAGTGCTAGACCCAGGCTAGACCCAGTCTAACTACCCGGCCAGTGCTGACAAATCCTAGAGAAGAACTGTTTGACCGTGGTAAGAAAAAGCTTATGCCTAGTTGTTCTATATTTCATAGAGTGTCTCCATGTTCCTGTTGCTTTAATCTTCACTACTCTCTCCACCCAAAAAGACGTGAATATCCATAATCGTATTTTCAAAAAAGAAATGTGATTTACAAGGGGTAAAAAGATTTGTTCAAGTTCACCTTGTGGCAATGATGGGGTGGAACTTAAGAGCGAATATTCAGACTGTAGTCTTCTTGTTCTGTGGGAAATCTCAACCACAGAGCAGAAAATCTTGCCTCATGAGTTTTAACCAACAGGTCCCTACAGTTTCAGACTCTGGAGTCAATAAATCAAGGGACATTCTTCGCTTTGTTTGTCTCACCGAGACTGAACTCAGTACCCTTTCTCTCAGCTACATCCCTAGCCCCTTTTATTGTGTATTCGAAACAAAGTCTTGCTAAGATGCTAAGGTGCCCAAGATGGGCTTAACACGTGATCCTCCTGCTTCAGCCACACAAAATGCTGGGATTATAGTTCTGTGCCACTGGGCATCACTGGAATTCCTCTTTTTATACCATGAGCTTTACGATGTGGAAACAGTAATCATGTCCCCTCTGAGTAGTGTGATTTCATAGCAAAACTTTCAACTTCTTCAGAGACTTCGTATGTTAAAGAAGCAAAACCTGCCGTGTTTATGTTCCTAGTCTAAGAACAAATATAAAATATCATATAGATTATTGAAACAAAGTTCACTAAATGTTCAAATCTGTAGGCAGCAAACACAGTAGCAAACTTTTAAAAAGCAGGGTCAGGACTGTTCACCACTTTATGACAGTGCACAACTCAGATCACTGGTCAAGAATTTCACAAGAATAGAAGAGCGTTTGTACTTTCCCTCTGCAAACCGCCGCCTTTAACATAACCCCCTATTTCCTAGCCTGGAATTCCACACTCTCTCTCCTCTAACATAAATACAAACCCTTTCAACCTTTGCTGATTAGCAATTCACTCCTCTTTCCCCTTCTATCTGCTCCTTTCCAGCTGAATTGTCATCATGAACCTCGTGCCTTAAAACACACACACACTCCTTTACTTTTCCTAGAACCTCACCTCGGTCGGATGTGCCGCCTTTATGTCTTCCAAGGTCATGCCCAAGGCCTTGGCCAGATCTTCATCCAAATCCCAGGATCCATTCGCATTTAGGAGAGAAATCAGCTGCCTGAAGTGATTCTCTCCAAAGACTTTGAGGAGAAATAAAGAGAAGGAGGGAAGGAGAAGAGAAAGGATGGGAAGGTATGGAGCTCTTGGCCTCTTACCATGCCTAAGTTAGGCTACTGAATTCAAGACAGGCTCGGCAAGAGGACTAGAAGAGAAAGTTCTCGGACAGCATCCCAATCTACCCTCAAACCCCATTTATGAAAGGACAACTAGTTACACAGGAGCCAAAAATGAACGTTAGCAAAATTCTGCAGGGACCAGGCCCTACATGCAGATGATCTGTGCAGGCAGAGACGGCAAAATGACTTTGTACGTTAGAGGTCACCCCGGATGGCAGTGGCACAGAAGGCTTGGTGGAACTATGCTGCAGACTAGTCTTAGACTGGCAAATATGGATTGGAAAAATTATGCATCTGCTTGATACCTTTCAAAGAGATTACCACCCACATAGAGAAAGTTACAGAAAAGCAGAGCACTGAAGATCACTTCCTCAGTCTCTGTAGACCAAATCAAATGGAGGCTCATCTCACTTTCGTGGTAACTTTCCAAATAAGTTTCATCGGCAGAAGAATGTGCCTGCCTCATCTAGTGTTCAGTCTCACCAAGACAAGGACTTTCCTTCTCAGGCTGAGAAAAGAATCTTGGAGTACGTCTAGTGATACATGTGTGACAGACAAATATGAGTGAGAAATTGGAAAGACACCCAGTTAGACAGGAAGGACATTTTGATAAACAGACTTGATGGATACTGACCATTTTCCTCTATTGTCATGGGTTCAAGAACAGACTCCTCAAATGAGAGCGCAGAAGCAGACAAACTAAGTGAGTATGACTGAGAGACATCTGAAAAACACCAATGCAGATACTGACACTGAGGCATTTCTGTTCTCTATAGCAAGCAAAAATAATTTCAGTCACCACCCTTGCTTTACAATTCTTCTCACAAGAGCCCGCCTACAATATACAACCTTGCCCTCTGAGGTCCTTTTCAGGTTTCTTTCTTCCCCCTGTTGTTTTATTAGTGTGTATTCACAATACACAAGGGTTACACTAAACTTTAGAAATTTATGCACACACGTATGGCATCAGCCTTGCCTTCCCTTCCTTCCCCCCACCCCCGTCTTCCCTGGCTCTCCTGTTTCCACATATCCATCCCCCTGCCCCCCCCAACACCTCACCCATCTGCCTCTATACATACATGTATAAGCTAGACTTTTAGAGAAGAATCACTGGGACAATGTTATTTTCTCCAAAGGCTTTGAGGAGAAATATAAAGGAAGGAAGGGGGGAATAAGAAGGTTTCGTACATTAGTCGCAGACTGTCAAATAAGGGGACTGGAGAAATCATGCATCTGCCTGCCACATTCAAAGAGATTGCTCCTCAGACAGAGAAAGCTACACGGCTGCAGAGCACTGAAGATCGCTTCTTCAGTCCTTGTAGATCAAGTGGAATGGAGGCTCATCTCACCTTTAAGGTGACTTCTTAGATAGCTTTCAGTGGTGAGAAAAGAACTGTCTTCCAGCGTATATTTGGTCTTACTGAGACCCTTGGCTCCCCTCCAGCAGTGATGATATCGGGACGTGCCTGCTGCTAGGCATGAGTGAGAGAATGTTCCAGAAAAAAACAGTCAATTAGCCTGTTCAGGTTGATTTCATATATAGACCTAAAGAGATCATGACCATTTCCGTGATATGGCATGAGTCCACAGAGGCGCCCTCATTGGAGACCCAGAGGCAGGGAATAGAAGCATGCTGAGGACTTTACAAGAGCTGAAAATCACATACACAGACCCTGAGACTGAGGCACCCCTGTTCTCTATAGCAGGCAAAAATAATTTCAGTCACCACCCTTGTTTTCCAATTATTTTCTGATGAGCCCACATGCTGTATATAAACTTGCCCTATGGGTTCCTTTTCAACTGCTTTTTCCCCAATTTTTCTGCTAGTGTTTGCAGTATACAGTGGTTCCATAAAACTTGAGAAATGTATGCACACACATATCACACCAGCCTCACCTTCCCTCCTCTTCCTCTTTTCCCGCTGTCCCACTTCCTCCCCGGCTCTCCTTCTGTTTCCATATATCCATCCCCCGCCTCCCAACACCTCACCCATTTGACTCCATTACTTATGCATATCACCGGACTCTGATGCAAGGCAAAGAATCTTTTCTGCATCTATAGTTTTATCACTGTCGGTTTCTTCTACTAAAGCCATGAACTGAAGGCCTGTGTTCCTTTTATTGCTCTCGAAATGTTGTTGCTCCATGCTTTACTCAGGGGTCAATGCACCCAGGCTTAAGAGGTGGGGCCTGCAACGCAGACCACTACTTTTCTACCCTCCCCTGGGTTACTTCCCAAATGTCCTTACCATCGTCAGTCTCCAGAGCCTGTCATTTCCCAACATCCAAAGAAGTATCTGAAGGCTGGACCTCAGTCCTCTGCTCTATTACAAGAGCTGCCGTCACCGTGAGTGATTTCTGCCAATACAGCATCTTAATTCAGAGCTTCTTGGCTTCCTTAATGTCTCTATTCTCCTTCAGCCACATGCTGACAACCTTGTCATTACACACAATTCTTCCACTAATCAGTAATAATTAAAATCCTACTTTTTAATACAATATCCAGTTTTTGCAATGGTCTAATTCAAAGATTCTTATTTGTACCAGTTCTTTAACCTCTTCCAAACCACTTCAGTCCCTCATTATTCTTTTTCTTGCCTATATAATCAATTTCTTTCAATCTTCTCTTAAACTTTAACATTTCACTTCTTTTGACTGATCGAACAGTCCGTATCCCTGGTTACCTTTCAATGCACCCATCTAAGTGCTGAGGGGTTGAGGACTGTTTAAGAAAACAGCATAATTCACGATTTTCTTTGGTAGTTTGTGAAAATAAAAGAGTCAAGGAACCCAGCTAAATAGGATCCTCACTGCTCCTTGACAAGTATTTTTGTTTCTCAATGGCCATTTGACTTTGTAAGTATCTTCTCCTTTTCGTCACATAATCTCTTCCATTCCGTTCCCAGGTAGAGGCCCGTGCTGATGCCCTGCCATCTGTGTAATCACTAACCATCTAGTTACAAAGAAGGCGACTCACCTTTATATTTGAACTACTTGTTCATTATTCATATGCACTTTCTACGTTTTAATATTTTCTTCTTTATCAACCTGCAACCTTTTAATTGTAAATATCTCTCTAGTCGGATAAATCATAGCTCATAAATCTTTTGGTGGGACTAAGCACCAGGACGACAAAGTCCCCGCGTCTACAGCTTGCCCTTAGAACAAGCCCCAGCAGATTTGGGCCAGTGGAAACTTTGTAGTCCTCAGATGCACGGGGTAGGATCTCACCCACCCGGGACAGGATCCCACTCACCCCGGTGCAGGGCAGCAGGCACTATTCTCTCCAGAAGTCTCCAGCGTTGTGAGTCACTGCATATTGAAACAGCAGCAATCAAAGCTTCTCAGAAGTCCCGCCCCTGTCTAAGGACCAGTTACAGAGTAGCAAGTGTGTGACTAAGGTGTCCCTGGGAAATTCTTTAGCAAATATTCCAACTTCTGCTTTTCTCTGGTGAACTGAAGTTTTTGCTTTCGAAGATTTGCACTTTTCCCCTGCCTGGTCTTCGCAAAGGGACAATTTGAGGCTAAGCAAGGGAAAGTATTTACTTTTCAAAAGCAATGCTGCCACAGTGCTAACCAACCCTGCATATTTGTATAGCACAATTCACCAAGGGCCTACTGTGTGCTAGGCTCTCCAAATAGGAAACTGCGGCATATTGACGTCTCATTTCTAATTTAAATCTTCTATCCTGAGGTTAAACACAAAGTCAGGGCGATGCGTGTACTTCTTGCTTTAATGAAACCACATCCTTTCACTAAGAACTGAATTTTCCAGAGATGAGTCACTTGTGAGTAATTCATCAAGATGGTAAAATGAGTTTTTGAAGTAACAACGTGAGAATCTGACCATTCCTGTTTTTCCGGCTAAAAGATACAAGACATGGTCAAGTTCCATGTATGCTTTGTGTTTCAAAATCTGGGATTTAAAGCCATAATCTGAGATTCTGTATAGAGTATGCAATGGTAATGGAGGCCTCAGCCTGAGTTCTGTCTCATCAATGTAGCTGTTGTGGAACATTTTTCTCCATAACTTGTTGGTTATTGTGCACATAAAGTGGGAGCAATAGTGCACCTACCTTGATGGGCCGCTTTTAAGATTTAATGGGTCACCGCTGGCACCACAGAATCCTGGGTGCTAACTCTACCACTGGCCACGGCCCCAAGTAGTGGGCCAAAAATTTCCCACTGAGCTCACTAGCCACACCACGGAATCTTGGGACCAAACACTCCCAATGGCCACAGCATGCAATCCTGGGTCTAGATTTTCTCTCCTGAGGCAATCTCCTGAACCCAACCTCTCCTGCCCGGTCCACCAACCCCAGCACAGAATACCAGGCCCAAGCGCCACTCATGGGATCCATGAACACCACCAGATCTCCTGCCCCAGCCATCGCCTCGTCAGCCCTCGTAGATCTCCAGCCCGAGGTCCTGCTGGGCTGACCCATCCCCCGGAGTCCATCAACACCAGCTATGAAAAATAGGGGACATCCTCAAAATTAGTAGCTGAAAAGAGAACATTACCAAAAGGAGAGACCCAGCACCTGAAAATCTTTACATTCAAATTATAAAGTGGATAACTGATTTCTTTTGCAATATTCTGTGTTTTGATTGGCATTTTGGGTTTTTGGGGGGGCGGTTAATTATTTGCTTTTTCTTCAACTGACAAAGTTTTCTTTCTTTTTTCTTTTGCTATCTTTTTTATATACTTTGTCTTAGTCCATTTCTTTTTTTCACTCTCTCATTTCCTCTAGGTTAAGTCTCCTCTCCGCTCTTGTCTTCCCACCTCTTTCTCTCTTCATTTGATAGTTTCTGACTCCCCCCTCTCTTAATTAACTCCCTAAGTCCTGTACCACACATCTCTCTGCAGAGACGGAAGCTACACATTTTCATCACTCACAACTCTTTCCAACTCATTTGAATCCTGCTTATCGCGCTCTTGTCTATCTGCTCCTCTCCGACTCAGGTAGTTGGAAGAAGAACAGCGGATAAATTTCTAGGTGACATGCTAGAGGTTGGGACGATGGGAAATAGGCTGCAGTGAGTTTATACAGAACAGGACAGCTTCGGTTGTCACCTTTGGCCTCAGTTTGAGTAGGACAATCTTGAAGCAAACATGTCTGCCATTCTTCTTGTGACCAGGAACACAGCAGCTGGGAAGGAAATGCAGAGTGAGAGCATCCAACAAAGCATGAGAACAGCTTCTCTCCTGGGCTCCTTGCTACAACCATCAGTCTCTGAGAGCACAGATGGTTCTTTATATTTTCCTACAGTGTAAACCTTCAGCATTGCAAACGGGTATCAATAAATTTGTTGAAATCCTACTTGCTAGTTATAAACACCAAGGCTTATTTTGAGTTGAAGAAATTCCGTGTGTCACAGTATTCTCCCCCATGAAAATTCACATGTGAAAAAATCCGGAGCTGCTTCAAAATTGGAATTGATTCTGCATTTTAGTGGAGAGAGAAGACAAATTTGTTTGATTGGATTTATATTAATTTTTACTACAGAAGGCCTTACACCGACACCTCAAGATCTAGCCTAGTCTGAAATCTGACAGATAAGAAAAAGGAAGGTAAACAATAGATGAATAATGAATTATCTGTTGTAATTGTGAAGAAGTATGTTTTGCGCACAGTGGACGATTCTAGAAGTTTCATGGTCCTTAGGAAAGCATCTCTTCCACGTGTTGATAAACAGAGCCTACCTAGACGGCAAACTTGAGTATTAAACAGTTTCATGAAACACTGTGTTTTTTGGGAAATGCATGCAAGTTTCCTAGAGGCTGCTAAAATGTTAATTAATTTCAATACAGTAGGTGTTGGTATCACCTGAAATTTTGCATTTGCAAGAGGCCATCAGTGATGTCAGACACATCAAAAAATGGGAAGACAAAAAGAAGGGATAATAAAACCAATGTGGGTCTAACAAATAGATTTTTCAAAGATCAGATACAACAAAATATAGAGATAATTTCTTTAATATTGATTAATCAATGATTTAAGGAACAATACACAAGTGGGGTCATTTCCACTGGGATAGGGTACATGAGACTTAGAGGTCAGAAGCAATCACCAGGAACTCCTTCTTCATATGGTGAGCAGCACAGGTTCAGGTCTTGGCAAAGCTGCCATTAACACCACTCTTTCTTTTGTTACCCAAGATCAGTGCCTGACTTAGACTCATCATGGGTTCAGACCCAATCAAAGGATTCCATAACAGCTGTCTTACAAGACAAGGAATGGGTAAGAAAAGCCACCTGTTTCCAGCAAGCATAATTCAACATAGGAAGAAAGGCGCACAGCACAGAGTAACAAAGTCCGGTCAGAATCAGTCAAGAAGATCCCCAGCAGTGCCAGCTCTCACAGCAGAGCCCACAAGTCTTTCTCTTTGTCATCTTAAGGTTACATTGATCTTGATGTGGCTTTTGACTTCCCTCCAACTCTTCCTTCTAAGGTATAGTTTGGTAATTCTATAAAAATTAAATGAGTAGCAGTGGGTAGGAGGTGTGTTCCTCAGTGGTGGAGCACTTGTCTAGTATACATGATGTCTTGGGTTCAATTCCTGGTAATACTTTAAAATAAATACCAAAAAAAAAAATGTAGAAAATTTTCTAATTCAAACATTTTCTAAAATCAATGCTGTAGTCCTTAGTCCAGAGCTCATGTCACCTATTTTTTATGTCAACATTCTAGAAAATCTAAAGGGAACATTATTGAACATAAATACCTTGAACTTCCTCAAGAAAGAGAACAGTTTTGAGAACACCATTGCTTGTCTGAAGGCAAATGCTAGGGGAAAAAAATTATAACCAAAGAAACCCAGAACAGACAGGCAAGGTGGTATGGAGGTCCTTTATGGCAAGAGAGAAAAAGGGGAGGTATAAAACACAAAGCACGTTACAGCACAAGAGCTGACAAGGGAGGTGGTGGCCAAGGAGAGGCATTTGGTTTTCTGGATGTAATCTTCACAAGTCAAAGATGGCAGGATCCACAGACGACTCCAGCAAAGCGTTAGCTGCTTTCACAATGATGTGCAGGGCGGAGGCTGTGATGGAAAGAAAGAGAAACTGGGGGTGAGGGACGGCAAAGGAAAGGAGGACTGTTCCTCAGTTTCTGAATTCCGCTTTATCTTTCTCCCATACCTCTGGTTTCCCTCTTCTTCCTGCACAAATTCTCTTTTAACTCATGATGCAGAAACAGTCAGCATCAGTGAGACAAGAAACACCCAAGAAGTGAGTGCTCAGAGCTCAGTCCTGCACCTAGTACTCAGAGGGCAGGGCAGGTGCCACGTGGTGCCTCTGCCACCCCCACTCCCCACCTGTATCCCTTTCCTTCTTTATTCCATTCTCTCTACTGTTCCCAATTAAAGATTTCACCCTTGTGCTGATGTGTAAAAGACTAGTTGAAAGACAAGAAAAGGTTTGAACCAAGAGGCAGAGTTGTGACTACGGGAGCTCTTGTGGTCACCCTCTGTGGGGCCTGGAAGCACAAAACTTGGGGAGATCACGGATTCCTAAGAGGGCAGGGGAGGGGTCCTGGGACTGTGCTCCTACCTGCTCTGTCCCGAAGCCAGGCTACAGCCTGCCGTTCCAGAAGATTCCATTCACATTGCGTGTCCCTCCCATTGACATGTAGCCAGACCACAGCCAGGACTGTGGCCCAGCCCGAGGAGTCCACGTGCTGCACAACAGAGAAAGTTTCTGAGACCTCCAAACTGAAACAGGAAGTCCCTCAGGGATGTAGAGGCTCCAATCCCTCCTTACGTGGCAGCCCTTAGGTTACTGCTAAATACAATAGCTTTCTCTCTCTGTATATCTACCTACCACTCGCATGAGAACCCCAGGACAATGATTCAGTCTCAGGTACAAATGGCTTACGTGCTAAACTCAGTCTTGCTACCAGGGCAGTGCTGGAAACTCCCGGAGAAAGACTTTCTGATTATGGGAAGAGGTGTGCATCTTAGCCATTCTACTCTGTTACTTTAATCTTCATAATTTTCTCCACCCAAAAAAGACATGAATTAATAATCATATTTTAAAAAGAAATGTGATTTACACAGAGTAAAAAGCATTTCATCAAGTTCACCTTCTGGCAATGATGTGGTGGGACTTAAGAGCAAAAATTCAGACGCTTGCCCTTGAGTTTTCACTCACTGGTCCCTACAGCTCAGACTTTGGAGTGAATAAATCAGGAGAAATTTCTTTCTTTCCTTCTTTTTAAACTGGGATTGAATGCAAGTCCTTTTCTCTGAGCTACATCCTCAGCCCCTTCTATTGTTTATCTGAGAGGAAAGTCTTACTAAGTCGTTAAGGTGCCCAGGTTGGGTTCAGACCCTCCTGCCGGGTCTGGGACGACAGTGCTGGGACTACAGTACTCTCTGAATAGCATGATTTCAGACCAAAATTTCAAACTTCCTCCGAGACTTCTTATGTCAAAGAAGCAAACCCCTCCCATGTTTATGTTCCTAGTCTAAAAACAAATATAAAATATTATACTGACTTTTATAACAAAGTTCACTAAGTAATCGAATCTATAGGTCAACACATTACCCAGCCAAAAGATACAATACTTTTTCAGATAATCCTGCTGCCTCCACTAATGATTCAAATTTTGTAATTCATACTGCTTTGACTATGAAAACATTCAAGATATTGAATATGCACTCCCTGATTTTCATATACAACTGCTAATAGAGTTGAGAGCCTAGAACCCTTCTATATTTTCTGCTGCTACTGTTGCTTTTTCACAAATAATTATAATTCATTGTTCAGAGGTCTTTGGGGTTGCTAACTATTTTGCCTAATATTTTATCTCCTACTTTTAACATCTATGATGGGGAACTGTTTCCTATATCCTTATTAGCATCTTCATTTATTAGACTTCTAATAAATTCAGAGCTAGAGGTGTTCAAGTAGTTTGTACTTGATCCAAGTACTCATTTTTAAAAATCCATACTGGGTATCAGATAAACCATCTCTCTTGTTCCCTTCAATTTGGTGGAGTGGCATCATACCAAAAAAAAAAAAAAAAAAAAAAATGTCAGGTCAACATTCCAGGCTCTCAGTGAATCCACAGAGTTCATAATTCTCGTGGTCTCTTCTAAGTGTTTATAAAATGCCCTTTTAATTCTTTGTTCTAGAACAGTATTTTTTAAAATAAAAATACAATACCAAACACTAAAATATTCTAGTAGCCATATTTTTGAAAAGTGAAAATAAACAAAGAAATTGTTTTATTTATTTTACCTTGCTGGACTCTAATTCTGCATACTTTTAAATTTTTGGTGCTGGAGATTGAACCCACACCCTCTTACATGCTAAGTAAGAACTCTACCAGTCAGCTATAATTCTAGATATTAATATAATTTCATCTAGTCAAATAAAATAATTATTTTAACACTGCCTTTAATATATATATATATATATATATATATATATATATATATATATATCACAACATAGCAAACCTCCATGCAATTTTTCCCTTTTTTGACACATTTCAGTTTCCATAGACACACGTGAATATTAGATACTTAATTCAATAGTACAATTATGAAATATCTACAGTTTATTTACTTCTAACTTTTCCAAAAATCAGAATATTTGGCCTTCATAATTTTGGCATCTGTCTCATATATAACAATTTCTCAATGAATATTAGATTTAATCAGTTACCTTACAGTTCTACGTTCGGCATAATAAAACCCACCGAAATCACTAAGGCTCCTACCAACGCTTCACTTATCCCAACTTTATTAGCCCTTCCTATAGATTGGGCCACGTGGGTTGGTGTGAAAAGGAGCAGTAATGGGCTCATTACTCGAGGACCTGAGGACAGAGCGTCTTAGCATTGAGTCCATCTCTGCCTCACTGCCTCAGACACACTACCGAGCCTCGTAGGCTTCTATTCCTTCTGCATATATGCAGCAACATGAGGAAGGCCCATGACATTTAACTGAAGTGAGAAAAAAGCAGGTCAGGACTGTTCACCGCATTATGGCAGTGCACAACTCAGATCACTGGCCAGGAATTTCACAAGAGTAGAAGAGTGTCTGTACTTTCCCTCTGCAAACCGCCACCTTTAACATAACCCCCTATTTCCTAGCCTGGGATTCCACACTCTCTCTCCTCTAACATAAATAGAAACCCTTTCAACCTTTGCTGATTAGCAATTCACTTGGTCAGGGCCTCTTCTCTTTCCCCTTCTATCTGCTCCTTTCCAGCTGAATTGTCATCATGAACCTCATGCCTTAAAACACACACACACTCCTTTACTTTTCCTAGAACCTCACCTCGGTCGGATGTGCCGCCTTTATGTCTTCCAAGGTCATGCCCAAGGCCTTGGCCAGATCTTCATCCAAATCCCAGGATCCATTTGCCTTTTGGAGAAAAACCAGCTGCACAATGCCATTCTCTCCGAAGACTTTAAGGAGAATGAAAAAGAGGACAGAAGAGGGTAATAGAAAGCACAAGAAGTTATGGAGCTCTTGGCCTCTTACCATGCCTAAGTTAGGCTACTGAACTCAAGACAGGCTCGGGAAGAGGGCTACGGAGAGACAGTTAACCCCATTTGTGAAAGGATAACTAGTGGCACAGGAGCCAAAAATGAACGTTAGAAAAATTCTGCAGAGACCAGACCCACAATGTAGGTGATCTGTGCAGGCAGAGATGGCAAAATGACTTTGTATGGTAGAGGTCAGCCGGGGCTGTAGCAACGCAGAAGGCTTTACAAGACGATGTTGCAGACTTGTCACAGACTGTCAGATATAGGACTGGACAAGTCCTGCGTCCTGCCTGACACCTTTTAAAGAGATTACTTCTCAGGTAGAGAGCTCTACAGGACAGCGGAGCACTGAAGATTACTTCTTCAGTCCTTGTAGATCAAATCTCACCTTCATGGTAACTTTCTGAATCGGTTTCATTGGTGGAAGAACGCGTCTTTCCCTTCTCACGGGCTGCCTCACCTGGCTTTCTCAGGCCATGACTAGAAGCTAGAAATATACCTAGGGATGGGTGTGTGACAGACAAAAATGAGTGTGAAAATGTTCCTGGAAAGACACCCAGATAGCCTCTTAGGGTTAGTTTGGCGCATAGACCTTAAGAAATCCTAACCATTTCTGTGGTATGGCATGAGTCCACAGAGGCGCCCTCATTGGTGACCCAGAGGCAGGGAATAGAAGCATGCTGAGGACTTTGCAAGAGCTGAAAATCACACACACAGACCCTGAGACTGAGCCACCCCTGTTCTCTATAGCAGGCAAAAATAATTTCAGTCACCTTCCTAGTTTTACCGTTCTTCTCTCATGAGCCCATCTGATAAACACACCTTTGACCTTGAGCTCACTTCCAACTTCCCTTTTTTTCCCCCATTTTTTTGGTTAGTGTGTATTTATAATAAACAATGGTTAGATCAAAATCGAGAAATTTATGGACACGCGTGTCACATCAGCCTCGCCTTCCCTCCCTCTCCTCCTTACTCGCCCTCCCCCATCCTGGCTGGCTCTCCTACCTTTTCCGCATATCCATCCCCTTGTTTCCCAAACTCTCACCCATTGGACTCCATTCCTGATGCATATCACAGGACTCTGATGCAAGATAAAGAATCTTTTCTGTTTCTATAGTTTCATTACAGTAAGTTCCTTCCACCAAAGTCTTGAAATGAATTTACACAAGAAGTCTGTTTACCTTCTATTGTTCTCAAAATGTTGCTGCTGAATGCCCTACTCAGGGGTCTATGTGCCCAGGTGTCAGAGGCAGGGCTGGCACTACTACTTTTCTACTCCATCCTGACTAATGTCCCACATGTCTAAGCCACCACCAACCCCCAAGCTGTAGGTCATTTTCCCAAATTCAGTGAAGTATCTGAAGGCTGGACCTCACTCTTCTGCTCCATTACAAGAGCTGCCATTGTCGTGAAAGATTTCTGCCTATACAGCCTCTGAATTCAAAGCTTCCTGGCTTCCTCAAGCTCAGTGACTTTGTCTCTATTCTCTTCAGCCGCATGCTTCCCATCAAGACAACCTTGTCATCATATACAATTCTTCCACTTCTAAGTAGTAATTAAAAATCCCATCTTTAAATACAATATTCAGCTTTTGCAATGGTTTGATTCGAAGACCCCTGTTCTACCTGATCTTTGATCTCTTCGGAACCACTTAAGTCCTTGATGACTCTTTTTTCTGCCAAAATAATCAACTTCTCTCTATCTTCTCTTACTTTAAGTATATTTCACCCCCTTTGACTGATACCTTCAAATCTGTAACCCTAATTACCTTTCATCCTACCCATCTGAGGACTAAGATGGTAAGATATGTTGAAATAAACATTTTCTTCGGTACTACCTTGATTTTTTTTTTTTTTTTGGTAGTTTCTGGCCACTGCAAGAGTCAAGGTACCCAAACTAAATAGGATCCTCACTGATGATTGATGAATGTTTCTGTTTCTCACTGGCCATTTGACTTTTTAAGTATCTTCTCTTTTTCCCCAAACTCTCTCTTCCATTCCATCCCCAGGCACCGCCCCATGATAGCCCCCAGCCTTTTGTGTGATCACTAACAAACTAGCTATCAAGGCAGAGACTCACCTTTATTTTTGAACTCTTTGATTACTCATTATTCATATGCACTTCTATATTTTAATACTTTATTCTTTCTTACCCCTCAACCCTTTTGTTTTAAACATCTCTGTCAATGGCATATATGACAGTTCCTTAGAACAGAAAATTTAAACACTAGCCAAAATTCCTAGGTGCCAAAGGACATGGAAAACTAGAGAACCTGGAATATATCACACTTTTCCTTTAAATAATGGTCTTAGATATACAGAGCCCCTTATTTGATAGATATCTGAATGGGATAAAACTCACCAGAAGGAAACTGTTTTGGCTTCCTGTATGGAGCCCTAAACATCATAGGCCTTGGAATGTCCCTGGGAACCAGGGGCCCATGAACTGGCTCGTTGAGCTCCTTGTTCATAGCAACAAAAGCTGTGAAGGAGCTCATGATCCCAGTCTCAAGGCTGGTGATCACCACATCCGTTCTATTTCTTGCTGGCGTCTCTCTGAAACCTAGATCTTTACTCTGAATCAAAGACATCCCAGCAAGACGATGAACAGTAAAGCTGGAAGAGACAAAAATTGGATACTTAGGAAAAGACCTTCACGTACCAATCATTTTGGGGTCGTCAGAAGGTATGGATTGTAGAGAAGAAGGAATAGAAAACAAAACTGGAGGAATTTGGAAATTAGAAAAGAAAAATAATCTTAGAGAAACAATTTAGCCTGATGTCAAGAAACCAAGGATGGCATATGGATAGAAGGAAAAGAAGAAAAGAAAAGAAAAGAAAAAGAAAGAAAGAAAGAAAGAATAAAGAGAAAAAAAATTCTCACTTGGCATCATGCTTGGGTTGTAGAGAAAATGTCACCTCCTTCTCCAATCTGTGCCCCTGAAGTCTGTACCTCAGGCACACCTTTGCTGAAGCTTCTCTTGGCTGCAAATTGGAGAAAAGGGATACAAAGAAAAAGAGAGAGAATCAGCAACAATAGCCAGAACCAAGGCAGCTCCCCAGCTCAGTACCTTGTAGTCTCTGCCCTGAAATTATGGGGAAGATGGGGTGAGCATTCATGAATCCATCAGGGCAACAGTTACTCTGAGTAGAGGGACAAACAAGAGTAGATACTCACTGGTATCGTGCCAATGAGTTGGCCATAGAAAATCAGTCTCTGATCTCTAAAGATGGAGGTGTGTTCTGGGGAAAGCGTGTCAACAGACAGACCACGAGGTAATTTCCAGCTCAGGGAGACATCCTCTATCAAGTACTGTAGAGAGCGCTTGAGGGTCCTAAGAGCCTGAGGGAGGAACAAAGAACAAGCAGTTTCCAACACATCAGAATGACAACCACGGTGAATGAGTATTTATTATGTATCAGGATCTGTGTGAGTTCATACATACTATGTCTAGTGTTTAACCCTGTACTGGGAGGTAGGCATGATATATCTTGATTTGCATAAGATAAAGCTAAAGTTGAGAGATTTAATAGCATAAACTTGAATAAAAAATATTTGGGAAAGGAGGTCCCCAGAGAAGGGAATTAGGTAGAAGGTATCATGGGCTGGGAAAGAGGAATTTAGAAATATGGCCATACATATCTACTCATAGCACCTATGACGAATTACATCATTTGCCAACCTATTCCATCTATTTGACATACCATACTTGTCCCTTCTTTGCTTGTGTCCTTTGCATAGAGGATGGGTTGTGACTAAGGAAGGTCCCAAAGCACGGGGCAGGAGTCTCATGTATGACCGCCTGTCTCTGTCTCTTCTCTTACATACAAAAACTGCAAACTCCTACCACATCTTTTCCCTGGGATTCCAGCTACTCAGGCCAGGTGATGTTCTAGTTGCTACAATGGAGCCCTTCCCACAAGGCCAAGAGTGGTTCCTCTAGTACAAAAGAAAATGGAAAAGCGCCACTGGGGGTCATGTATATAGAAGAGAGATGCATCCTGGTGGCCAGTATTGCTCTGGCCCTTGGAGTAGCACCCCTACTCTTCCTCATGTTCGCTCAGGATTGCCCACCTTGAACCCACAACCCGTCCCTCACCTTGGACTGCATTCTGTCCTTGCTTGTGATGAACTCTGAAGTGCCCCCTGATATCCGGGCAATGCTTTTGATTAAGCTGGTAGAGATACCTTCTCCAATACCGAATGAAAAACATCTGCAGTTACAAAAAGATGAAGCTTACATGTTTAATAGAAATGGGTGAGAGGGGAATTATCAAGTTAACTTTGAATAAGTAAAAACACACAAAGATAGTCTGCATCTTTTTTTTTTTACCAAAAGTGTACTAGCTGCTACTTATTAAACATATTATTATTATAGAAGCCATAACAAATTACTCAAATTATAAAATACAATCATGATGAGTCTCCTAAGAGACAACTTTCTGTTTACTCTTGTATATAAGGAATCTAAAATATGCATCCAAGATCATACCCTTACTAAATGGTAGAGATAGTGCAGAGCCACTTGTATCTGGCTTCAAGCCAAGGAAAGCACAAGGATTGTTAATATCATGAGTCCCTGCCTGGCACTCTTCTAGAACCACACCTGCCCTGGCCATGCCACGCCTAGGCACCGGAAGTGTGCCCTGATCTTCTAACTGAAGAGTCTCACCCTGCTCTAGCACTTGGCACCAAGCAGCCGTGATTTGGTACAAACACGACTATCTGTAAACAGAGAATACACTGATAATACTAATACAAGCACTTTTAGAGGACAAGCAACATGTATTCACTGAAAATCAATCCCCTGGAATTTGGGTTATGTATCGATTTTTTTTTTGATATAAGCTAGTATGAATCATCACCTCCCAGTTTAGTGATAGTAACATTGGGTTAAAGCTCTCAAAATGAGGACCAGATTTCTAATAGTAGTTCCCTAACTGGGGTCATTTTCTCTATAGATCACAGTGACTAGAGCCCTTGCTTGGCAAGCAAAAATCTGAGTTCAATCCCCCAGCAACACACAAGCTGGGAGTGTCATGGTAGCACACGCCTATAATCCCAGCCTTTGGGAAGCTGAGACAGGAACATTGCTGTGAGTTCAAGGCCATCCTGGGCACAGAACAGCCTGGACTGTAGAGTAAGACCTTGTCTCAAAACGCTACCACCACTACTACTACTACTAAGCATTGTCCAAAAGTAATTTTGAGGGGAAAGGCAATTACATGTAAGATAATCTATTTCTAGAACACACTCTCAAAAATGGGCCTCTGTTTAGACCATGCAATGAACTACAGATTTGTCAAAAATAAAACTCAATACAATAGAAAAATAATAAAAAAGGAAAGAGATTTGAAGTTATATCACAGAATAGAATATTCAAATGGCCAATAAACATTCAAAAATCTAAAATTGAGGGGGTAGGAAAATGCAAATCGAACCATAGTGAAGTACTTTATATTTACAAAACTGGCTAAAATTTAAAAGAGACAAATGATTATTTTGGGTAGGAAATAAGGCAATGGGAAATCTATCAGACTAGTATGAATTAAATTATTACAGTAACTTTGGCATTTCCCAGAAATTCCACTGCCCTATTGAAAGAAAGGTGAATGTACACACACACACACACACACACACACACACACACACACACACACGCACAGAGTTGTCCTCTGGCATCACATGGGATTGCTTCTAAGTGGCATGGGCACCACACAGGTAGGTGGTCAAGTGTTTTACATAAAATACTGTAGTATATATACAGATGATCTACATCTAGCCTATAAATTTCAAATCATCTGTAATTGCTTATAATACAATGTAAAAGTTATATAAAAACTAAATCTATGTATCAGAGCCTTCAGGCATATAGAACGAAATATATGTATGTGCCTGAGAAAAACATATGTACAAGACAATAAAAATGTTCCTACAAGCATTACTTTTAATACCAAGGCCAAAGCCCACCAGCCTTAAAAATAATATAGATTAGTATTATAAAGCAGTTATTCCATGGAAAACCAAACACGAATAACTACTATGGCAAATTCCAAAATGTTTGGAGTTCAACAAATTATTGCACACAAGAAAAAAGCAGTATGAACGGAAGAAAAGGTATTTTTAACTCTGTTTTAACCTAAAAATAAGTGCAAACAATCCACAAAGATTCAGGTTAAGAGCATTATCATTACAATGTGACTGAAAAAGGGTCAGGCAGGAGGGAGGGAGGATAAACTGCATCATATTTAGTTCTAGACTTGCTGGGGACTGCACAGCACTCACTGAAGAAATTCATCTGGCTGGGAATTTACGATTTGTGTAGTTTCTTTTAAGATGTACTTTGTTAACTGTATCTTCAATTTAAAACATAATTACCATTCAGTTATTTCCAGTGGACAATGGGTTTTCTGTGCTGTTGGTTTTACTTAAAAAGATACTGCTATTGTTGTAGAGAAAATAAATTCTTGGCTAGGAAAACTCAAAGTATTGAATGTTTCTGTCCTCTGCAAATCAGCTCAGCACCAGTTCCCTGTGGCCCTAGATTTCATGTGATAACACCAGTGGTCCAGTCACCCCAGGAGAAGTCACAACTCTTCATACCTGTGTTCCTTGCTGTGGAAGCTAACTTCGTTAATTACCCTAAAGGCGTCAGAAATTTCTCCATCTGTGAAGACAAAAATCTGTACAAAGAAAAAAATTGATCAAGTCTCTGTCAAGTTTATTCTGATGTACAAGAATTTGCTCTTGAAAAACCCCAATGCTCCCTTGCAGAGGCTTTGATGCCTCTGCAAAGGAACACAAATTTCCCCAGTCCTCCACTGTCACACATGGTCCCACAGAGTCAACGCCAAACACCGGCAGTTTCCAACACCTCCCACAGTAGATTCAACTGAGGCTATTGCGGCCTCCACAAAAACACCCCAAACACTGTTCTCTCACAAAATTAAGGAAGATAAACAACCGTTGTCTTATTTCTCATTCTTTTATAATAAAAGACTCAAAATTATACACTTCTATCAATGACCCTCAGGGGCATAAGTTCTTTTCTTTCTTTTTTGACATATAGCTGCAATTCAAAATAATTCCATTAAACTTGAGGAATGGCACATATACATGCAACATCCGAATTAATTTTATATCCCCTTCCTCTCCTTGCTATCCTGTCTCTCCACACTTAAATTCTGTTTTCTTTTTCCTCCATTTTTATTCTTATAAACACACACACACACACACACACGCGCGCGCGCGCGCGCGCGCGCTCACACACGGAATATACAATGGTTACATTAGGCTTGAGAATTTTGTGGACATGCATTTCATGATCTCATTAAAACCCTTTCCCCTCACCCTTTCTGACGCTCTCCCCGATTCCCAATATCTCATCTATTTTATTCTATAAGCTGCCTATATTGTGGATTTCTCATAATAGAGAAACCACATGGTATTTAACATTCTGACTCTGACTCTCTTGACTACAGTGGTCTCAAGTTGCACCCATTTACCTACTAATGCTTCAGATCTGTCTGTCTCCAGGGAAGTGTAGGACTCCATACCATCTTAACCCACTGAGAATGGCGTATGTGAAACACTCAAATAGCAACAGATGCTGGTGACGTTGTGGGGGTAGAGGAACACTTGTACGTTGCAGGAGGTGGGACTGTAAATTAATATAAGCACTATGAAAAGCAGTATGGAGATTCCTCAAAAAGTTGAAAATAAGGATTTCATTCATTCCAGTGATACCTCTCATGGGTATCTTTCCGAAAGAGTTAAAAGCAACATCCTCAAATTCTTCAGCAGAGTTTTCACTCTCTCTGGCCCCTCCTCTACTTCTCTTCAGATTCTTACCTGTCGGGGGTGGCCTGAGATGCAGAATTCCTTGTAGATCCTGCGGAGTGGTGACAAGAGGTCAGTGCCCCTTAGATTGGCACTCATGAGCTTGACTCTCTCTACTGCCTCCTGCATCGTCTGTGGAGTGTACTTCACACTCTGCCTGAGAGAAACAAACACACCAGGTTACACGCTGGGGTTCAACATTGCCCACCTCTAAGCCAGCACATTCCGTATTAATCCGACCCGCAACTCCCAGTGCTCCGCAATGCTGCAGTATAACCCGCCAACAATCCAGACCCTCCCTGTAGACTATGTCTGAAGGCTCAGTCAGGCCTTCCTGAGACTCACAGAAAGAATGACTCGTAGGAAGATCCAAATCCATAGACGTTGAAAAAGCAGCCCATGGGCAAATTCTTCAACAGCAGAATCAGTATCTCCTGAAGGGAAGAGACCAGGACACAGAATGAATGAGTCCCCTTAGAATCGCAGATCTGGCCTCTCTAACTCTTGAGCAGAGGAAGGGCACCCACATCATGCCACCAGAGCTCCAGGGCTGCCTTCGCCGTGGTCATGTCGGCCGCAGCTCAGGTGGAGAGCAGATGACAGCTCTACAGGAACCCTCATCTAATCCCCCAGTGCACGGACTCTCACTGGAACATGTGACCAGGAAAGAAGAGAAACTCTCTCACCTTGGCTGCCTCTATGCGCAGCTGAGACCTGTCCTGTTTGTTCACAGGGGACTGCATGCTTTTTGAGCGGTCCATGATGAACACAAATTCTCCACAGGACATTGTCACCTCAGCTTCTGGGATGTCTGGATAGAAACTCACCATGACAGCTGGATCGCCCATCAAACTCTCTGCACAGAAACAATAAAGACCTTGCAAGACCAAAGGGAATTCAGGAAAGCTCAGGTCCTCAGGAATCGCTTGAAATGAGTTCAACAAGAAGGTGAGGAAACTCAAATCCAAATCCCCGTGTTCGTCCTTATGCACTGTGTGTTTGCAAAGGGTCAAAGGTTAGTTTTATACACATAAAAGCCCTAGAGCCAGAACAGATATTGAAAGTCACGGAGGAGAATGAGATATAAGCGAATAGGTATAAACAATAACTACAGCAGTGTCAGCAACAGCTAATTTCTGGTAGCCCAGCAAATTGGTGGGACACATTAGGTTAACATTTTCTACACGTGCCCAGGGAAGCAAGCAAGTTTACCTGCACAAGTAAATTTCTTTTCCGAACATTCATAGGAACTTTATCACAGGGATCATTGCTTAAATCATCAAATGCACCTTTAGAAATGAATGATACTTGTACAAAATCCTCAGGTTGACAAGTTATAAGAGCATTTTTGAGCATTAGACACATCAATATATTCCACTGTGCTTTGGGAATGAAGCCCTGACACATAGTCCACTGAAGAAAGAGAAGCCCTGGGATTCCAGCTGAATTCTTATCGCCTCCTTCAAACAATGGGTTGAGGGAGATGGTGAAAGTCTACCCCGCCTGGGTCAGCTGCCAAAACCATACCTGATTCTGTTGTGTAAAAATAACATTTGATTCCAGAATTGAAACACTGGGGTTGAGACAGAAATGAAATAGGAATCACTGGATCTTATCAAATTCAGTTTTACAATTCAACGATATAAGAGAAGATGGACTCCTGCTCCGTTTGTCTGGTTTTACAGAGTGATTTTCAGAGTCGTAGGTTTAAATTTTTAGTATCCCAGTGATTCAATACCTGGGCTCAATTTAATCTCTTATTCCTGGAATACTCCAATAACCAAGAAGACATACTAAAGTAGATGTCATCAGGAATAATTTGACAGAACATTAGTTGAAAAGTAACATTTACGAAATTGAGTACAAAATCAAGAGTAGCAACTTTTTATGGGAATGCTGAGAGGCAGCTGATTGTACAGGGAATGGCCCTGGACCCAGCAGTCAGAAAGGATGCTGAAGATGGGTGGAAATTTATGTATCCAGGCAACACGAGACACAGATGAAGCACCACTGTGCATTATCTTCTCTAACTCTTTCAGCCTACTCAAAATATTTTCACCTCTCCAAATCTCCATCTATTTTTTAAAAAAAGTATTTCAAATCTTGTCTTTTCTTTTGTTCACTTTCATTTCTTCTTCTGAAGAATCAAGGTAGTAATACATACCACATAATTGTTTTAAAGGTTACATAATGTAATAAACTTAATGAACTTACTTGAGGAATCAACTCTCACTAAGGTTTTGCTAATAGAGTTCTAAAATTAATTTTAAATTTCATTTTAATTGAGGTAGCATATTAAATTATAAATTTATATTTACCTAAGGCCACCAGTACAGACCTCTAATCCCAGCACTCTGGGAAGCTAAGGTAGAAGGATTACAAATTTGAGCCCAACTTGGGAAATTTAGTGAGACCCTGTCTCAGAGGCAAAGATAAAAATCGACTAGGAATGTAGCTCAGTATGAGAGCCCTGGGTTCTACCCCCAGTACAAAAGTCAATCAAAGTATTTTAAGAAGTACATCATCTTCTTAATACGGTAAATACTTCCATTCTAGTTTAAAAAATAATATTCTGTGGTCTTGCCATAGTGGTGTGTTTCATGGAGCTCAGTGCTAAAAGGAAGGTTTGTAGGGAACAAGCCTGCACTAGGAATTTCTATAGCTTTGTTGTGTCTACGAGAACAGAAAGTCATCAGGACCAAACACATGACATCCCACTGCATAGAAGCCTACAGCCCTTCTGCAGGAATGACTTCGCAAAACCGAGAAGGGCTGTCTCTGAGGTTCTTCTGTGGCCTGCAAAGCTGGTCATGGGAGACAGATGAGAGACAGCTCGCAACCAAGGAAACACCTGACAAAGAAAGGAGCTGTAATCCCAGTCCTCACCTACTGATATTCAACGTTGTGATTTTTTTTATGGTTTAAAATAATTGTTCCTAAAGACCAGGTCACTGTTGAAGAATTGTACGGGATCCAAAATCGAGTTCAGCAAAAGCCAAAAGACTTCACTACACAGATGCCAACCATGAGGCTTCATCGAGCAGAGCAGGCTACAGAAACCTGGTGGAAGACGGGATTTCTCAGTAACCTCAATAAAGGCAGCTGGCCCGAACAACAACAACAACAACAAAAATGATTCAACGAGGAAAAACAGACCAAAGAGTTCTCATAGGTGAGGTAAAGCTCAGGTATGGTGGTACCTTGCTCAAACATTAGCAGTGACAGCTGCCTTGGCCTGTGGAAACCAACTTCAGAGAGCTGTCTTCACGGAGACTGGAGTTACAAAAGTAAAAGCCAGACCCACCCCAGCTATCTCACTGTGAGTGAAAGTGCAACCAAGGATACTGCCACTTCACCCATGTAGAAATGATCCTGAAATGACAGTGTCCCTCCTTTTAAGGTCCCGACAACCCACTTCACGGAAGCCTAGCAACAGATTGACAGGAATTACATCCGCTTTAATGAAATGAAAAAGGGCACTTGGACCCCAAAAACTTGGAAAAGAGGCATTAAAAATGAAGAAAAAGTCAAACTCATTAAGAAGATTAATTTACTTTTAGAAATTATGGCACTAAGGTAACACGAAAGAGTTTGGGAAGGGAGCAGTGGTGATTATTGCAGAAGGTGAATTGTTTAAGGCCACGGAGCTATAATGTGTAATAGAAAAATATAGTGCATATTTAAATAAAAAGGTATTACAATTAAAGACATATTGTCATTAATCTTCAAAATACTTCCCCTCACTTCAAATACACATATCCCATAGTTCTTGCCTCTTTCTAAGCACTTCTGGAAGTCCTCTTTCACAAGGGTTTTTAGTTGCGTTCTCCTGGTTATCCTGATGCCCTGAATTGATTCAAAATGTTGACTTTTGATGGTCATTTTAACTTTGAGAATGAGCCAAAAGTTGCATGGTGCAAATCGAGTGGGTGAGGTGGAAGAGAATGCTCCGTAACATTTTGAAACTACCTTTATATTGTGGTTTCGATGCAAAATGTCCCCCCAAAAATCTCATGTATTTGGATGTTACGGATTGTCTATGGAACCATGTGTTGTGGGCTCTTGGGGCCTGATTTGGAGGGGTGGATTGCAGGCATGTAGATTGGACCACAGACATGTAGACTGAATTGGAGGTGTACGGTAGATTAGAATCACACCTGGAAGGAGAGGAATGCTGAGGCTGGACCCAGAAGGTCACCTACAAGTATATACCGGCTGCTTCCTGCCTCCGGCACTTGACTTGGCTTCCTGTTCGTAATGCCTTGAGAAACTCGCCTTAACTCTGCCTCTGCCATGTGTTTCCACTGTTGTCAGCTACTCATGAATAGACTCTGACCTTCTGAAACTGTGAGCTAAAATAAAGCTTTCGTCCCCCTAAAGTTGTGGATCTCAGGTATTCTGTCACAGCAATGAAAAAGTAGCTAAGGTACTTCCCATTCACTGTATTTGTAATCATGCCTCATAAAGGCAACACAAAACCAGATTTCTAGAATTACTTCAGAAAGTGGCAAAACAAGATTGCACAACTGCGTACAAAGCGAGAGAGGAGTATTTTTGAGGAGATAAATGACAACATTTTATTTATTATAATACATTGTAAAATTTAAATATTCATCTTATTTTTGATTACTGCTAGTATTCGAAAGCGATTAAATGTTAAATTCTGTTATTTGCATTTATCACAGTAAAAAAGAACCACAGGTGAGATTACATATAAATGTGCTAAGTTAATCAACAAAAGTGGTTATTGAATTGAAATAGTGAAGGAATAACATTTTGCTATGATCTAGTCACAGTTACCATGTGCAAATTTCTTGCATTTTTAATATTTTTCCTAGAGATTAGGTTATTTTTACAATGCTAATCTGTCTGCATAACTGAGTTTTCTCTTCCCGTTCTTGGAAGCCTTTTTTTCGAAGTTATTTCATTGTTAATAAACATTACCTTAAAAGCTGCACAATGGGTCACCAAATTCTGGGTGGCATACTGAATTTAATCATCGTCAGATATTGTGATCATTTATGACTACTTACTAATATTAAAATATCAGACTTCATTGCAGACCTGTGCTTAGATTTATGTTCTTAAATAGTATTCTGAAAACTGAAATTACCGAAGTGAGCATTTATTTTGACATTAGATGGCCAGATTCTGTCAAAGTTTGGAACCAAATTATTTCACTTCAAGCAATTGATGAGTGTGCCAAATCTGCCCAGACTTCTGAAATGTGAGCCTCTCTCAAATTTGGAAATCTCTGGCAGTTTGGAGGGTAAAAATGTTGCATAACTGTGTTCTGTTTGCATTTCTATCAAGACCAGTCTGTCTCCTTTTATAACAGGACGTATTTTCTCAAATGATTTATCTGTTCACATCCTTTGCTCGATTGAGTCTTAATCTACTTAAATTTGCCTACAAGACAGAACCACACAGTACTCACTAAGCTAAACCACTTCTGCATGTGGTTATGTGAACATTTTCGATGTTTCACTCCAGTATACTCTACCTGCTTCGGGATACAGAAAAGTGAGAATGACTCATGGGTAATTTTAAATTAAATACTCCCACAATGTGACCACACAGAAAGAAAAGACAAAATACCTGGCTCGTTCTGTTGCAACCCCATCTCCACAAAAACACTGGGACTGTGCACTGCCCTGTGGTAGATCAGGAACTCCACATCCCTGTCAAACTTGTGTCCTCCAGCCAGGGAAACCTGAATTGGGGACCAGCAAAGGAACCACATTTAAAGTACCAGTGTTTAACTCCTAAGGCTGAGGTCATAACTGGGGGCAATGGGCTTCTTTCCTGAGACAGCACAACTGGGAACAGAGCCACGAAGACAAAAGACTTTGCATTGAACAGGGGCAAGGCAGGATTACAAGGTGCCTCCGTCAGGATTAACAGTAAATACAGAATGGTTTCTCAAATATGAGAAACCCAGAATACAATCATTCCATAGAACTAAATGGGGGTGGAGAGTGAAGTTAGGAATGGGAGGCCTTGGGAGGGCCACAAAGGGACGATGGAAGGGTCTGGAAGCCAGACATGATATATATGTGCACAAAATTCTCAAGTTCAATGTAAACATTATATATTGCACGTATACATATTAATAAGATGGAGGAAGAGATTAACAGTGAAAAGAAAGGATTATTTGGTAAGGGCTGGATGAGGAGGGAATCAAGGTCCAGGGGATGGGGGTACTGACAACTACAGTTTTCTCTTCTTAATTACCTGAGCAGAAGTCTGGTTATTTCCAAAGAACTCAATAGGATCCAGGGGGCAACTGCATTGGACCCTGTCGATGCCATGCTGGGAATGGATGGTGGTGACCACGCTGAGTGTGTAGGGGACATCCTCCACAGGGACCACAGGAGACTTCACATCGAGGCAGCCACCCTCAGTCCGCTCTACAAAATGTTATCTTAAGTGTCCTTGGCGACACTTTTTGGCATAGCCATAAACTTGAAGAGATTCCCCCAATTACACCACCACTAAGTGCTCAAAAAGGGAGGTACTCACCAGAGGGGTGGTATCTAGGATTCAGGACAACTGGGAGCACGTAGCGCAGGGCACCGTCGTCTTCCAGGGGCAGCTCCTGCACGTACCTCAGGGTGAGCGCCACTCTGGATCTAGGCTGAATGTTCCCCACATTGCAGTAGAAGATGTCCCTGGAGCACATGTCCTCTTCCAACAAGAAAATCTTGTGGCCTTGCATGATGACTTCCTCATAGACACCATGGGCCTGCAGAGAGCAGGACGAGGCGTGGGAGAGAAGGAAAACATCAAATGAAGGGACAGGTAGCATAGACAGCAAAAACTAAGGAGGAAGGACTATGACAGCTCTTGTAGGCTTTCCAGCTATCCGTGGCATGCTTCCGACTGACCACAACTATCAACTGATTTTAAGAAAACAGCAGTTAGATAGGAGTAGAAGAAATAGCATTCAACATCAACGCTTTTTGTGAGATCCTATGGAGTATGCACTGGGGAAAGACAGAGGGAATCACTGTGTTTCTTCCTGGTACCTCCATCTTGTCGTATAATTCCGCCACAATTTTCCTTCCATCCACCAAGGCTTCGAAGCTATACACAGCTGAATCTTCATCCAGGGGGAACATGAAGAAAGTCGATACTGGGACCTGCTCCTCATTCTCATAGATTAAGGTTGCAGACACGCCAGCCACAAACTCACGGATGGACAAGGCCACGGAGATGTTCTTCAGTGCCACTGGGGATCAATCAGGGTTCAAGAATTCAGAAAATGTTAGTAGATTGCCTTCTACAGGCCAGAGACTGTGCTTGGTGACAAAGATTCAGCTGCAAATAAGAGTCACAAACCACACTCACCTGGTTCATCCTTGCGAGTGAGTAGACCACCAAGGGGTGCCATGATGAGCCAGGGTTTCTGTGGAAAGATATATACACCTCTGCTCACAGAGGAACATGGTGGCACGTATTTATTCAAATGCCAGTACCTTCCTCATGTGCATCCTTTTGCCATTTGGATACACTCAGAGGGTTAGTGTTGGAGCTAGGGGAAAGAAGTGTAGGAAAAGAAGCTACAATTCCGATCAGATGGGCCCTGAATTCCAGGCCCCATTGAGGAAGCTACATGATACACTAAGTGTCCATTAACAGGAAACCTTGAAACACGCTGTGGCTGCTTCCAACAACAGTATCACTTCTTAAAAGTATGTTTAATACACCACTACTTAGGAATACTTAGTAGGTGTAATAAGCCTTTGAGTCTCAGAATTGTTTCTAAGATGAGAGCCACAATTCCTATACAAAGGTATTTTGTCAATGACAATGGTCTCCAGTATCATTCCTGCTGTCATTGTGACTATTATTCAATGAACCCCTGTGAGTGAGAGGCTGAGACCCAAAATGAGCTACAGCATCCCAGACCTTGGATCTGTGCGTTTCCTTTCAGGATTCAGTATTAAAACAAATTAATGTTAGACACACTGACACCTATAAATACCATGCATGCAACAAGTCCCCTGTGGTAAGTTATGCCACCCTATTATGCATGTGATCCTGGACAAACACTGTATATGATGTGGCAACAAACAGAGATGTAAATTTAGGTATCTCAGTCATGATTTGCATGATTCTTTCATCCAGTCTATGGGTGAATTGCCCCTTGCGATGGGTCTCAGTTAAGTCATTCCTTTGTGAGTCTGAATCTAATACCATGGGCTGTATTGCTCCCTGCTCTAACAAACCATGGCCTGAGCTACAATCTACAGCACCAGGAAGGGAGTTTTCACCTGAGAAGCAAAATGGACCCAAGAACAGCTGGGAAAAAGTGACACCCTGGTGCTTATCAAAAGGTCCAGGACAGATGACTCATCAGGAGCTCCAAGGGGCCTCTGTAAAGGACAGCTGCCTTTCCAGAGCAATCTCATCCCTAGGGATCCTGAGGCTTTTGACAGGACTATTTCTAGGCCCTCTACACCCATCTCAAGCATCTTTTAAAACCCATCTTAGGGATGTGGTTGGGTGGTAGAGCACTTGCCTACACACAGAGCAGAGCTCTGGGTTCAAACCCTAGCACAAAGAACAAAAACACCCCCCACACACACCTAAAGCAGCGTCTGTGCTAGACTGTGGCATCAGTGGTGCTTCCTAGGCACCTCGCTCTGCCAGCACAGAACCACACAGCAAATCTGGCTCATCACTCCACAACTGTCATTCACAGAAACTGAGTGAAAATCTAGTGTGATAAGGTGACTCACATTTTCACTGCAGCACAGGACAGCAGCTGAGGGGACAGGAGATGCTGCTGGGAAAACAGGCTTCTTAGGAAACACCGCATAGGGCAAATTCTCTCACGAAAACCAGGCTAGGTCTGAGGAGGAATGAATCTCTGATACCACCAGCCCTGAGCTTAAAGCAGGAGATGCCTACCCAACCAAAACAGCTGGAAGGTTGTGCCGCCCAATCTCAGCTCTCAGGCTGGCCAGCAGTCACAAAGATGGCCGTGAGGAGAGAGACTAGCAGCCACGCCCCTTACAAACAACACATCCGGGTTCTAACCTCTGAACAGACCACTCAGAAAGGGAATTTTGCCTGGAAGCACCCTCTCCCCGCACTAAGAGAGTTAGATCAGCAGAGAATCATTTCCATCTTCCAGTGTGAAACTTCAGAAAGGCAACCAGCAATGGCCAGGGTAAAAAGATTGGGTGGCCCGTGGCACCCAGGGGTGCACTCCCGCATCTGTTGCAGGGGAGAAGCCGAGACCTGGCATCCCACCAAAGAAGAGAGTGGGTACAGAATGCAGCCTGCGTAGGAACAGAATGGTTTGATCTGTAGATGTTCAGTCCTACATTTTTAGCGTCCAGGTATCTACACGGGGACATTGTCAAGCTCTTAAATTTCAGTATGGAAGGACTTAGGGCTGCATCGAATTCCCACAGAACAGAATTACATAAAATCAGCAGCCTGTGAGGAAAAGAAGGAAGATAAAATTAAAGAGAAAGACAGGAGCATGGCCTTGAGAGACTTTTTTTCCTCCCAAACTTATTTTTTATTAGTATGCATTTGCAATACACAAGATTTGCATTCCTAAAAGATAGCTAAATCCCCCATAAGCTCTCACAAGTTTTCCCTGAACTGGAAGCCAGCAGAAATCCTCCAGGGACCAAATGCCAGGTCTACATAGTCCCCGCCCCTTCGGCCTGCCCTTAGAACAAGCCCCGGCAGATTTGAGGCAGTGGAAAGGGACTTCAAACGTAAAGCTTTGTAGCCCTCAGGTGCAGGGGGCAGGATCCCACCCACCCGGGACAGGATCCCACTCACCCGGGTGCAGAGCAGCGGGCACTACCCTCTCCAGAAGTCTCCAGCCTTGTGAGTCACTGCCAACTGAGAACAGCAGCAATCACAAAGCCTAGAAGTCCCGCCCCCATCCAGGGACCAGTTATAAAGTAGCAGCTGTGCGACTAAGGGGTCGAGGAAAAATTCTTTAGCTAATATTCCAGCTTTGCTTTTTTCCTCTGCCTGGTCTTGGCAAAGAAACCATCCTCGGAGGCCAAGCACAAGGCAAGTTTCTGTTTCTCAAGAAAAACTGTTGCAACAATATTATCAAAAGCTGCATGTTTCTGTAAGAGAATTTAGCAAGGGTTTACTGTGTGCTATTAGCCTCTCCTAATAGGAAACCTTATGGCATAATGACTTCTCGTTTCTAATCTGAATCTTCTATCCTGAGGTTAAACACAAAGCCAGGATGCTGCATGTACTTCTAGCTTTAATGAACCAAGGTGGCTTCACTAAGAACTGAATTTTCCAGGCCTGACTCACTTATGAGGTTTTCCACAAGATGATAAAATCAAGTGTTTGAAGTAAGAATGTAAGAATGTAAAAGTATCTGTACTCATTTTCCTGGCTGAAGGACACAAGGCAGGGTCAAGTTGCCTGCATGCTTTCTATTTCAAAGTGAACCATTAGATGTCGGGCTTAAAGAAAGTCGGAGTCACTTTGGAGAATCTGTGTAACGAACACGTGCTGTTAATGGAGGCCTCAGCCTGTGTTTGATCTGTACAGTGTATTTCCTGTGGCATTTTTCCCTCCCTAACTTGTTGGTTATTATGTACATAAACTGAGACTGAGAGTGTACATTCATGGCAGGGCTGCTTTTAAGAACTAACGGATCATAATGGGTAAGAAATATATGTACATCCGTAAACACACACACACACACGCACACACACACACGCACACACACACGCACGCACACACACACACACACCTATATTGTACATACTGCAAGTACACATACTTAACAAAGCATAGTATAAGCACAAATTTCATTTTCAGCAATACTAAGCTCTAGCAATGTGGTTTTGGGGGATGTTGGGAAGTGTTTGTTTTTTAGTTTTGCTTTGTTTTTTTTTTTTCATACGCCACATTACTCGGGAGTGGGAATCAACTTTTTCTCTAGGTTGAAGTCTTATCTGATATGGTTTCTCATTGCTCTAGTTTTTCTTTATTGGTTAAAATATCTGAGCAGCAAAAGGGGGAAGTTGAAAAAGTGTGGGCAGCCTGCATCATCTTATCTGGCTGGACTGAAAGCTTAGGAGTAGAAATCAGCCACACGAGATTGGATGTGACCGTTTGGTAGGAAACATCTGAATCCAGGGACACGCTCATGACACCGATTATAGAAAAGGCAATTGTATAGGAATAATACTGGAAAAATTTGTCTAACCTAGAAAAACATGCATAGTGGGGTGAATTTAGGGGTGAATGCATTTTATTTGTGTGTTTGTTTCTGTTAAAATGCAATAGGTAACTTTATTCTTTCCACGTAAAAAAATTTAGGGAGTCCAAAGATTAAACAAAGAAATACGTGACTTACGCTTTTAGTTAACATATCCAATTGCAAGGCACTGCTCACCTTGGTACTGAGACAGTAAACACGAGGAGCAAAGTACTTTTCCCCTTCTCAGGCTGACATTGCAAGGGGGGAAATGTTCAATAAGCAAGCAAACAAGAAAATGTCTGGTAGTGAAAGTGCTGACAGAAAATGAAATACCATTATGCATTGCTGAACTGTGGAATGCAGACTTGCGTACATGTTCATAGATCTCCTCGTTGTGTGAACACCACAGGGTAAATATACACAGACCAAGATGGCGCAGGGGATTCAGTCATTCAACATGGCCTCCTGAGGTACTCAAGAAATGTATGAAAGGCTGGGGGCATAGCTCAGTGATCAGAGTGTTTGCATAGGAAACATAAGGCCCTGGAATCAGTCCCCCAGCACCACATAACAGCTGGGCTTGGTATGATCCCTGCATTGAGTAGAAGGATTACCATATATTGGATGCCAGCCTGGGCTACCTAGTAAGGTCAGGACCAGTGTGGACTAAAGAAAGAGATTATGTCAGAAAAAAAAGATATGTGAAGCTACTGCTGTCATAGTACGGCATATTGTTATACAGTTAGTTTCATTTTTGTAAATATCAGGTCTACACATAAAATAAGAATGAAGTTATGGCATAATAAACTTATAAGCCATGTCTTTTTATTATCACTCCCACTGTTAACACACCTAACATAATCATATGTGGTGACCTGCATATGGCTGGCAACCCAATAGTTTTATGTACATCATCATGATCACAGGTAGGAGATGCACTGGCCTACGTCATCATGATAGTCATGACATCATCAGGCAATAGAAGTGTTTCAGCTTTATGATAGTTATAGAACATGTGTAAGGAATAGGTACAAAGTGCCACGTGATACAGTGATGAGCAACGGAACATGCAAATCCCTCTAGTGTTTTGGCTGAGGAGCACACACAGTTTTGAATACTGCTTACAAAGGTACGCAGTCTTAATCAGGAGTCGCTGATTAAGATGAGTTAGAATGGCTGTATTTCATTCATAATTGCTATAAAAAGCACACAAGTCTCACAAAGAAAGAGAAATTAATTGACTCAGAAGAAATGACTACTTCCCTGAGAAAGGGGGAACACATGCTGAAGGGGAAAAAAGGAAAAAGGCCATTTCTTTAAATATCTGTCTTAGACTCCTTGACATCTTTCGTGGCTTCCATGTTAAATGTCTTGAATACTTAATAAATACTGGGGAGGGGCTTGAAATTCTCAGTACCTTAAAGAATGATGTTGTCCACTTGCTTACTTATTCACACAAGGATTCCAGAAGCATCAACAAATATGGAGGGGCAGGGACTTGCCAAGAGAAATAACAGTTTGGAGGAAATTTGGTTAAATGTAGTTCCTCATTTTTTAAAATCTTCTAACCTTTTAGGAAGAAAACGAGTCTTATTCAGTCTTATTTAAACCTCAAATCTCTGACAAACTCTGCAGAAAGGAATGGTGAGGAGCAAATATGTTAAATAATGATGTTTGTCTTGGAAGGAGCTGGGACAGATTCTATTTTTTTAGGACTTTTGCCAATAATGTGTTTGACCATAGAGTTTCTGATAATGAAGTTTTAGTGCTTACATGATGTGTGCGTGTTTCATGTTACTGGATACATCTGAAATTTTTATTTTAAAGGTAAATAATATTTTTCTTACACATCTTACATCTGACCATAAATGAAGCAGACCACACAAAGAAGGTCTTATAATGTGATTTTATGTAGGAGAAGATAAAAGGTGACAATTCAGCCAGCCTATGTATCTTTGGCTAGGTTCAATATCTTTTGAGGTAGGGTAACTTGAAAAAGCATGTTGCACAAATAAAAAATGAGAAAATGCATTGCAAAAATAAAAAGAATGATACATTTGTATCCAGTAAGTAAAAGTTCTTTCAATTTATTTTGATTCGTACCAATGGAGAAGGGTAACACAAGAATGAGAATAACAGAGTCCACTCTATGGGGTCAGGACACAGATTTATTAATAAAAAGAGTTTAGGCATAGTGTTTTATAAATAGCATAATAACTGCTACACCCTCTGTATCTAGAAATGACTGTAATTTATCTGCTACATAATTACTCTGGATTTTCTCCTTAAACTTTTTATCTCAAATAATCAGCCTTTCTTGACCTTATTCTGAGATGTCCTTTTTTGTGTGTGTTGAAAATAGCTTTTTCAAAATAAAGTTAACAAAATCATTGTAATGTAATAATAATGGCACAGAAAACAAAACTGAGTTAGTGAAAGTACTCTAAAATAAATCTCTACAGACTAACATTTCAGTGAACATGCTTTCAATTTTTTATTCATTCATTTATACGTGGCCACATTTATATGGAGCTGAATAAGATATATCTGTTCCAGATTTTTTTCTTCTACTTCCTATAAATGTCCATTTGTGTCCTCTGCCTATTTTTCCATAAAGTTATTTGCTGTTATAATTGTTGTTTGTGTTGGAGTCAAATTTAAGACATAATATTCACACGCGTGTATGTGCATGGAAAAAGGTATTTTTGATATCAGAAAATTTTGATGTGTTTTAAGTATTTTTTCTCTGAGTGTTAAACAGACAGTACAATATTAATCAGAAGGGGCTAAAAATAAAGCAGTGATTCATATTTTGTGTTACCTGTATCTTCAGTTCCAAACATGGATATGTATTTTAATTGAATTAGGTTGTATTTTTGTATCCTAATCATGTAATTCATGTTCTTATTTCTTTGGAAGAAGTCTGCACTGCCCTCAGAATTTGTATGGTTATGTGATACCCATTCATTCACCCAAGAAACCGATGTTGGAAACTTACTGTGTCTCTGTGTTAAATTCTTTGAATGCAACAGTAAATAAGACAAACACGATTCCTACAATTTCCGTTGCCTAGAAAAGAAATTATTGAATAAGCAAACACACATGTGGTGAGTAGCGGTCCATCCTCACGCTCCAGGACTCACTGCATGTTGTGACATGTGGGTTTTCCCACCAATATCCTGATGCAGATCAGCACGTGAACTAACTAGAGTTGTTTGAACCCAGAATGTCTGAAACAAGGCACCCTCCTAAGTTTCTGCGTGAACTTGGCGTTTTGTCAGTCAAGGTAGGAGAGGCGGCAGAACCATCATCACTGCGGTACCACAGGCTCTTAATCTATGCTTCAGTGGGCTTCACCTTGTTTTGCCTCAGATACTGTCAGCAACGTGTTGTGGTTGAGTTGTTCACTTCTTTTAATTTGTTTTGCTGGCTTCAAAAAGGAGGTGAAAGAGTTGGAGATGAAAAGCAAATATAAAAACCACAGAACTAAAATATCATGAAAATTAAGAGCCAGTGCATCTGCGGAATCCCCAGCTAACAATATCCATTGTTCTCTTTAGATACTGAGAAGATTAATAAATAATTCCTAACTCTAGACTTGTTGAAGGCCAAGTTAGAAAACGTAGCTTAGTGAGAAAAGCAAAGGAGTGTGTTAACAACCAAAGCGTGAATTAGGCTGTCTTCTCACCCAAAGCACTGGGTAGGACGTTTTCTCCCTACTTTGACACTAAAAAGTAGTTATTGGGATATTGGCATCAGGTTCATGAGGAAAACCAATAGTAGGAATCAAGAAGGCTGGGCAGAGACCTGGCTTTGCCAGCCCTGGGTATCTCACAGAGAGCAAGACTCTATCACTTTACCTACAGGTGTGGGCCATACGAAGAACAAAATCAACTAAAGTAATAGTAATGTCAGTACATACATATGACCTACATTGATGCTTATTTTATTGTTTAGCACAAGAGTTCTTTGTATCGTAGGCTCTGGAGGAAGGCCATGAATGGCAGTAAACTGCCAGCAGGTCTTTCTAGCAGCCACCCAGCAGAGAGATTAAGAATCAGGGCTTTGAGGTCAATGGGACATGAGTCTGAGATCTGATACGTTGATCAATATATAGTACTGGGTCAGTTCTTTTGAGGTCTTTAATACTTGAAGTTCTTTTATAGAAAAGGTAAAGGCTACTTTTTTAGGGGTGATGTGAGTATTAAATAAACTGATATATGTAAAAAATAATCACACTGCCTGAAAGGCAGACCTAGCTCTACACATGTTATTTATTAGTCTTTATAAGATGGAGGACCTAAAGCTCTTATAGACAAAAATAAATAAATAAATAAAACCTAGAACAAGTACATTCATTCTAGTCACAAGCGAATTGCAACATTATGATGATGGCAGGTGGCTTTGGCCATTAGGTTCCTTACTCGGGATTAAGTCATAAAGAATATCATTAGTTATCGTGTTAATTATGAGGCCTTGGGAACTACAGAGGCACGACTTCCAAAAAATACTCATGAGTCAGTCAAAGCGAGTAGATCTCTTAAGAGTAATAGTTTCTACTATCTGTTTATTAATGTAAGGGAAGTATACAAGACATGTATGACAAGAGACAAAACACTTTATAATTTATTTACGGACTCTGTAATTCACTCCTGAACAGAAAGTCCAATCCTTCGGAACATCTTCCTCAGGGATCTTTTCACTTCCTTGTTCCTTAGGGAGTAGATCAACGAGTTCAGCATGGGGGAGACAATATTGTTTAAGATCTGCACCACAGCGCCGAGCAGAGGATTGGGGGTGCGCTGCAGATAGATGATGATCACGGGGCCATAGGCACAAAGGATGGCCGTGAGGTGGGCGCTGCAGGTGGAGAAGGCTTTCTGCCTGCCCTCCACAGAGCGGATCCTCAGAATGGCGATCCCAATGTGCGTGTAGGAGATGCACACACTGAGTAGGAGCGTCAGAGCCAGGAGGCCCACGTTAACGGAGCCCACTCTGCGAGCCAGGGAGCTGTCGTCACAAGCCAGAGGTAAAACTGCAGGGATGTCACAGAAAAAGTGGGCCACCTGGTTGGGGCCACAGTAGGTTAACTGAAATGTAAAGTAGGTCAGGGTGGTGGCCTGAAGGCTCCCCACCGACAAAGCCACCATGACCAAGCTGACACACACTCTGGGTTTCATGATGAGCGTGTATCTCAGAGGGTGGCAGATGGCAACAAAGCGATCATAAGCCATCACGGAGTAGAGACAGCCTTCGGTGGAGCCCAGAAAGTGGTAGAAGAAAAGCTGTGCTGCGCAGCCCTCGTGAGAGATGGCTCGGCTCCCGCCAAAGAGGTAAAGCAGCATCCTGGGACAGGTGACTGATGGGAACAGCAGGTCAAAGACCGACAGAAGTCCCAGGAAGAAATACATGGGGGTGTGGAGGCTCGAGGCCGATACAATTGCGATAAAGATAAGTAGATTCCCCAGTAGGGTGAAAAGGTAGATGCAGGAGAAGAGGACAAGGAGCAGGGGGTCCAGTCCCCCTGTCTGAGGAATTCCTAGCAGGACGAACTCGCTCAGCCACGTGTGGTTCCTCATGTTCCTGGGGGGAGGGTCTTGGTTTTCACAAAAGACATGCAGTTATGAATCTGGAGGCTAATTTTTTACACATGCAAGACCTCATACTCATTGTCACCAATGTTTGTTATACATAAATGTGATGTTGAACATAAGACAAAGGAATCCTTCCAAAAACAGTTGGGGCTAGTAAAGTATGTGTGAGACTTCATAGCCTGTGATAGAGTCCTTTGTAAATTTACGAAACATTATCAGTGTGAAATCGACGAGTTGAGAGAACAAAGATCTCAATCCACACAGAGGAATACAGTTTCTCAATCCTTAAGTTGAATGCAGTACGATAATCAAACTGGAAAGACTGATTCTCTGAATTCTTTTTCAGAGTATTTGTACAGTTACTAGAAAAGTCTACCTGATGACCTAAATGTTCGTCAGTGGTCAAGGTGGGCCCTCACATCTGATTAAGAGAATTGGTTCTGAAACAATGTGATAAGTGGTAAGACTTGGGCTATGTTAATATTCTAATAGGAAATGCTCTTTGGAACATTTTCTTATATAATCATGCCCATTTTCCTGGAAATAAACTAGCAGTGTGGAATTCAGTCATTACCACTTTTTTAATGTTTTAGAGGTTGGCAGGATAACTGAATTATGTACATTTTAGATTTCAATGAAGTCCTATCATATAAAAGTAAAAACTATGAAATAATCTCTTAACAATTTAAATCTGGAAATTATTACAGTGATGAAATGAAAATCTATGTTGTGGCTTCTGCTTTCTACATGTTTTATTTAAAAATTGTTTTGATAAATACACTCACCTGAAATCTCCCATCTTAACCTATGCTGAAGTGCACAGTATAATATTGAAAACTACAGAAGCAACATTTTCAAAGACATCTGGAATGCATTCATCTTTTTATCCTTACATTTCATACACAGTAATTTGTAACTAGATCCCCATCTCCTTGCCACTTACCACCACCACCCTGCTCCTTTCTGTTCATTTTTAACGGTAGGAGGTAAGGGACTAGACAAAGAACTCGAGACCACTCCTGAGGAACGTTGTGGTTGCCTGCCTGCCGCAGAGTTCGCATTTAACAGTCCGTGTGAATCATCTGAAAAGAGATGTCATTTTACTTGTGATCTTTTTCTTTGGCGACACACAGTATATGAAAATTGACCAATTATGAGTGTTTGGCCTTCTAATTTGAATTCCCAATTAATCTCTTTGATCCTTTTGTGTAGCCATTACATATTGAAAGTGATAAGTTAGTAGTATCTATTATTAGAACTGATAAATAAATAGTACCTGTTTAAAAAACAGAAATTCAGATGCAATTTAGTCCGAGTTCTGTTAAATTGCTACGTCATTGGAAGTGAGGACTGTGATTTGTCCTTGAACTAGTAGCATTTATCACTGTTGAACAGTTGAATTTAAATATTTGCTTTCTGATTGCCCGAATGAATCAAAATTTGGATATTAATGTATCCATTGGAAGTTATAATGCACATGCTCACTGTAAGTTATAATAAATGTATTCACTGTAAATTCCATGAAGACACCATGACTACTCCTAGCCATCATTGTATTATCTATAATTTAAGAAATAGTAACACTTAATAGACATGATTTTGTGGTACTAATATTGTTAGTTATTTGAATCAAGTTTTTAAATGCTCTGATATGATGCTTATTTGCCTTAAACTGTGTTTGTTACCCAGCCCCTTTCTTTTTAATTAACTCTGGATTACTATTGTTGTCATGAATCTACTTTTAGGTAGAAATGGATACAGTTGTCCCAGAAGAGTCAACTCAAATTCAAACATTGGTCTAGAAAAGAGAAAAAATGGCACATTAGAAAGAATTTGATGTCTGAAGACAAAGTGCAAGTCGCAATTTTGGTGGTGTAACTCTTGGCTTTTAAGATATCATCTTAGAATTTCAGCTTGTCATATTAAAGGAGCGGAGAGCATTCCCCATGCCAGCAGCCTCAGCTAAACCAATCGGTTTAAATTTATCTGTTTAATTAGGACATTTCTGAAAGCGAGAGTAGCATAATTAACAAAGCCAGGACTATAGGGATGAATGTAAAAGCTCCTACTACGCCACCCAGTTTTCTCTTTGCTTTCTTTTTCCTTGTCTGTGTCCCACAAATCTGAACTTTGACACCCACCACGGCAACTGTGCTGTCAACCCACTGGATGTACCTATAGCTGTGACTGATACATAGTGGACACACACAAAATGTTTCCAACTGTAATAATATTTACTTCACAGAATCAATTTGAATAAACCTGATGATGTGTTCAGTTGACTTCGTTACATAATAAGATACTACATCACAGCTCATTATTTTTAGCGCAGTCATTAAGAGAGTATGAAGAATTTGGGAAGTTACCTGTCCAGTGATGGTAGTTGATGACTTCAGCTGAATGAAGATCATTTAGAAAGACAGGGAAAGGGCAGGACAAGACAGGACTAGAAGTCAACCTTGAGAAATAGTGTACTTTGGATAAGAAAAAGAAAGGAAGCCATTTATGAAGAAATGAATATATTATTCAGTGAATTAGAAAAATAAAATGTGCATATTATTCACTGAATCAGAAAAATAGGCAGGAGAAGGTCCCTTATGTATGTTTGTTTCATAATAATAATTTTCTATATATCAAAAATATATATTTTTAATCCCAGACCACTGTGGAAAGTGCAGACCTCATGGACTTAATCTCCCAAACCTGTCATTTTTTTCCAATTTTTATTGTCCCTTTACCTCTTGTGGTTGTGAAAGAGCTGGAACAAAATGAAATTAATCCCCATTTATTGAATAAATTACTACTGGACTATATGCGTGATGGCGGGGAAGGATCCTGGCCATCACATCAAAGATGAAGGGAGCCCTGAACGGTGGCTTCTCCCCAGTCTTCATCTGATCTCTAGAATGGGGCTCAAAAGTGAAACTTGAGAATTTTTGGAGAAGCAGCTCTGATTATGTGGTCAAAGGGTCTATGATTGGCTCAACGAAAAAGAAAAAAAAAAACACACGTGTTTTTTCCTTCTATTTTCTTACCTTCATTTTCTTCTACAGAATTGTGAAGCTCTTTATTCCAAACATCCTTTGTCCCTAGGTACCTCGGAATTGGGCCAAGGTTCTATACTTGCAGACCCCAAGTGACCTTTCCCATTTAGAACCACACAGGCGCAGAGAGGATGCTGTACATACACTGCCTGCCCCGGCACCTGGGATGAGTTCTTCAAAGTCGGAAGAAGTGAAAACATTTTCTAATTTTGTGAGATTTTAAGTGCTGTCATGGTCCCAGGAGCCTCCTCCTTGTTAGATCCCAAGACTCAGGGAGCAGAAGCACCCCTCTGAGTATAGACAGCAATTAAATATTAAATGTTGAGAGGATTGTGCGGTTACAAAATAAAGCCCAGTAATGAAGATAATGGCTAAAGAAATGGGGAATCGAAAAGCATGTGAATCCCTCCAGCTGCATCGTGGTTCTGTTTGTTGATATCTCATCTATCCATCTTGTTCTCTGTAGACCTCATGAACTTAATCTGCCAAACTTGTCATTTTTCCAGTTTTTACTTATCCCTTTATCTCTTGTGGTTGTGAAAGAACAGTAACATGATGAACAGTAACATAATATCCACATAAGACTGAAAGTTGCATGACCTTGAGGAAGTGAGTCACCTTCTTTGAACCACAATATAAATGAAATGACAATAGTATTTTGCAATGTAATTGTGTCAGACACACTATGCGTGTCTTCCTGACACATGGTGTACCTCTGTCTTCTCTTCCCAAATTTCATATAAGTTTGTGGGACGTTTTTTTGTTCAATTGTTTTTTATTTGTTTTGGAAAAACTATCTTACTCTCCATTAGGTAGTTGGGGTTTGTCTCTTGGTTATGTAACACGAACAGCTCCTTCTAAAGTAATTATTCCCATAATGATAAACAATATTTAGGTTTGAACGTGTCCTTTAATATGACAGTTCAATGTCTTCTTGTCATACATCTTAGAATCTCAGACCATAGAAGCAAAATGACTTTTTTATGGCCACATGAAGTCGTACTAGCAAAACTACTTTTAAAATCTGAATGGGCCCGGTGGTGAAGGAAGGTAATCCCAGCACTCTGAGACTCTGAACTCGAAGGATCACAGGTTTGAGCACAGCTTGGGCAATTTAACAAGTTAGTGAGACCCAATCTTAAAAAAGAAACGAAAAGAAAAGAAAAGAATAGAAAAGTCTGTGGATGTATTCAGTGTGAAAGCCCTGAGTATGATCCCTAGTACCACAAAAAAAAAAAAAAAAAATAGCACACTGTCAAGCACACACATACTTTGGAAGACAGAGTTATCAACAACTAAACAAAGTGAGAAAAAGGCTGTATTCTAAATGATCTACAATATGGAATTTTGAATGTTCTCACCACAAAGAAAGAACAAATGTTGGAGGTGAAGCGTGTCCTGACTAGCTCGATCTGGTCATCAACACAGTGTATACATGTTTTCATTGCCATACCTCACCAATATCAACAATTATGAGGTATCAAATAAAAATAAAATGAAACTGAGTAACAAAACTTCATTTTTGTATGCTTAAATTAATTAAGACTCATTTTTCCCAAAATACAACTGAAGTCCAGATTAGGTGGGTGGTCTGAAATGCTTGCTTCCCAGAGGGAAATAGAGTGATCAAATAAAGCAGCTTCTTTCCCTCAAAGGCAGCATGAGCTGCAAGTAAGTTTTAGTAACTTTCTCACTAGAAGTCTCTCTCTCTCTCTCTCTCTCTCTCTCTCTCTCTCTCTCTCTCTCTCTCTCTTCTCCCAACTGGGATTGAACCGTGTCTTCATACTGTGCTATCATCTCACTCCCACTTTTATTTTTTATTTTGAGACAAGATCTCACCAAGTTGCTAAGTTTTCCAGGCTGGACTCAAACTTGTGATCTTCCGTGATTCTCAGCCTCTGGCCTTCAAGAGTCCCGGGATTACAGGCCTCACTGTGATTTCTCTGCGTGGTACATTTGGAATGTATCTTAACCCTGTTTATTAGGTTGCATGCAAGATCCAAAGAAAAAGTACGATCCAGGAAGATATGAGAGAGAGAATCAAATATCCCAGAGTGCTTTACGACTAGGCGTGGTGACATGTCTGCAAGATGTTCATCAATACAACAATCTGTTTATCTCCTTCTATTATTCAAACCATTGAGATGAATCGATACAGAAATACTCCTTTCCTATGTATTAATGAAATTGGCCTAGCACTCAACCTACTGCTATTTACGCCGGCTTTCATTTCATTTGTCCTCATTTTGAGGTTAGGCTCAGCTAACGGGTCTCCAAAATCTAATTTCATCTATTCTGCAAAGAATGAGTCAGAAAATTAGTCACCTCAGAGCTGTAGCTCACCACTCCTTCCTGGGTATCATGCTGCCCGGCTGCCCGCTAAACTACCAAGTTTTGGAGTAAACGGTTACCTTACGATATAGAATTGATGCAATTTGTAAGTAGCTCAGGGGATTCAAGAACATCCAAATGAAGAAATAAGGCTGTTCATGACGGACAATATAATGACACTAGCAACAGTGGTAGTAAATCAAGTGTTTACGCATGTTTAACTTATGTTATAAGCAACTCTATACAGTTTCCCTAAACACTTTTTACTGTTCTTCTTTGTACGGATCATTGAGCAGACATTTTTCTTCAAGGTCCATTGAACGCTAGTCAAGTACATAGCTTTAAGTTAACTCATCAGTAACTGATTAACTGAACACGTGGAAAACACTACGGGGTGAAAAGGAGCTGAAGTTCTTGTTCTCCTATTCTTGCCCTTGGTGACTGCTTTCCCAGACTTCACGCCTGTGTCATCGCTATTGTCTGTACGCGGTTATTCAGCCTCTGTAAGTCTCAGTTCTCTTCTATACAGCTGAGGGCAATAACCACGCCCACTTAATGGAGATGCAATTCGAAATGCATTAGTTGACATATGGAAATTACTTAAGACAATGAATTATGTATAGAAAGAAAGCAAACTATCATTGGACAGAATTTGTGATTGTTCAGTATTTCTTATAAGACAATAAGGCTAAAGGTTCTGTTGCAAGTCTAGAGAGCTTTGGTGTCTCTCTGTTCTTACATTCACTAGTGAAAGGATCTAGCCCTTAGTGTCTGAATTGACTTAGTCGATACGTATTGTAAACACTGTCATTTATGTAAGAGTTTAAATGTCAGTTTTGTATTCTAGAAGCTTAAGGGGGTGACTAAATAATGGGGTCCCAAATCGGAAATTAATATGATTACATATCAAGATATTCCAAAATAAATATTAAATATTATTGTTGTCTTAATTTCAATTAATTACAGATATCTTAGATTTTTCAAGAAATGGAGAGAACCCTCAAAGGGCTATAATCTCTTATTGTAAAAGCCTTTTGTCTGCAAATTTTGATAGTTCAAAATATGCCATTGAATCTGTAGCTCATGCATAAAAATAAATAATGTAAAAATCCATTCTCGTTTTTCTACTCATATTCATAGATTAATGATCATCTTCCCCCTGGACACATAATGATTGAAGTCCAACACTAGACTACTCTGTTAGCTAAAGAAAAACTATTCTACCTAATCGAATATTTTTAAGGTAAAGGTAGGCTTAAAGTCAAAGATATTACAAATAGTATTGTAGGATGGGAAACCAAAGTATAAGAGCGTTTGCTTAAGGGACTCAAAATGGAGTCCGGAATCCTTGTTAAGCCAAGTCCCAGGCACTCCCACAGCTGGACTTCCTACTGAGCTGTCAGTGTACCACCTGGATTTATGCTAATGTTGTGATCTGTGCTGAGCTGCAGCTTCTAGAATAGAATTCAGTAGTCTTTGCGCCACAATGGCAGTATTAGAAATTCCAGTATGTGTTGGGGTCACCACATTTTAGGCTAGAGACATCCTTCAAATTGCCCATTGTTACATTATTACTTTTTTTTCTTGGTGTTGTAATTTTTTTTAAATCCACCCTTCAGTGACTAAGACAGTGCCTGCTAGAACACTGTTCCCAAGACCTTTGATATTAATCCTTTTTAAAATTTTCAAACGCTGGGACATTTAACGGTCTTTAGATAACATCAAGATATAGACAAACAACTTGCCAATATTTTTGTTTAATTCAAAGTGGAATAATGTTTAACTTGTAGGAAAACAGTGTATTTATCTAAAGAATTATAGGGACTGGTTTAAGATCTTTTAAAAATTGATTATCATTTCAAAAGTATTCTAGCAAAGGAGGGGGAAACATGCCCTGGAGGAAATGGACTCATTACACTTAACCTTCCTGCCTGCTATCTCTGTTTCACTTCATGAAAGCACTTTTACCTACCGGAACGCTTTAATGTGGTCTTTGGTAGTTGATAGGCTTAGCTACCTTCTTGGGCATCAGTGCTTGAAAAAAAAAACTATTTCCATCCCACCCACTCTTGTCTTCTAAGAATCGGCTTTGGACAACTGAGCAGTCATACTGTGTCTTGTAGCAATTCCCCTTACTATCTCCTTACAATTGAAACCCACAATTCTTGACAAGAACAAAAAGTCATGAAATTAACAACTCCCCTTGCATTTCAAGCTATAAAAAGAGGCATCATTTTGTAGGTCACTTGAGTACATTTTCATGACCGCTAGAATCAGGTGTCTCCATGATGGATTCTTTTCCGTTCTCAACTAGATTGTTTTTTTTTTATCTCAACCTGCAGTTTAAAGACACACTTACAAAAGTGTACACTCCTGCTTTTAAATTTTGCATCCTGTCAACTCTAAAACCTTAGCTTTGTTGAGTGGCCAAAGTGCTCTGTAGTAGAACAGAGAAAGATCTAAATTTTTACAGGCAATAAAGAAAATGAAGAAAACCTATGGCCTCTAAAACAATTGAAGCCTTATGACATTTTAATAACTAATCGAAATAGAATTCCAACAAGAACACACTGTGCAGAGTAGAAGAGGTACATTGTTATGGCAAATTATAAAAAGGAAAACATGTTGAGTTAATCTCAAAACCCTTCCTTGAAGGTGATGATCTGTGCTTCAGTTCATGCATTTCCCATGGTGCAACTATGATAACTCTTCCCCCAAAATGAGAGCTAGTAGCTTTTCCTAGCTTGCTCTTTGGCAACCATACTGTTGAAGCAACCTTCAAGAGAATTTCAGAGAGACAGTGGCCCTATTTTTTTACACCCCAGAAGGGTGGGCCACTTGCACTAACACCTTCCTCAGGGCCAACTTCACATCCTTGTTTCTTAAGGAATAAATCAGAGGATTCAGGCAAGGAGTGATGAGGTTGTTCAACACCTGAACTACCGCGTCCAGCCAAGGGCTGGAAGCTGGCCGAAGGTAAACAAGAATCACAGGCCCGTAGAAAAAGAGTACAGAAGTCAGGTGGGCGCTGCAGGTGGAGAAGGCTCTGCGCCGGCCTTCTGAGGAGCGGATCTTCAATATGGAGAGAACGATGCGCGTGTAGGAAGTGAGCACAAGGAGAAAACACACGAGAGAAACAACACCTACGTTGGCGAGACTCACCATCGCTGCCAGCGAGGTGTCCGCACAGGCCAGGGGCAGCACTACTGGGATATCACAGAAAAAGCTGTCCACTTCATTGGGACCACAGTAGGGCAACCTGAAAATAATATATGTGAGGATGCTCCCATGGAGACAGCCCCCCAGCCACGTCCCCACTGTCAGGCCAGTACACACCCTGGGGTTCATGATGACCATGTATCGCATAGGGTGGCAGATGGCCACAAAGCGGTCGTAGGCCATCACTGTATAGAGGAAACACTCGGTGCAGCCCAGGGTGTGGTAGAAGAAGACCTGGGAGGCACAGCCCTGGTAAGAGATGGTGCGGCTTTGCCCCACTAGAAAGACCATCATTTTGGGGCAATTCACAGAAGGGAAAAATATGTCAAACACGGCCAGACTGCCCAGGAAGAAGTACATAGGAGTGTGGAGGCTAGAAGAGGCCAGAACGGTGAGGAAGATGACCAGATTGCCCAGCAAGGTGAAGACATAAAAGGTCAGGAACAAGACTAAGACCATATTCTCCAGCCCTTCGGTATTAGAAATTCCCAACAGGACAAAGTCCGTCACGGAGGTGAGGTTCCCTGTGTTCATGCAGCAGACAGTCCTGGGAAGGCAAAGTGACAATCGCAATGTGAGACCAGCGGGACCAAGAGTATCTTCCTAACAGCACAATTTCTATTTAGCTCAGCCGCCCTCTGTAAATGAGGAGCAACACAGGAAAGGGACATGTATAGGTGGCCTCAGGTTAAGAAACACGTCACATTTGCTTCTCGTGTCTTCATGTACTAAACGGAGAAACGAATAGCAGAGTAAACCAAGTACCATCCCTGAAAGGGCCGACACTGAAATGATAAAAAATGATTTCTAATCCTGTCCTGACTTGGCAGTGCACTGCCTCTGGTGCCTTAGGCAGTTTAATGTCTTTGAGCTTTATCCCCTAAACAAGAAAAATAAATTCTGCTTCAAAGGTCTTTGGGAAGATTAAAATAGATTATGAAGGCACGATCTATGCTCAAGGTTTTGCCCTTAGTACTAAATATGCAGTGAAGTTAAACAATTAAATTTCATGCAACGACACTTAGACTTATAAGGACAAAATTTTTTCAGATATGTTGAAGAAATAATTAAAATGTTATTTAAAATGCAGATACTTAAAAGTCATTTGTTAAGGGCTGGAGGAATGGTTCAGTGGTTAAGAGCTTCCCTTGCAAGCTCTAAGTCAAGGGCTAACTACCCCAAGTTTGATTTCCCAGGACCACATGAGCTGGGCATGGTGGTGCACACCTGTCATCCCAGCACTCAAGACGTTGAGACAGGAGGATTGCAGTGAGTCCAAGGCCAGTCTGGGCTACAGAGAGTGACCCTGTCTCAAAAAAAAAATAATTTATTAAGACATAAACATTGTACATGTTTATAAAGACTATATGATTTAAAAGGCAAACCAAAATACACGGGTCAGAAAAAATGATTATTTTTTTCCAGATTCTAATTAGTGAGACAATATAAATATTCTGGAAGAATTAAAGGATCATTTTATGGACTGAAAGTGCATAAACTCTTTCAATCTAAGTCTGTTTTTATCCCTAGCCAAATTCACACCTCAAAATGGCTCAAGTGTCTGAACATGCCCATTCAAAGCAAAGCTTAGTATCACAAAGGACCTTAGATACACTTGCAAAATCTCCTCACTGGCTGTCAATACTCACTACTCAATATTATACCTCAACATGCATCTACTTTTTTTCCAGAAAGGATTTGCTATTGGTGGAAGGAATACAATGTAAGCCCACGTTTCCCCTCATCATAAAGAGGGTCACTTGAGAAACCACAGAATTTCCACCACAGAAGATTTCAAGTAGACTCTACAGGATCAACAGAAAAGGAAATCATTTTCTTCTGAAATGGGCAAATGAGGTTTTTTTTTGGACTAACTTTAAGTTCTAAAATTTTATCTTATTGGTTGCTCTTATAAATTTTTGTGTTGCGCTATCGCCATATTCACTGATATTTGCATGTCATTTCTTTGTTATTAATAACAACATGCCTATTGAAGTTCTTACGCTGATGACTAAATATTAAGAGTGTGGATGATTTCTAATATGAATATTAACTGCAAAATAGTATTTCTGAGTAAAAGCCTTTCCATCTTTACCTTTCTTCTCCCTAAAGTCTTTCTCCGGACAACACACACACACACACACACACACACACACACACACACACACAGATTTCACCTTGTCATTACTTTCTCCGTGCTGGTTTAACAGTGCATCACTGAACTGAGCCCCATGTAAGAATTCTCTTCAGTCTTATGATTCCTCCCCTCCCAGAAAGTGGAATGACCAAGACACAGAGGATGTCTCAGCAGGACAGAAGGCAGCAATGGAAAGAGAGCAGTGTTAGTAGAACTGGAGATAACAGAAGCACATGAAGCTTCAGACACATACCACCCAATGCAAACGGATCTAATCTGGGTAGAGAGATTGGTTTTTTCCTAAAGACTCTAGCAAGAAGACTGCTCCTAATGCCAGAATTCTGTTTTGCACAAGCTGCCACAGCAAAAATCCAAGGCTTCACACCTTCACCTCTTATCCGAGACCTGCATAGATTCCACTCTTCCACCTGCTTTAATTTTGTTCTGACATTTGAATCCTATGACTTTATATTGGAGAGCATTGTTGGATCTTATTTCTTTGGGGACAATATCTCCAATGGCCCAATCTGCAGCCTAGAAAGCAGGAAGGAACAAAGGGAGTAATTAGAGACTCCTCTCTGTGTCATTTCCCGTTCCTGCCCTCATTATTTTTGGTTGGTGTAGTAAGTACGGAAGCACTATGAAATGGAAAACTTATTTGGTAAACATTCAAAAGCACAGGGAAAACATACTTCCTCAGCCTTCCTATTGCCAGTGGCACTTTAGTGTCATCTTTCCGACTGTTTCACGGCAGCTGTGGTGTATTTTCAACTATGAGCGATCACATTGCATATGTAGTTTGGTATTTCTTTGGTTTTCAGCTCATAGCTGAGACTTCTTCTTGAGTTTCAGAGAGAACTTTGGACTTAATTAAACATTTTTGGCAGTGCTGAAACTATTAAGATTTGATCAACTCTTAGAAAAGTACTAAACACATTTTGTGTAAGGAAGTAAACATGAATCTTGTTGGGGTCCAGGAGCAGAATGTTTTGGGTTGGATCAATAATATTCCCCAAAAGCCTCATGTACCTATGAATACTGTATACTGTTGGGAGGTGGGGTCTGACTACAGGAGGTGAATGCTGGAAGCTTAACGTGGAAATATGTGTGCTGTTTCCACACTTCCATCCAGACTGTTCTATTCTGCCGTGCTGTGAGGATCTCTATCTCTGACTGTATTCTGGCCCTGCACCTGGACAGCTTCACCATGTGATTCCACAGTTTCCCAGCTTCCCAGCTATGAATGGACTGTGACCTTCTGAAACCATGAGCTAAGATAAACCTTTCCTCCCCAAGCTGTGGATGTCTGGTATTCTGTCCCAGCAACAAGAAAGTAACTAAGACACTGTGTAAGACAGTAAATAAAAGCAAAAACAAACATATGGAAGAGTGACATCATAGAACAGATGTTCCTGCAGAGCAAATGAACACTTGAGAAGATGAAAGGCAAACTGGAACATCTGCGAGCCATACACATGATGAGGGATAATACTGAAAATAGAATAAAACGACAGTTATAAAAACTATGTGGTACTAGCATAAAAACAGACAGATTGACCAATGGATCAAAACTGGAGATACAGAGACAAACTCAAGTACACTCAGCTTCCTGATCTTTGATAAAGGGGTCAAAAGCGTATACCAGAAAAAGGATAATCTCTTCAACAAATGGTGCTGTGAAAATTGAACATCCGCATGCAGGAGAATGAATCTAGACACACACCTGTCACCATGCACCAAAGTCAAATCAAAGTGAGTCAAAGACCTAAATATCAACACTGAAGCTGAGAACCAACAGAACAAGAAATAATTTTCACCACCTACACCTCAGATAGGAGGCTAATAACTAGAATATACAAGGAACTGAAGAAAAATAGACTCCTCAAATTCAAAGACCCAATTAAAAATGGGCTCAGAGAAATGAAAAGACGATTCTCCGATGAAGAAGTTCAAACGGCCAGTAAATACATAAAAAGATGTTCAGCATCTTTAGCCATCAGATAAATGCAAATTAAAATATTACTAAGATATTATCTAACTCTGGAGAGAATGGTATATATCAAGAACTCAAACAACAATCAATGGTGTAGAGGCAGGGGGGTTAGGTGGGAAGGAACCCTCTTACATTGCTGGTGTGATTGTAAACGACTACAACCGCTATGGAAATCCCTCAATAGGCTGGAAATTAAACATCTCTTTTGATCCACCACTACCCCTTCTAGGAATCATCCCAAAAGAGTTAAAGGCATCGTATAAAAGAAATACATGTATACTTGTGTTCACAGCAGCACAACTAACAATAGCTAAAATGTGGAAGACATCAAAATAACCATCAACAAACCAATAGATACAGAAATTGTGGTATATGTACACAGTGGAATACTACTTATCTCTTAAGACACATAACTTTGAGGCTTTTGTAGGTAAATGGACACAACTTGGGACCATCAGGCTCACTGAAATGAGTCAGACACAGAAGGTTAAATACTGAATGTTTTATCTATATGAGAAACCCAGAATGCAGTAATTTCATAGATCAAAGTGAGGGAGATGGTGGGAGCTGGGGAAAGGAAGATGGCATGGTAGGGTCAAAAAGGGAGAGGGGAAGGGTTTGTAATGCTGATGCGATACATATGTGCACAAAATACTCAACCTCATTGTAAACATTATATATTGCATATATACATATTAATAAATTGGGAGAACATTTTTTAAATACTGAAAATATAAATGGGATTTTTACAACTCAGTAACAAAATTAATAATAATAAAAATAAAATAAACTGCTAAAAACAAGCAAAGTACTTAGACTTTTTCTTAAACAAAAACATATTGCTAACAAGCACATAAAAAAGGCACAACATCACTAATTTTCAGGGACCTGCAATCAAAAACATAATAAAATATTTCACACCTTTTAGGATGGTTACTATAAAAAGGCCAAAAGGCAAGTATTAGTGACAACGTGCCGAACGGGGGGCTGGGGAACCAGCTCATGTTGGGGATGGCACCAGGCAATAGGCTTGCAGCCTGAACGGAACAAAAGCGACAGAAGAAGGAAGTGTGCCTGGTTCTGAAGGTTTCCAGCCTGCCTAAGCCAATGCATCCTTTTCGACCATTGGCTCTGCACACTGGTCTGCAGTTTCTTCAGTCTTACAAAGCAAACGCCCTCTGCTAATTCTCCAGTGAGCTTCCAGACCTCCAGCCTTGGACGCACGCTGGACCCATGATCCCTCTTGTCCTGCAGCTTCTGCCCTCTTAGGCCGGGCTGATACAAGATCCTCCAACTCTTCAGGGCACCACTGACCCTTGTGGAAGCTTCTGCCTCTGGCCCTGTCAGCCTGCTAATAAATTCCCTACATAACTTATTTAAACATATTCTATTACTTCTGTTCCTGGGGCAAAACCTAATCAACATAATTTGAAAAAGGAAAGTCCCAGTACTTTATGGAAGGGAATAAAAGTTGGTATAGCCAAAATACATTTTACTAAAAAAAAAAAAAAGAATAAAAGAAAAATTGGCATACGATGAAGCCACTTCAGTTCTGGGCATATGTCTGAAGAAAATCACATTGGTACATCAAGAGACACAGACACGTGTATACCTACAGGAGTATTTTTCATAATAGACAATGTACATAAGCAGCCTGTGTCCTTCCACCCATGAATGGTAAACATCTGCCTAGTATCATAGTATAACTGAGATTTTTAAACAGAACAAATCCTACTGTCGGGCCAAGTATGAATCTGGAGGATGTGAAATTTAGTGCAAGTGAAACAAGACCCAAAGGGAAGGGCAAATTAAAACAGGAGGGAAATTGAGAAAAGTAAGTTGTATTTTACGCTATAAGTTCCAAGTATACCAGACTTTCAAGTTGGATGACAGAGAGAAAGATATATGGTGGAAGCATTTTTAAAACAGCTAATTCAAAATAAGGTAAATAACAAAAAAAAAATGAAACAGAAAGACAAAGTATGGAAAAATAAAAGGGAAAAAAGTTGAGAGGAAAGGTAGGAGCAAGACAGCTTCTCCCTGTGAAGGTGGGAGTCAGGATGCCTGAAGGGCAGACCTCAGTCTTCTTTCCCCATCACAAAACTTTCAATAGGACTTCCTGTAAATTTTTTGTCAAGGATCTTTTAGTCCCAGCAACACCTATGGCGGCACCCACACATGCACGTGATAATAATTGATTGGCTAATTGAGGCTAATTCCCCGGAAAGACGTCAGCACATGGTGATGTCTGCAGAAATCACGATCACCGAGCGCTGGCAGAGCTTTCTCTTGTAGCTCTGTAGTCATTTCTATTTTCTTCCTATCAGTTCAGTTCCAGGGTCTCCATCGCTACAAGCTAATCTTTGCGAAGGTGACCAGTGTCTATGCCCCAACACTGCCATCTGCCGGCCGCAGGAAGGCACTTCACCCTGATTCGGAGGAGCAGCTCTAGGGCAGGATTTCCCAAGAATAGTACTGGACGTGCAAATATTCTCCACTAAGATCAGACTTTTCTTTTCCAAGACATGACTTTGTCCTTACAAATAACCATTCCTAGAATGCAACCCAATTTATAGATTTGAAAGAAACTTTACAAAGTACAATTTCTTCAGTTTGAGTTAGAAATCAAGAACAGAGGTGAAATGGCTTGTTCATGGCCACAGAGTATTACCAGGGGACAGCTGATATAATGCTAGGAGTTTGCTGATTTCTGCAAGAGTGCTTCTTGCACTGTATACTATGATGAAACAACATCTACACACTCCCATTGCTTGATCCGAGGCCTCAGTGATGGGGCATTACTGTAGTTACTCCTGTCCACTATACTATGTAAGTCTAGGGAAATATTTTCAATTGGGAAGCCTACATGTGGGCACACACACACACACACACACACACACCCACTTGTTCAAAAAATCACAAAAGGATGTTCTATTTATAATCAGAAATTCTCTTGGAACAACAAATTCTAAGTTGAAAATCCCGACTAAAAGTATTCAAACTATTTATTGTCTTCCCTTTTTCCATTCTGATAAAAACCATCATCACACCTTAAAACAGAGATCTCAACAACGAAAGTTGGGGTTTATATCTCAAAAGAGCTAGAAAATTTCAAATGTTCTCACCACAGAGAAATGAGAAATTTGATCATTACACTGTTATGCTTTGGATCTGGGATGTCCCCCAAAAGCCTCATGAATTTGGGAGGTAACTGACACGTTGGGGTTGGTTGGATTGAGTGGGTTGGTTCACTGATGCCCCTTGCTGTTAAGAGGTGTGGTCTGGCTGGAGTGACGGGTCACCGGCGATCACTGGAGGAGGATGTCCTTGTCTCCACCTCTGCTCTTCTCGCTCTCTGCCTCTGAGTGCCGTTCCACGAACAGCTTTCCCCCACCTAGGCCCTTCTGCCATCGCTGGCCATCCATGTATATCCTGAAACCTCTGACCTCTGAGTTAAAACAAACTTTTTCTCCTTAAGTTGTGGTTGCCATGTATTGTGTCCATTTCAGTGATGTGAAAGTAACTAAGGCCCACAGTGTACACGTGTACCAGGTAATTCATGATCATATACAACTATAACACATCAACTAAAAGCAAAACATGAGACAGAACAACTAAACCGGATTATTTTTGTACATTTAAATAAATCCAGTTAGTCCTCCTCTTCTTCTTCTTCTTCCCCAACGTAAGTTTGTTTCTTTGTGTGTGAACATGATTATCCTCATGGTGAGCCATCAAGGTGGGTGGTTTAACCCTGCTTCCCAGAGTTAGATGGACTCAAAAGGCAAAGTACAATGTCTTCCTCTGAGTTCCTCCGCTGGGGAAGGAAGGTAAGGCACGGTATATATTATATAAACGTTAATAACCTTTTCACTAGAAGCCTCTTCATTCAAATATCCCACATAGTACATAAGACATTTGGAATACATCTTAACTCCATTTATTAAGTAGGGAAACGGGATCTGAGGAAAGGTACAACAGGAAGAATAAAATGTCCCAGAATATTTTTGACATAGATGAAGGCATTTGTCAAATATAATTATCAATGCAACAATCTGCTTCTTTTCCTGTTATTCTAGATCGCGAATGTATATCATCCTGTCCCCATGTGAAAATACTGATTTTCTATGGCTTTGCGAAGCTGATTCATCACTCAAACTTCTGCTATTTCTGTTCACTCATTTCATTATTTTTTTCATTTTTGTGTAAGATGTGGCTTCTTTCCAAGCTAATGTGTCCCCCAAATATGATTTTGTTTATGTTGCAAAGAAGGAGTCAGAAAGTTAGACACCTGGGTGTTGTGGGTCACACCTCCCCCCTCCGGCCATCTTGCTCACTGCCCCATGCTAATTGCACATCTCTTCCTCCCACCTGTTCAGAATCTGTGGCTCACTTCGTCTTGACATGACCCCCTTTCCCTTCTCTTCCTGCAGAACACGGGGTGATTTCTTACTAGTTGACATTCAAGTCAAGGCAGAAGTCCTGGCCTTCAACAAGTTCCTTTAGCCTGCAGCCCCACTGCTTTGGACATCTGGACCAGGACTCAGGAATAGGAAAATGCCACTCAATCAAACCTCAGAGCATAACTATAAATCAGAACAAAATTTTTACGTGAGAATTGGACATTTTTACTTCTAACACAGAAAAATGCCACCCTGGAGTATGGAGAATGTTTTAGTTGCTCCCACCATTGCCTGTCAAACTTAAGACTGGTCTGTCTGCTGAAAGAAATTCATGAAGTGGTACACAATGGAATTCTACTTATTAAACTAAATGAATTCATTAAAATTAACATTGATGTGCATTATAAAACCTAACAATGATATAAAAGAAGAAAACAAACTTTAGTATTTCAAGGCCTGAGGTAGAGACCTGAGATACAAAAGAAATATGGTAAGGATTCTGTCTGTGAGGTGCTCACAGTTGAACGCTTACGGGAATGTTGGCCAGGAAAAATCACACCCACGAACTCCAAACACAATTTTACACTCAACACCAGCATTCTGCTGGGTACAGTGATAGAAACAAGCTGGGTGCGATCCGTTACATTGGAATAGGAAGAATTTCTCAGAATAGAAGACAATCAAACTTCACTGGCAAGAACAGGGGGAATAAACGGTTATCTATTTTTGGACACCTTCCATGGGCTCCCATAGTGTGGAAGATCCTTTGTGCAAATCAGCTCATTGAGTTCTCAAGACAGTCAGAAATCTAGGAGTTATCACACCAAATTTGTGAACGATGAAACTGACACTCTTACAGTGACGAGATCAGAACCTGAAGTTACATCCTCTGCTTGCTACAGGTCCTATCATTGCCCCGTCTCATCTGGTACCTAGAAGCCCAGAAAGGGGAGAGAAAGGAGCATTGAATAGACTGAGATTCTGGCAAAGATGTCCACAGAAAACAAATGGACTCTTTTTTACCTACATACTGTTCAAACATGGAGATTGAGCCATGGCAATGTCTTCAACTTTACACACATTCATTTTCTATTTCCTGCTAGAAAAAGAAAAATGAATAAAGTATCATCCCTTGACCAGCTCACTCTGGAATTATAAAAAATTGATCTTTATTCCTAACCTGACTCTACCACTTGCCATCTTAGGGGATTTGAATAACTTAACCTCTCTGGGCATTATGGATGTAAAAGAAAAATGAATACTTTCTACCTCATTAAGTCTTTGTGAGGATTAAGTCAGCCAATGAATATAAAATGTGATGCTCAGCATGTAGTAAAACCTGCAATAAATTTACTTAACTGCTGAATCTTGTTTGACCTTGTGCCTCCAAGGCTGAGGTAGAGGTAATAATATATAATGTTATTTACAAAAGCATTGTGGGTGTAACAAAGATAAAATTGGAAATTTGAAAGATCTATATTTTCAAAATAATTTGGTTTTAATTGACACATAAAACCTTACACATTTATGGGACAGCCTTTCTCAGGACCCTTTCTGGCATGGTTAAAGGAAAGCTTTACCTCTTTGTTCTTATTTGCCTCTCTCCTCAACTTTACAATTAAACTACCCATCTTAGAACTTGCAAAATAAATTTTATGTATCTTAAAGGCAGGAAAATGTCAGACGTGGTGGTACATGTCAGTAAGCCCAGCACTGTAGAAGACTGAATCAGGAACTCAACAAATTCAAGCAACCTAATGACTTCGTGAGAAACTTCGTCGAAACAAAAATAAATGAGTAAATAAAAATAAAAAGGGGCTGAGAATGTAGCTCAGTAGGAAAGCCCTGGGTTCAAGTTTCAGTACCACAGAATTTTTTAAAAACTAGCACAACACACACTTACCAAGAAAAACTTATTTCCCTCCGACTCAAAACAGTGAAGTTACGTAAATAATCTGAAAGAATTAAAATCCATTTCACAGCCTAGCACTCTATAGCCTTTTCTGTAATTTGGACACTTTTGTTTCCTGCTCAGTGACCATCTGATACTGCAAAATGGCCTAGGTGTCCGCTCCTTACTCGCTCGGGCAAAGTGTAAATATCACGAAGCACCTTGGATACACTGCCAACATCCTCTTTAGTGTCGTCTGCTGAAAGTGTCGCATAATACACTTCTATCATGATTGTTCTTAAGAAAGATTCGTCATCAGTCCAAGGAAAAAAAGTCCAAGTCCAGCTTGGACCTCACCCTAAGGAGAGTCATCGGGTAATGTGCCGATGTCTACCACAGAAACTCACTTGAGATTGCTCCTCGGGGGAAAACAAAAGGGAATCATTTTGCTCCTGCAAAAAGATTAAACTCTATGTCCCTTAAACTTTAAATTCTTAAATTTATATTATTAACTTGAAATGTCAGTTTCAGTTTCACCACACACTCTGATATTTGCATCTTTCCCTCAGTTGTTAGTGACATTCTGGAAATACACGTGCCTGCCTGATGAATTTGTCATATTGATGATGATGTATTAAAGTGGGGACTAGTTACCAATTTATATGCCAACTGCGAAATAAGATTGCTGAAGAAAGAAATCTATCTCCTCGTGTGTCACTCACCTTCCTCTCTACAAGACTTTCCCAATGGCATGCGCATTCATACATTCACACACACACACACACACACACACACACAAACATGCACGCACACACACACATGCACACACGCTTCACTGCGTTCTCACTTCTGCCTTAACACAAATTGCTGAACCTGTCTTTGCGCAAGTAAGAATGCTTCTCAATTCCACCATCCTTCTTCTCCCTTTTGTTGAGCAGGAGAAATGACCAGGACACAAAGAACATCTCAGTCCACAGAAGGAAGCAAAGGAAAGGATAGTGTATGCAGAATAATATTCAGCAAAAGATTTCAACCTGTATCATATACAAATGTAAGTATGAAGTAGAGCTTTAGACGCACACCAGCTGACAGGAAACACACCTAATGTACAAAGAGAAATTTTTTATAGTTTCCAGGAAAGAAGAATGTTTCTAAAGCCAGAACGCTGTCTGGTACGTGATGCCGTATCTACAAGCCATGTCTTGCACTTGTCCACTTTAATCCATGACATCTTCCCACATTCAGCTCTGTTATTAATTTAGCTTCTAAATTCAGAATTTATAATGTTTTCTAACTGTATGGTATTAAAGCCTCTGTATTCTTTAGAGACAAAATTCCCCACGGCCCAATTCTCTGGCTTAGCATGATTGAGCAAAACAAGCGATTACTGGCTTTGCCCAAAGCTCCTCCCTTTATATTATGACCTGACAAGTTGATTATATAAATTATAGTTTAAAAATGTATAGTCTTTTTTTCTAGCTTTCACAACTGTCATTGCTGTACCTATGGCTTCATGGGTTGTATCCTATGATCAGCTGACAGAGGAGAAGACCAAGGCCTGGTTTACAGATGGTTCTGCAAATGATGCAGGCACCACAGGGAAGTGGACAGCTGCTGCACTGCAGCCCCTCTCTGGGACATCCCTGAAGGACAGTGGTGAAGGAGAATCTTCACAATGGGCAGAACTTCGAGCAGTACATCTGGTCGTGCATTTTGCTTGGAAGAACAAATTGCCAGATGTGCGAATATATACAGATTCATGGGCTGTAGCAAGTGGTCTGGCTGGCTGGTCTGGGACATGAAAGGAACACAATTGGAAGGTTGGTGAGAAAGATATTTGGGGACAAGGTATGTGGACAGAACTCTCCACGTGGGTGGAGGTTGTAAAGATGTTTGTGTCCCATGTAAATTGCTCTCCAAAAAGTAGCCTCAGCAGAAATGACTTCAATAATCAAGTGAACAGGATGACTCGTTCTGTCGAGAACAGTCAACCTCTTCTCAGCCACCCCAATGGGCCCATGAACAGAGTGGCCATGGTGGCAGAGATGGAGGTTGTGCAGGGGCTCAACAACATGGACTTCCCCTCACCAAGGAAGACCTAGCCACAGCTTTTGCTGAATGCCCCTTATGCCAACTGCAGAGAGCAACACTGGGCACCATTCCTCGGAGTGGCCAGCCTGCAACCTGGTGGCAGATTGATTATATTGGGCCACTTCTGCCATGGTAAGGACAGCGTTCTGTCCTTACCAGGATAGATACTTACTCAGGCTACGGATTTGACTTTCCTGCACTTACTGCTTCTGCCAGAACTACCATTCGTGGACTTACAGAATGCGTAACACGTTGTCATGGTATCCCGCACAGCATTTCATCTGACCAGGAAACACATTTCACGGCTAAAGAAGTGAGCCAGGGAGCTCATGTTCATGGAATTCACTGGTCTTACCATGTTCCCCATCATCCAGAAGCAGCTTTACTGAGAGAACGATGGAATGGCTTTCTGAAGGCACAATTACAGGGCCAGCTAGGTTGTAATACTTTGCAGGGTTGGGGCAATGCTCTTGAGAATGCTGTGTATGATATGAATCAGTGACCAATATATGGTACTGTCTCTCCCATAGCCAAGATTCACAGGTCCAGGAATCAAGGGGTGGAGACAGAGATGGTACCACTCACCATCACCTTCATTAACAAAATTTCTGCTTCTTGTCCCCACAACCTTATGCTCTCCTGGTCTAGAAACCTTAGGTCCAGAAGGAGGAAGGCTTGTACCGGGAGGCACAACAATAAGTCCATTATACCAGAAGTTGAAACTTCCCCCTGGTCATTTTGGCCTCATTGTGCCACTGAGCCAGTAAGCAAAAAAGAGAGTTACAGCACTGGTAGGGGTGATTGATCAAGTGGACATTATACTAATAATAGAGGCAAGAAGGACTATGTTTGGACTGCAGGAGATCCTTTAGGGCGCCTCCTAGTCTGTTTGATCAAAGTTCACTTAAGATGCCATTAATTTATGTCAAAAATATCATTTCACTTTCCAGTACCAACTAGAAGGAATACAAGCATTCACGTTATCCACATTTGACATCACAGGAGCTGAAGAGGCCCAGCGTTTGCTGTGCTCCCGGCCTGCAGAAGAGCCCTGTGGGTTCCTCTTTGTCCATGCTCTAGTCTTTCCTTGTCCTTGACACTTTAATCCCAAACCTGTTTTGCAGTCCTTCCCTTCTACTGTTTTCTCCAGGCTTCTATTTGCTTCATGTACTACCTGTTGGGCCCATTTCTCTGTTCTCTAATATGTTTTACTCCAGAAATGTAAAGGCCACAATTATCTTATTAACTACTGCATCTTCTGGGTAACACTATGCCTTTTAATGAGTAAGCTACCAGTAAATATTTGCTATTACTGTAATTTGATATTACTGCTCTCTGACTTAACTGCCTTATGAATCAGTCATTGATTAAAATATCAAATTAGAGTTAATGATTCAAATAACAAGCCAAAATGGCCATATGAAAAGAGTTACAATTTGCATTTCATAAGAATTAATTTATTTACACAATAAAACCCATCACCTGACAGAAGAAAGAAATTGCCATGGAATTTGGGGAAGATAGTATGAAAATGGCAGAAAAATGAACAAAAATATAAATGATTTGTTACTCTCATAACATGTGAATTAGAGTTGAAAAATTAAGTAAAGAAAGTCTTATGTAGAAATACACGGTGCAAGACATCTCTTTAGCACATATGATAATCCTAAACAATAAAGAGAAGAATTTCAATGAAGAATTTTAAATAAAGTGGAAATATATCTATAATGATTGGAAATGTGCCCACAAAATTTTGATACCCTTTCCAAATGGCAGAGTTGGATTTCTTATCTACAGAGAGTAAACTGGACATAGTGACTCCTTCCCCACGAAGAAAAATATGCAGAAGTGACGATATATATCTCCAGAAACGAGGTCCTAACAGGTCCTGCAACTTCCTGCCTAGACACTCACTTGAAGCAGCTGTCATGAATTGAGGACAGGTAGTGACTAAATGTAGTGAGTGAGGAACTGAGGCCTCCTGATCTAGTCTAGTACTAAGCCAGCAGATCTTGCATCAGATGACAGCGTCCCTGGAAGACAGAGGGCCTTCAACGCCATGGGAGATCTTCGGCTAAGACTACTCACTCAGCTAACCCAGTGCTCCTGACTATATGATGTGGTCTAAGACAACGCATTTTGTTCAAAGCTATCAAGTGCAAGAGTATTTTTTCCATACTAAAGTAAGCAGCTAGTGCAACACCAGAAGTAGTTCCGGGGTCCTTGAGTTTTCAAGTAAGGGAGATAAGATTGCCTATAAAAGACAATGTGGTGATAGTAGCACTACAACAGTGAAGCAGGTGGTTGTTCAGTTTACATATGGACAATTATTTGTTCTTTGCCTTTTTGTCCTTTTATGGGTCATTTAGCACACATTCTACCAAGGCCCACTGAACACCAGTCAGACCGCAGTTTTAAGTTAACTGTTCAGTCAAAAACTGACCGCATGGATATTACAATAGGGGAAAAGAAAGAAGACTCCCTCTCTTCCTAACTTTGCATATTTCTGTGATTGCTACCCATCGCTGCCCTGCTTGTACCTAATGCCGCCACTGTTGTCTATATGGAGTTATTCAAGCTTCTTGTGCCAGAACTTTTCATACATATTGGTGAAAAAATCACACCCTTTGATGGAAATGCAGTTCAGATTGAATTAGTTAATATATGAAAATCACTTGTAACAATGAATAGTATACAGAAAGAGAGACATACGGACAACTATTGTAAAGAATGCATGATGCTTCGGTCCTTACAAGGCAGTGAGCTACAGAAAAAGCTAAGGGTTCAGTTACGGGTTCAGACACACTGGGCCCCAATACCTGTTTGTTTATTCCTCTGTAAAAGAAACATATGATAGGATTTACCTCTCTGTAGAGGTAGACAGGTATGGAGTCATCTGTCCTCAGGCTGTGATGAGTTGCAGTACACATGACGTCCTCAGAACACTGTCACACACGTAATGAGCAGGCTTGGAATGTTACCTTTTTTCTAGATGTTCAAATGGAGGAATTGAAATAGATGGGTTTCTAACCTAAAATAAATGGCTTAAATGGATAAATGTGTTAAATTATTCTGAAAGTAAATAGCAAATATTACTGATGTTTTAATTTCAATAAATTATAGGTACATTAGATCTTCAAGAAATAGAGAGTACCTCCCAAAGGATAGAAACCACCGGCTGGAAAGGTCTTTCTTCTGAAAATTTACAAAATTCATTGTAATTTCTACAAGTAAATAAGAGCTGTTTTCTTGCTCCTTAAGATAGAATGAACTAAGTCCAACACCAGACTTCTCAGATAGCTACAGGGGGACTGCTGCAAACAGAACTGTCTAAGAAGATATGGCTAAAAAAAAGAAGTTATGCAACGATGTTAGCAGCAGTGAAAACCCAAACAGAAGAGCACTGACCAGAGATCCTCACCAGGCAGGCGCAAGGTCTTATGGAACAAAGCCCCAGGCATATCCACAGGGTAACTTCTGAGCTGATCTCTGCTCAAACTCCGAAGTCCTGCCAATCTTGTGTGCTGGGCTGGAGTCCGGATTCTGGAGTGGAACTCATTAGGCTTCAGAACAGTGTGTGAGACTTTTCCCTCTTGCTTGCTAAGACTGCCCAATTCATTCCTTTCTGACAAGATAATCTGACCTTTGCCACACTAACCACAATTCCTGACAAACAAGTTATATAGTTAACAGCCCCCCTTACACTTTAAGAAACAAAAACAGGCAGTATTTTCAAGACTGCTTGAATGTGGTGCTTCTTGGATGGATTCTTCTTCATTGCCAACTAATTATTTTTATCGAGGTAAATGGTGTAAATTGATATTTATCACATTTTTCAAACAGTGCAGTCCGACTTTTACATTTCACTCCTTCAAGACCTCGTAACATAGCTTTATTGAATAGCTAGGGTGATAATGCTGCATAACAGAGTCAGGAAATAATTTTGAAATAAAGGTCAAAAAGAGGAACAAGAAGGCACATGGCCTCTAGAAACTATGACCATAAGATTAACAATTAAAACAGGCTACGTGGCTACTGCAGACTACGTGGAGCAAAAGAGAGGCATTATTTTGGCAAATTAAAAAAAAAGGCAAAAATACTTACTGTGGAAAAAGTCTTTTGAAGGGGTAAACTTGCAGCTCCATGCACCCGTTCCTGATCATATGACATTTAATATTCCCAGGAAATGAGAGAATAGAACTTGGCCTTGCTTGTTATTTGGCAACAATCTCCTGGACCGGAAGCTAAGTCCCCTTCAAGTCTCCCCTCCCAGAAAAAAAGAATTCCGGAGAGGAATAGCACCTATTCCTTATGCTCCAGCAGGGGGCGCCACTCGAACTAACACCTTCCTTAGGGCCACTCTCACATCTTTGTTCCTTAAGATATAAATGAAAGGATTGAGGGAAGGAGTAATAATGCTGTTTAACACCTGAACAGCAGAATCCAGCCAGGGGTTGGAAGCAGGCTGAAGATAGACAAGGAACACGGGCCCGTAGAAGAGTAGGATGGAGGTCAGGTGGGCGCTGCAGGTGGAGAAGGCTCTGCGCCGGCCTGCTGAGGAGCGGATCTTCAGAACGATGCGCGTGTAGGAAGTGAGCACAAGGAGAAAGCACGTGAGAGCAACGACACCTATGTTGGTGAAACTCACCGTCTGTGCTAGAGGGGTGTCTGCACAGGCCAGGGGCAGCACCACTGGGATGTCACAGAAAAAATCGTGCACCTCGTTGGGGCCACAACAGGGCAACCTAAAGACGAGAAATATGAGGACACTTCCGTGGAGAAAACCCCCCAGCCAGATGCTCACTATCAGGCCGGCACACGCCCTGGGACTCATAATGAGCGTGTATTGCATAGGGTGACAGATGGCCACAAATCGGTCGTAGGCCATCGCAGTATAAAGAAAACACTCGATGCCACCCAGGGTGTGGTAAAAGAAGAGCTGGACAGCACAGCCCTGGTAAGAGATGGTACGACTTTGCCCGACTAGCAAGACCATCATCTGGGGGGAACCACAGAAGGGAACAGTATGTCAAACATTGACAGATTGCCCAGGAAGAAATACATGGGAGAGTGGAGATTAGAGGAAATCAAGATGGTGAAGATGAGCAAATTGCCCAGCAAGGTGAGAAGGTAGAAGGTCAGGAAGACGACAAAGATCCTGGCCTCCAGCCCTTCGCTATTGGAAATTCCCAACAGGATGAAGTCTATCACGAAAGTGCTGGTCCTCATGCTGAGCTGCCTGTTCAGCCTGTGGCAGATGGTCCTGAAAAAGAAAGCGACAGTCAGGATGGGTTCTTCTTTGGTCTCCATGAGGTTGTTTGTTAAATCTTGGTTGACTGTGTGAACTGACTTTTGCCACATTCCCCGAAATATACAGTACTACTTTTAAATTTCATTCCTTGCAGACTCTAAAACATAGCTTTGTGGACTAGCCAGCATGCTTGTAGAGTAGAATAAGATCAGGTATAAATTTGTAAAAGAAAGAAGAAAGGCAGAAAAGGCAGAAGGAGGTCACAGACCTGGATGCAGGCAGCTGTGCTCATTTACAAGTAGCGAGAGTCTCTTCCTAACAAGTTATTTCTGTGTAAGACAGGGGCGGCATGAGACAGAAAGGACCGGGAAATTTGTTAGCTGGGGACAACATTTTGTACTTGGCCAAGTGCCCAACTATGTGCACATAAATATTTCAATTTATTCTGAAATGGTAAGCAGCTATCTGTTTATTTTTGCCTTCAAAAAGTGCTCTTTTTTATTTACATGTAAGTACAAGAGCATATAATTCATATTTATTACCTGGTCACACTCGTGTAGACAGTGGATCGAGTTGAGGAAAAGGTAAGAGAATTAACTGCTCCACCCCCTAGAAATTCTCTCTTCACCTAGGTTTGTTTTCTGTATTACAGATCTCACAAACACAAATTTCAAAAGCTCTAATGCTATTTGGCTTTATAAATTAATACTGGTGAAAGATAATCCTAAGAAACAACTGAATTAAACTTTCTATGGCCCAATAGCTTCTTTTGTTTTTTTGCATCCCGTTTTCTTCTTCCCTTCCATATGTTGCTGAGATACATAACTGATTTTTCTCTGCTGTGACTAGGTATGCATAGTATCTTATAGTATCTTACAGATTGCTGCTTTTCATAATGACTTGCATTTTTTAAAGTTCTGATAAAGGTAGAGGCTTATGTTTGGGGTAAAAATCCCAGTAGGTCTAATCAGAGACAAGAGGAAGAGACGAAGGATCAGTCTGTCAGCTAGGCCCTGGGTAAGCTAGTCCTGCTCAGGGTTTGAACAGATTGACATACTGTCAAAAATATTGGCGAGAAGTAAAACAAGAGTCCTACTCAGTGCAGAAACAACTAAACTTCACCCACGTAAGACTGAGGTAAAAGTGATAATGTAATACTGCCAAAAGCATCACCAAGGTCAATGAGAACGTAACTAGAAAGGGACTTTAAAGGATCAAAAAACCCAACAATACAGTCAAGAAAATATTATTTTCTTCAGACTTTAAATATTGTGTTATATAAATAACTGGCAGAACTACAAACTCATCTTGTAGGTAAGAAGCGCATAAATTTCTTTTTAATCTGAACCTTTCTGTTTCCAATTCATTCACCAGAATCACACTTTCACAATATTAAATGGCACAAATGTGTAGTGCACACTATTCTAGGCAAACCATAGATTTAAAATATTTCTTTAGCTACCATCCCTTCTTCCTTTCTTCTCTTTCTTTCTTTCTTTCTCTTTTTTCTTTCCTTTCTTTTTCAGTAATGGAAACTGAATCCAGTACCTTTATACTGAGCTATGGCCCCAACTTTTTTATCTTTTATTTCAGACAAGCTCTTTATTTCGGTCAAACTGCAAATGCTGTGATTACACTTAGTAACCTCCTGCCTCTGCCTCCTGGAGTGGTAAGTTTATAAGCCTGTCACCCTAGAAGGCTCATAGATTCACTCTCACAATCTCCCCTCTGTCTTCTGCAGTAATACCACACCTATTCTCAAAGGGGGCCTGACATCACTTCAGGAAAAAGTATCCAAGACCAGCTTTCACTTTGTCATAACGAAAATCACTTAGAAAAGAACTGAATTTCTACCACAAAAGATTCTCCTGACAGTACATGCCAGTACACACAAGCAAACACACACACACACACACACACACACACACACACACACACACACACTACCACCACCACTTCTTTCCTTCACTACGTTCTCAATGACAACGACAGCATTCTAGCAGGTTGTATTATAAACAGAACAAGAGCAAATTGAAACATGCAGAGCCTCAGCACATACCAGCTGATAGATAACACATCCAACGTAAGTAACAGTATTTTTTCTAAAGTTTCTGGGCGAGAAAAATGTGTTCCTAAAGCCAGAACTCCATTTTGCTTAAGATGCCGTGACACAGAGCCCTGATTTTGAGTTTTCTTCACTGGAATCCACACCATAGATCCCACACTTAAGCCTGGGGCTAATCTACTCCCTACATTCTGAATTTACAGTGCTTTCAAACTGTGAAATATTAACGGATCTCCATTATTTTGAGATGAATCCCCAGTGGTTCAAGCCACTGATGCAAGTAGGGTGAAGGAGCAAAGGGAGTAATTACAGGCTTTAATCTCTTTCCTCAAAGCCTGTCCCCGTCCCTTTCCGGTTATTTTATAGTTTGACACACTCATTATGAAATTAGTATAAAATGTATAACACATCTGGTAAACAGTCAAAAACGTTTTTTTTTAAAAAGTTTCTTTATGATAAGGCCAATGTTAACTCTTTCCCGTGTTGCTTCCAGCCACTCCACTACATGGCTATAGTAGGTCTATAATTACGTATGATCATTGTATATAGTAATATGCACTTTTGCATCTCTTTGCTTTTATTTTTGTAAAAATATCTTCAATTAGTCTATCACTTTTTAATGGTAGCATTTTGCCGGCACATTACATATGCCTTCCTACTCAAATATCTTTGTTATTTTGAATGTTCAATTTTTCTTATCAAAATAAATACAAATAGAGAGGAAGATAGATGAATACATACTTATAATGCACTATAAATAACTTTTTAACTCGGAGAGTCATTTATATTTAAAATTTTGTTAAAGATAAGCTCACCAAAGTAGAGCTGTTGCAAAATAATGAATACTACAGGTTTGAAGATTGTTATCAAATTGCCTTACTAGCAACAGTACATTGTGAGGTACCTTGCCAGGATTATGTATTAACAAATTTAAAAATGCTGAATTTCTTTTTCATAGGCAACTTACAGGTACTTATTTTTAATATTCGTTTTTGTTATCCCTCAGATTAAACACATATACAAGTTTGTATCACAAAAAAAAATGAGAGAACTTCTGGTCAAGATGGCGGCTGAATAAAAGAGCTACAAAATGTCTCCTCATGAACTCACTTAAAAAGTTGAGATTATAATTGAAAACTGCCTGCTCAACTTAGCTAGGAGAGGCATAAAGGCATGACTGGAACACAGTGACTCTTAGTGTTAGTCACGTGGAAACTCTGGGCTTTGTTCCTTACCTGACAACTGATTATAAGCTTGAATCACAAGTCTTTATGAATCCTGCATACTGTTAATATTCTACTTGAAAAACAAAACGACTATGCTGTAACCTTGGTTTTGATGGCGGTAGGAGTATATTTGGAATCTCTCTGAGCTAGGTGCTTACGTAGGATGCTACAATAAACATACGGTGGAGAAAAGGAACAGGGCTTCCTTCTCAGGGCAGGGCACCCCATGGCTTCCCCTTGCTTGAGATTCTAATTGTGTGTTTTCATTGCCCTGTCTACCATCTTAAGAGACCTGTGTAAGGAACTACCCCCTAGGAATCCTGTTGTTGTGCGGGACACAACAAGGAAAGTGAAATCAAACCTCCCCTGGGGGCTCCAGGAAGTTGGAGGTGCCAGGCATGTGAAAGACCCTCTTAAGAAAGCTGCAGGCAGTGAGCAGAGACAGCAAAGCCACAGAGACAAGATTCTGAGTCAGCTAAAGTTGACACATGCCACCCTGTGACCGGGAGTCAGGCATTGAGTTCCAAGAGTTCACGTTTTCAGTGCCGAGTTTCCATCTTGCTGTGGTCTTATTTCTCCGTGCTATTTTTCATGTTCCTCCCTTTGGAATGGGAAGGTTTGTACTATGTCACTGTGTGTTGGGAGTGTGTGACTTTGTCACGCATCACAAATGGCCAGAAACAGAAGGATTTCTCAACCACATGACCAGGTGGGGTGTGTTCCCATCCATCATCTCTGTTACAGTCAGGTGGAGGTGGGGTGGGGCACACAGCTTGAAGTCAGCATGCACATGGCTCACATTCCCAAGAGGTTGTAGTCAAGGCATCAGTTTCAAATAGAGCCCGGTCAGCTCAGGAAAAGAATTAACACGTGCAACCCCACGTAACTTCTTTCATGATTTTTTTTTTTAACTGGGGCTCACAGTTAAGAGTTGATTTCAGAGAAAACTTTTGACTATACTTCTGGCAAGGCTGGAACTGTTAAGACTTTGAGCAACGGACTGGATGTGTTTTGCACTGTAAGATGCACATGAATGTTTTTGAGCCAAAAGCAGATTTGGATCTCAAATGTCCCCCAAAATCTGACCTGTTGAAGGTTTGATCTCTAGCTGATAGTACTATTAGGAGGCAGTAGAAATTTTAGGAGAAATTAGTGGAAGTTAGGATACTGGAAAATGTGTTTTTATCCATATAATTTTCATGTTCACAACGCAAGGCAAATGACTAAAACCAAAATAGTTGAATTAGTTGATTTTCTGTTCTGGCCTGTGACACAATAAGAAAGATTAGACACAAGTAAATAGCAAAGTGGATGAGAAAGAGAGAGAGGGAAAGAGAGGAGGGAGAGAGAGAAAAAAAGAGAGACAGGGACAGATCTTGGAAAACAGCCTGCAGAAGTTTACCATTTTTTACAAAATTTTACCAAACCAAATCCAATATATATGAGAAAAGGATTGATTTCATGATAACGTAGGAATTACTCCAGGAATATATTTAGTTTAACATTCAAAGCCCAAACAACATAATTCACCATGAAAAAAGGAAAAGAAAAGTTATGATCATCTCAATAGATGCATGAAACCTACATAACAAATCTCAAAATTCATTCATCTCAGCAAATATGGAATAGAATCATTCTCAATTTGATTAAGTGTAAAGTAAAACAACACTAAAATATTACATTGAAACCTATTATTTTTAGTAGGCACTAATAAAAATGTATTTTTAAAACCTCACAGCTGGGATTGGGGGCATAGGTCAGTGATTATGAGCTTGTCTGGTAAGCATGATGCCTCTGTTCCAATCACTCAACACCACATAATAGCTGGACCTGGTGGCACATGCCTGTAATCTCAGCACTCAGGAGGCTGAGGCAGGAGGATCACCGTGGGCTACATAATCAGCTCAGAACTAGCCTGGATTACAGAGCAAGACCCGGTCTCAAAAAATAAAAAATCTAGCATTATACGTGATTAATATATATATATATATATATTTTCTCTAATATCATGAACCAAGGATGTCTATTTTTACCACTTCTACTGAACACTGAATGAGACAGAATAATTAAGAAAAAAGGAGAAAGACACGAAGATTAAGGAGAAATAAACTGTAATAACATTACTAGCTATGTAGAAAGTCTGAATATTTTTAAAAACTATAAGAACAAGTGAGTTTAGCTGAATTATAGGATATAAGACTAAAACAGGTAAATATAAAATTCCTTTCTTTAGTTAGCAATGAATCACTGGAAATTAATACATTTTAAAACTACAATTTAAAATAGAATTGAATTAGGAAAGTGTAATATTTGACAAGAATGAAGGTCGCAAACGCTGAAATTACTCCACATCATTTAGAGAAGAAAGACAGTATGCATCCGAGGGACGTGAGGTTGCTAAGAAGCCAACTGTCTCCAAAATAATAGATTCAATGCAAACTAAACAAAATTCTAGCCAGCTTCTTTGTGAAAACAGCAAGCTCATTTTAACACTGAGGTGGAAACACAAAGGACTTTGAATAGCAAAATTATTGGAAAACTGTAATGGAGGTGTAGTTCACTGGCCAAGAGACAAGTGGCTGCCAGAGTTTGAGGGTAGGAAGGAAGCTCTGCCCTTTTCTAGTCCGAGAGAACCAGCAGGGTCACCAGCATGTGGGGGGAGCCAGGGGGATCTTTTCTTATTTTCAGACCTGATCAATGCAGAACCCCAGATGTCGGACCTCCTAGCGTGTTTATCACACAGAATCTCACTAGGTTTAAGTACAGAAAAGTAACAACAGCAACAATAGGATTATTACCTCCTTTGTCCCCTGAAGAGACCCTGTGTTAAACATTTTTTAAAAGAAAGAAATAAAAGGCCTGAGAACGTAGGCCAGTGAGGAGTTCTTGGACTCAGTGCCCAATACCACAAAAATATAATATATACTTGAGAAAGAGATGTTGGAGTATATTAGATCCAGCAAAATGCAAATAATATGCCTTGATCAAAATGGACACTCAGTGTCAGAAAACCGGTTGTTGTGACTGGTTAACGAGCAAAAGTATTAATTCAAGAGGCTTTAAGCTTGCAAAGTCTTTTCCTACAGAGTTATGTTATCCATTCATAGGTGACAGTATTTCCATTAGAACTTAAAAGGTGCATGAAACCACAATTTTCCATCCTCAAAACAATAATTTGGCTTTTACTACATTAGACCAGTTTTTCTTCTTGTTTTTATAAAAATTCTTTCCCCGATAGCTAAGACATGTTAATTCAAGGGGGGAAAATGCCTTCACTTTAGTGAAAATGAGCCAAAAAACTACCTGAACAAAAATAAAATAAATTTTACAGAAAGTATAAATCTGAGTATAGTCTAATCTTAGAGGACAGAAAACATAAAGGCAGACGTCTTAGAGAAGAGGAACTCTCTGGGTCAAACAGGCTGAGGCAACACCCATTATTGGCCAGGAACTTGTAAGTCTGCAAAGCCCCAGAGGAAGGAAGTGTAATTAGTTAAGAACTTTATCTACAGGGAATCATACTCTGATTGTCCCTAGAGCACAAGGGGCTCAGAGCTTAGTTTAGCGATTGACCACAATCATCAGTTGAGAGATGCATCAAAGGGAGTATGAATAGCACACGAGAATTGTCTCTTTGGGGGATACAAGCCCATATTTTTCATTTTTAGATTCAGGGAATAAATCAGAAAAAAATTAGTCCCTCACTGCAGGAAGAATCTTCAAACCCAGAGGGTTATACTTATTCTTGTTTGAAATAAATTTTTAGACAAATAAAATGGCTATGGAAAGATGGTCCTCAAAGCAAACCATCTTTAAGAAGTATGTTTGAATAAAATTCTTAATATTGAGCATAATGTCAAAACATTATCCTCATCTATGAGAAATTTAGGAAATTGATTTAGCAAATCAATTTTATACTTTATTTTTAAAAGTTTCTTTCTGTAATATTTTATTTTTGAACTATACAAGAAAAAGAATTATTATATTCATGCAAGGACTGAGAATTTCTTTAAACCCCGATTTCAGCTTTATGATCCAAAACTTATTTGTAAAGTTGGTAAGTAGAAAAGCTAGCATCTCTCAACCTTATTCATCCTTGGGTTCTTTAGAGTGATTAATATATTTATGGTCTTCTCAAACCATGTGTTTAATCTTTTTTAGAGGAACAGTCGTGCTTGTGCCGTAACAAGTCTGTCCGGTCCTAAAACATAAACACTGGAGATACAATGTAGTTTTTCTTTATTACCTAAGCAGATTTGATTTTTCTGGAACATCATGATTTTGTTCATTACTCTTCCATTTTGAGTTAAGTTTCCTTAGTCATTTCTTGCCCAGTATTGTCTAGTTCTGTGTTGCTGGAGGGCCCCACATGGTGTAGAACCTTACATTAAGTGATTCCCTTACTAGGGTTGATGTTAAAGACTCCTTAGTGCCCACCTAGTTCAGTAGTTCGAGATGGGCTGCATAACGAAGAAGTCTATTTCTGTCTGAAACCCAGAATGGGAACTGGGTTATAGACACGAACCCATACAACACAAACATCTCAGAAATTCCTGGGGAAGTGTTCCTTTTTTTGCTGGAAAGATCCGCTTGTCCAAGCAGATTTCCATTCAGTTCTTCATATATTTTCATTACTTTTCTCTTTTAATATATAGTTTCTGAAACATGCAGTCTCAGCTCTAGAGTAACAAATTCCAGACCTAATAACTTTACAGTATATCTTTAATCTTAATTTTTAGAAGCACAGTTGTATAGGTTTCATGACGGGTATGTTATTACTTTTAATTCTGTCCTGAAACTCAAAAAGCCGAGATACAGTTTCATTCTCCTTAGTACTTAAACAGATCTAATTCTTTTTGGGTTTCTAAATACACCGTGAGACTGGATTTGATCATGCTTAAAAATCCAGGAGGGAAAAATAATAAAGATGTTTAACTGAAAATACATGTAAGAGAAGCTGAAGAAAAGAATGATACTGTGACTGTTCTTTCGTGATTTTGGTTTCAGATTTTTTTTCGTATGGCTAGAAAGCCGTGCCCTAGGTAAAAGAGAAAAATGAGAGTCCGACAGCAGTAGGACTAGCCACCTCTGATGTCCTGCCTCCTTGCATCTGCCGCTGATCAGAAGGCTGTGGGAATGTTTTCCTACTGCTGTCCGTGGTGGAGACTGAGGCTGCTGCAAAACTTACTCCTCTTTTCAAAACGTACCTGATTTCACATGAATTCTCTCGTCCATTTCATTTGGCTAATTTTGAAATTTATAAATAACGATTCCCCATATATGACGTATAAGACAACTTAACTTTTGTGTTCTCCACCAGAGACAAATGTGTATAGTTGCCAAATTTCATACGCGATATGTTCTACCAAGAGTGAAAGAACCCAACATCTGAGAAGAAATGAAAAACACCAGCCGAGTGACAACCTTCTTCCTCACAGGCCTTCCCCACCCACCTGCACTAGCCACCGCCCTCTTTGGCCTCTTCCTGGTGACTTACGTGTTCACCGTGCTGGGGAACCTCCTCATCCTGCTGGTGATCAGGGTGGACTCCCGCCTCCACACCCCCATGTACCACTTCCTCACCAACCTGTCCTTCATTGACACGTGGTTCTCTACCGTCACTGTGCCCAAAATGCTCATGACCTTGGTATCTCCAACAGGGGGCGCTATCTCCTTCCACAGCTGTGTGGCCCAGCTCTATTCCTTCCACTTCCTGGGAAGCACCGAGTGTTTTCTGTACACAGTCATGTCCTATGATCGCTACCTGGCCATCAGTTACCCCCTCAGGTACTCCAGCATCATGAGTGGGAGGATGTGTGCCCTCCTGGCTGTTGGCACCTGGCTCAGTGGCTCCCTGCACTCTGCTATCCAAACCATCTTGACCTTCCGTTTGCCCTACTGTGGGCCCAACCAGATCCAGCATTTCTTCTGTGACGCACCGCCCATCCTCAAGCTGGCCTGTGCAGACACCTCGGCCAATGAGATGGTCATCTTTGTAGACATCGGTATCCTGGCCTCAGGCTGTTTCCTCCTGATAGTGCTGTCCTACGTGTCCATTGTCCGCTCCATCCTGAGGATCCGCACCTCAGAGGGCCGACACAGAGCCTTCCAGACCTGTGCGTCCCACTGCATCGTGGTCCTTTTCTTCTTCGGTCCTGGTATGATCATCTACCTGAGACCCAGCTCTAGGGATGCTGTGGGTGCGATCGTGGCTGTTTTCTACACCGTGTTGACTCCCTTACTCAACCCTGTTGTGTACACCCTGAGGAACAAGGAAGTCCAGAAAGCTTTGCTGAAATTAAAAAGTGGGTTAGTTTACTTAGGATAATCAACTGAGTCTAGATATGTCTAACTACTCTTTGAGTTTGTAATTCAACCTCCAACATGAATATGATACTTGGAAGGAGCGTTTCAAATATCTGATCATAATTTTTGATGTAATGATTAATATATTTATATATTTTCCGTGCATATCATTTCTCAAAATCTTACTTTAAGCCTCCATTTAATAATGGGAATCTAAGAGGAAAAATATGGTTCTATTCGTGTTTTTTCTCCATTAAGTAAATCATTAAAGAAATATTTTATATTTATCACCTATGTGATCCTTCGGAATTTCTGTTCAGTACAATATTTTTATAGTTCCTTGTATTCCAATTAAGTAAACATTTTAAAATTCAAACTTCCAACTTTTTACATTGAAATATCTTTCAAAATATCCACAATCCATAACGTAATATAAAATCCATATCAAGAAATTTTCAGTTAGGGAAAAACTAGACAAAGACTGTTTCCCAAGAAGAATGGCTTTATTTACATTAATGGGCTAATGAAAACTGTAAATTTTTAATTCTTTTTGTTTTGACCTCCAAGATTTTTGAATTAATTTTTGTCTAGTAGGTACCATATGCATTGCATTTATTCTTTCAGTCACTGATAGTAACTATAGAGACTTTTCTTCTATTTATATAAAAATCTTGATTTTTTTATACTAAATATAATGTCTGTCTTGGAAATCTTAAAACTATTTTTGTAAGAAAATAGAACAAATATTAAATATTAAACAATAATTTAACGACAAAAATATACAGTAATATTGTTGAGCTATATCCCAATTCATAACAAATTACAAGTTAATTCTTCCTGTCAGATTATACTATGTGAGTAAGTCACATTTGTCTGACTTAAAGTGTAAAATGAACAGTGGATGCCACCTGGGGAGTTCAGGCTCAGCCCGTGAAACACATTATTAGTCATCAAAATATGTACATATATTAAAATATAAATTAATTCATTTAAAAATAAATACCTAATTTAAATGCCACACGTACGCATTAAGGCAACACATGCCAGCTTCCCAAATAGACAAGGAAGTGAAAAATTAAGTTAACACCAAAGAGTTGCTCTCAGTGGCAATGGCGGGATTCCAAGAGTGCTGGAACATTATATACCCTTCTAAGCTTGTTTTTAGTGAGCTGTAAAGCCGGACATAGAAGAAAAATTACACTAACTATAGTAACACAACCTACATAAACCATTAAGGATTTATATATGTACAAGGCTAATTATTCGAGCTTACTCCAAGGGCCCATTAGATAATCGAATGTATTTGCAACAGAAAAAGCTGGTGTACAGATGAGACAAAAATTAGTTGGTCACTGAACTCACTTCAAAGCTTTTTAATTTCCAGTACTAACAGACTATTTTATTTAACTCTCAATTACACAGAATGCTATGGACACTTACTGTGTAAGGCACATGATAAACAATAGATGCAAAACAGAAAAGCAAAGTCTCTGCATCCATCAAGGTCATTGTCTAGCAGGGAAGAAAAACACATATAGAATCTTCTAAGGTACCTCGTGGCAAATATAGTGGTAGCCCAAGGAGAGATTCGTTGTAGCTCTGAATTGGAAGCATGCTGGAAAATTAAAAATACTATAATAATGTGCATTACAGTCCAGATGTGTCCCAACTATGACATGTTGATTTTTTTTACCTTAACTTTTCTTGAGTTGAAAAAAAATTGTTTTGGACCAAATATAAAATATATAATGCATTTAATACATAAGCAATACATTTAGAAAATTTAGGGCAAAAATTAGGGACCTTATTTTGGACATGATTATCAGCACATTAAATTTTTAGTGATAATTTTAAGGGAAAATACATGTAGAAATATAAAGTTTTGATAAGTCATAGAATCCATCTACCTCGCCTAGTTTCTTCCAATGATAAAATCTGCAAAATTTGTAATATCACTACTAGAATACTAAAATTAATATAAACCCAGATACACCCAGAATTAAAATGACTGTGATTAATATGTATTATGAGAACACTTACAGAAAAAAATAGGCAATGTGAAAAAACATATGGGCAATGTTGGCAAATGGAAATTTTATAATAAAATCAAAAGGACACATTAAGATTAAAAACACTACAAAGGAAAGTAATAAAACTTTCGTGGGAATCAGGATTTGTCATTGTGGGATCTGGAGCTCAGCAACTGCAGCACTTGCCAAGCAAGCACAAGACGCTGGGCTACACAGTGAGTTCAGGGCCAGCCTGGACGACAGAATAAGACCTTATCTAAATAAATACATTAATAATAAATCATAAATAATATAAATAAATAAAGTCAGCTGAGGGGAAGTCAATACAATAAAAATAAGCCATGCACTTAAACACAAGGGAAAGCACATCGGTAGCTCCTGCACTGCTCTATTAACGCTGAGCAGAACTTAGCAGGGTCTCTGTCAATGTTATTTCATTACTATATAGTCAGGGGCCTGTTGGGATACTGGCCTCCTGTGTGTGTTTACTTTCAGAGTTTTACACACCAGTGAATGGCTTGACATAATGCTTGGAAATACTCTAATACCACTTTAGAAAAATAATAGAAACCTCACATGTTTTATTCTTTTTTTTCACCACGAAGGGTTCTATCTGCTGTTTATGTGCTTATGTTAGGATACATGACCTCTCCAGAGCTGTACGACACAAATCTCAGCATATTTTCAATTTTTCTTTTTAATATTCCATGGCTTCTGCTGACTGCAGCTGAATTGGATGGATAATATTATGCTTAATGAGGCTTATTTGATTTTGTAGCCATACACCCTGGATACTTTTGATAGCATGAGTATCCAAAAGCTGAAAATACAGCTTATAATATGAAAGAACAAATTCACAGTGTTAACTTTGGTAAGGGATATAATAGCACCAGTTTTGAAAATGACTTATTTCAGCAAGGATAACATGAAGATTCACTTTTGTGTTCACAATTTTGAAGAAAAGTTGAGTCATACCATTGACTTTTAAGTTAACGCTTTAATGCAGTTCACATGAAACTCCCGCTTCCCGCCTTACGGGGATGGGGTACGATTGTGTCTGGTTGTATGTCTGGTTAGTTAGTACAGACACCGACCAATACATACACATAGTCTGACACTTAGATAATCAAGGAATAAAAAGAAATGTAGAACGCTGGATCTTCGTCTCTTGTGTCCAATTATCTTTCATTAGAATTGGAAGGTTTAACGTACGGTACTTTGCAGCATGGGAAATAGAAGCTGTGGGAATTTAGAGCTTATCCCGAAAGTCACAAGCTGTGAAGCAATTAGATGGCCAGCATCTTCTAGATAGATCCAGGTGGGGAGGGAAGTGACAGGAACTGGTCATGAGCTTCTGCGGACAGCATCTCAGTACACCCAGAGCAGCTAGTTCAAGTAGAAGCCCAAGACAACAGATCAAATTAGGATCCAAGGTCATGAAAAATTAGAGGAAGTTTTGTCATCGACTATGTGAAATGCAAACATGACTTCTTATTTTTAATTTCTCTTTTGAAAACAGTTCTGATAGCTTTTAGAGCATAATAGTGGCACAATCAAATACAAGCTGAGATTGTCTACATTATTACTTGATATTGTAAATGCTTCATTATTCACATTTTTAAAACTCTGACTTTCATTATTTTTCAAACACTTGTTAATGTTTGTGGGACCCTACCTCCCTCATCGTTTTTTCTGTTTTTTTCTATTGCCTTTTCTTCAATACATGAAGGAATCAGGTGTAAGAATGAAGGCAGAGGCAAAACCTGACCAGTCATGGTGATAAGAAAAATAATGGAGCTGAAGATGAGGAGAGAAAAGGTTCCCTTTTTAAAAATTTGTATAGAGTTAGGTGAAATAGCCTTACATCCGAAGGGATATCTCTACCAAAAGAAAATTAGCACAGACTCAAACCAAGAAAGTGAAATGTAGCTTTAAATAATTCTCTTGTTATATTGACAAATTAAAATATAAGTAATTATAAAAAATTGTCTTTATTATTTCCATAATTACTTATATTCATTAATGTAACATTGCCTCCCCAGGTTCCCAGAAAAGTCAAAAAATACCTCAAATCATATGAAAACATTGCAGCATTTTGATATCATATGCTTTGTTGATTGTCTGTGATTAAACATAACCATTTTTTTAAATATCAATGAATTTATATAATAGCACCTATTTCAACTTTTTGTGACAATTAGATTGGGATAATCTTTATAAAGTGTGCAGCATATCACAAACTCAATATTGACTATTTTTATTTTTGAAATTTTAATATAGTAAATTTCACTTATTTTATTATATTTGAAGTTCTTGGAAAATTAATAGATGTGGGAATATCAAATCACCAAACAAATGGCCAGAGTAAAGATCATGTGCCAAAAATTGTGATAATTACTAAAATAATTTATTAGCAAAATTTAAAGAAAGCAACATTTCGGCTTCTATAAAAGTTCTATGCAATAGGCAACAAACAAAAAATAAACAAAAATTCCCTGGGCAATAGACAAAATACTCAATAAACTGATAAAGCACCTAGAAAGAAGAGAAAATTCTTGCAAACCATAAATTTGATAAAGGTTTAATATCCTAGATACATGAAAAATTCACACCAGTCTCAAGGCATAGGTCAGTGTTCGGAGCGTTAAGAATAATCCCCTAGATTTATTTCCCAACATTACCTAATAGCTGGGAATGGTAATCCCACTACTTGAGAAGCTGAGGCAGGGGGAATGCCATGAGTTCTAGGCCAGCCTGGCTACATAGTGAGTTCAGAACCAGCCTGAATTACAGAGTGAGACCCTATCGCAAAAAAAAAAGGAAGGAGGAAGGAAATTCACACAATGCTATAGGCAAAAGAAAATTGATATCTGAATAAAAAAGGTGACAAAATATAAAAATATATATTATTCTAAATAATACATACATATCACCAATAAAACATATGACATAAAAAGCTGTTCAATACCATTAATCATCAGGAAGATGCAAATCAAGACCACAAGGAGCCTCCCGACTGGAAGGCTGCTTGTTAGCGAAACCTTGAAAGTCTAGTTTATAGCATGTATATGCTCCTACGTGTAGGTTGTGCGGAGTTTGCGTAACTATGTAGTGTTTTTTTTTAAGGTGTTTTGTCTGTGTCAGGTCCTGTTTTCCTTTTGTAAAGGAAAGATATTGAAATTGTATGATAAGTTTGTTTTTTGTTTGTTTGCTTGTTTGTTTTTTGCTCTTGTGGTTTCTAAATGATCAGTTCTGTCTTCCTCCTTTTGAGTGGGGGAATCCCTGCACCACAGCAAGTGGGAGTTTTTCAATTTCCTAGAGTCAATGTGGCAGGTGGAAGGAAGACCCAGGATGGCACAGTCCGCCTCCAGCAGCTGAAGAAGGGTCCTTCCCTGTACAGCATACGAGCATCTGATTCAGTAGACAAGGAAATTCAAGGCCAGAATACGAAATGAAGACTAGAAGTGTAATTGCACATACAGTTCCCGGTGTGGCTTAACTTCATCCTGAACCTGCTCAGAAACCTAAAAATTATGCAGGGCTCTCTTGAGCTCATAACTATTCTCAGTGGGTGCAGGTAGCCCTGCTTAGAAATAGAAAGAGGCTGAGAAAATAAGCACTGCTTATATTTGGGAACAGTTAACCTGGACAGCATGTACTAATAAGGAGAATTACACACGTTGGGACCTCACAGCACATGTTTACTCATACACACACACATGCACAGCCTCTAAAAGAGTTAAAGAATCATTTGTATAATTTCGCCCACAAATAAAGGACCTCTGATGTTTGTGGATAATCCTTTTCGAACATTCCCATGATTGGAAAAATTCCAAGTTGGACAAGACAAGACAAAAAGGAGTATATAATTAATGTAGACATGTGGCTAATTCACCCTTCTGAATTTGAGACAAACTTAGAAAAATTCACTTTTTAGAAAGATAAAACAAGCCAGACTCTGTAACTTGGGCCTGTAATCCCAGATGCCAGGGAGGCTACCGCAAGAGGATAGCTAATTCCAGTCCAGCCTCAGCAATGTTTCAAAATTCAAAGCTAAAAAAAATAAAGATGCATTGAGCCTGTGGCTCAGTGTGAAGGCACTGGGTTTGATCCACCAAGTACAGCAAAGAATAAATAAGTTAAAATAAAAACATAAATACGAACCTTACAGCAAAGAAATGAATCCATAGCTTAAAGTATCAGGCATTAATAAAATGCCTAATTTTGATGTTTAAAAACATCCCTTGAAAATCTGTAAAAGGACTATTTCTAGTAGGTGTTTCTAAGCATCACTTAGTACTGAGAACTGTACATGCAGTTAAATTTGCATAGATAATCATAGTAAATTTTGAAATTTGACATGCTGAGCAGTTCTACGTTGTACTTCTCAATGTTTACTGGCTCTGGAAACATGCAACTTTGTCTCGGAGCTTCAGTAGAGCCTTCTTCACCTCCTTGTTCCTCAGGGTGTACACAACGGGGTTGAGCAGGGGGGTCAGCACCGTGTAGAAAACAGCCACAACCCCATCCACAGCATCCCTGGAGCCGGGTCTCAGGTAGATGAAAATACCAGGGCCGAAGAAACAAAGGACCACGATGCAGTGGGACGCACAGGTCTGGAAGGCTCTGTGTCGGCCCTCTGAGGTGCGGATCCTCAGGATGGAGCGGACAATGGACACGTAGGACAGCACTATCAGGAGGAAACAGCCTGAGGCCAGGATACCGATGTCTACAAAGATGACCATCTCATTGGCCGAGGTGTCTGCACAGGCCAGCTTGAGGATGGGCGGTGCGTCACAGAAGTAATGCTGGATCTGGTTGGGCCCACAGTAGGGCAAACGGAAGGTCAGGGTGGTCTGGATAGCAGAGTGCAGGGAGCCACTGAGCCAGGTGCCAGCAGCCAGGCGGGCACACATCCTCCCACTCATGATGCTGGAGTACCTGAGGGGGTAACTGATGGCCAGGTAGCGATCATAGGACATGACTGTGTACAGAAAACACTCGGTGCTTCCCAGGAAGTGGAAGGAATAGAGCTGGGCCACACAGCTGTGGAAGGAGATAGCCCCCCCTGTTGGAGATACCAAGGTCATGAGCATTTTGGGCACAGTGACGGTAGAGAACCACGTGTCAATGAAGGACAGGTTGGTGAGGAAGTGGTACATGGGGGTGTGGAGGCGGGAGTCCACCCTGATCACCAGCAGGATGAGGAGGTTCCCCAGCACGGTGAACACGTAAGTCACCAGGAAGAGGCCAAAGAGGGCGGTGGCTAGTGCAGGTGGGTGGGGAAGGCCTGTGAGGAAGAAGGTTGTCACTTGGCTGGCATTTAACATTTCCTGTCCCCGTGGGTCAACTTTTCTGTGGAGACAGAAGAATCATCCATCCTTCAGTGTCTAACTGAGAGACGACAATTTATTTTCTATGTGATCCCTGTAGCATCTGTGGTAGATAGCAACTTCCTTGCATAATATAAGCTAATTTGAAGGAAATATGTTGATTTCAGTTTCTTTCCCTCTCAGATGCAGGCACAGACGCCCAGTTCTATAGACACGTGCAGTTACATAGATAAGAAAGTAATAGAAAGCCATTGGATTTGCTACCTTTGGGCATATTGGTCTTTCTTTGTTTCTATAGTCATAGAAACATTTTATTAGTTTCTCAGTTCTTAAAAGTTTCTATCTGTGATTGGCTGACCCATTGCCTGTGGCAAAGCAGCACATCGTGGCTGGGGAGTTTGCAGCCAGTGTTTGCTTTGGGATCAGAACATGAAATAAAGAGGGAGTTAGGGCCCCAGTGTCCCTTTCCCACCTCCAATCACCAAAGACACAGGTAGGCCCCACCCTGAAAAAGCCCCATCCCCACCCAGTAAAGATACAGGCCAGAACAAATCCTTTAACATGCAGGCTTCTGGAAACACTTATCCAAACCACTGAAATAATTATTATAATTTACCACAAATTCAGTGACTTAAAACCTGCAAATTTATTATCTCCCATTTTCTGTAGGATAATTCAGGTGGGGCTTCTGTTTTGGGTCTCCTGGGTTTGAATCAAGGTGAGAATTGAGGGAACAATCTTACCTGAGGCCTGAATTCCCACTGCAGAATTATTCAGGATGTTGGCAGAATTGAGTTCCTTGCAATCTGGGAAGTTCTGGATGGCTGGTGGCAGGGTGCCGCATCCTGAGCTCCCACAGGCCACCCTAGGTTCTATAAAGTCCAGCCATCTAACCTTCTCAGATTACTGCAAGCCAGGGCTACTCTCCCATGGCTGTGGAACAGGGTGGTATGATATAGACTGTAATTCACAATGGAATCCTCTGTTATGCTCATAGCTCCACACACACTCGGGGACAGGGACTACGCACCACTTGGCCTAAGTCTTGGGGCTATTTAGTATTCTACCTATCACGTTCTAGATTTCTCCAAAGTTCACGGGGAACTTGAAGAGCCAAGAATTTAATTATGAGCAGGAATGAATGTTTTGCAAGTTTACAATATACTTAAATCATCCTATAGTATCCTCAAATGTCATCTGACATTGCTAACATCACCTACCTCGCCGAATGGTGACAAGCACTGAGTGACATAATGCATGCAGAGTGTCTACCGTACAGTTCTTGGCATGTGAGAAAACTGCTTAATAAATGACAAAGAATTACATAACATTGTGTCTTGCAGCTGTACTACAGAATTGCTATTTCTGAACTTAGAAAATGTAAGTGATCTTTTCCTATTCAGACCCTTTTAAGTTGCAAATCTAGCTCTTAAAGTAGGCTTCGTTCCTGGCACTGTTTCTGCCTCCCTGACAACTGCCTATGTACAAAAGTGCTTTTTTTCCCCCCAAAGCAAATAATAAGGTCAGTGAACTTCTAGGGTGAGATGCCCCCAACACCATGTATGATTTAGAAAATACTAATTCCCACCCACGGCCAGCCCCTGCCTCCTCCACTTGCTTACCCCTTATGAGGCTCTAACAATGACAAATTCATACGTTTTCCTCCAACCACGATCTCCTGGTGGGTGGAGGTCAGCTTTCTATCAGGCCTTCTATCCTAGAATTTCTACCTTGCTGGAGAGCGTATGTGCCCTGTTCCTCTCTCTGCTCCTCAACTTCATAAAGCCAACAATGATTTCACATAAGTGACAATTCTGTCATGTCTACATTTTTTATTTAGCCTATGATATAAGAGTGGAAAAACAGAATCAAGTCAAGTGGAGGGGGCTGACATCAGTAGAATGTCAGGAAAAGCTGGGATCATGTACAATTAAAATTGCAGCAGAAATGCTTTTGACTTAATACAAAATACTGTTTTATATGGTATTAATATATATTATTAAAATGATAGCTGTTTACTATTTCATGGGAGAAGACGATGAGACCAGCTCTCCGACTGATGAAACCAGCCTCTGCTCCTAGCTGAGCTCAGATTCAATGTCAATTTTTTAACACAGGGGATGTAGCTTGAGCTACATTGAATTTAATTTTCAAAAATGGGAATAAATAGAGCCAAAACTATTCAAAAGCACTGTAGTTACCAAGATGGTTCTTAAAACTCTAAAAGGTTCCATTGCGCTACCAGCATTTACCTCCAAGAAAGCTTCATAGTCAGATTTAATGAAATATAAAAATTTCATGAGGTGAAGGTCAATCACCTGATGGCAGAATCTCAACCAAGAGTTAATATGTCTTTGGCCTACCTGCTGTAAAAACTTAGGAACATTTATAGACAGTTGTTCTACTTATCAAGAGGAGGTAAATAATTAAAATTAGGATGGATTCTAACAATTTCCAAATATTGTTGCTAAGCGTGCAAGAAATAGCTAAAGAAAAGAAGAAAAATGGGTAAATTTGCAAATTTACCTTCCTAAGAACTTACCTTAAAGGACGTGATTCATTTTGGTGATGAAACTCGTATGAGTTTTTCTTGCAATTTTTTTTACTTTCTGCGCGCTACATCCAGGCACAAGTTTGTAAGTTGTCCCTCAAAAAATTAAATACCCTGTGCTTATAAAGAGTAGTTTATTTCTAAACAAGAACCAAACCAATCCAAATGAAGGGAACAAAGCCTAACAGTGCAAAATGGGTAGGAGCTAACTTGATTTGGTATCTTGGGAATAGGCTTGGTCTTGGGTTTCTGATTCCCCAGATAAGTACAAAATCAAAGAAAGAAAACAACATAAGGTTGCTCCTAAGTGTGCAAACTTCCCACGTGTTTCCCATTGGAACCATCCCGGGATGGCCTATGCCTTCCTGGCACGAATATTTATATCTTTACGGAGTGAAATGGGACTTGGTTACCTTTTTCCTTTACTAGTGAAGGTTGAGATGCTCTAAAGTTAAAATTATCCACAATCCACAGTAGATACCCCCTGTTTACAGTCTCCACCTCAGCATTGCCATTGGTTTCACTTTTGTTTTTTGAGGCCAGTTGAATATTCAAGTCCCAAACTTGTTGCTGCTATTTAGGGTTTTACAGTCTCTTTTCCAAAAGAAATACCTATGGATCCATAATGATTTCCCAATTGTGTAAATAACAATTAGAGTTTATTGCTGCAATAATTTTCATGGATTTTACAGGCATGAGTAAACATTATAATAATTCATATCTTATTTTGTAAATTACAATACCTCTTCAGAGACATCATTTATTCCTTTGGGGGTAATGTGTTCTTACTGGCTTAACTGAACATTTACAAATTAAGAACATTAATTAAGTTACTGTGAAGTAAAATATTCTTTTAAATTTGTCCTTTTAAAATTTTGTTCTGTAGACATTTTTTTATGTTCCAGAAAATTTTATCAATTGATTCCAAAGTGATTATTAACATTAGCATTTTTTTAAAAGGATTTTTCTTACAGAGTGTTTATCAGTTCTCACTTAGGTAATATTTAGTACCTTGAGTGGCTTTTTCTCCTTTACTTTCTTTAAAGCAATGTTATTTTAGGTATGATATAAAGATTGTTTTTATTGTTAAGTAACTTGACATGAATATAATATCCTTGCTGGCTATTTTTTATATAAATTTCTGTCTTAACTTCTTTCTCATTGTTGTGACAGAATACTAGACATCCCAGCTTAAGAGAGGAAAGATTTATTATTTTAACTCACGGTTTCAGAAGGTCTTGCACAGTTCACTTATGGGCCGCTGGCAACAACGGAAGCACATGGCAGAAGCTGGAGAGCTGTTCAGAGCATTGTAGACAGAAGCCAAGTGAGGCAGAAAGCCAGGTAAATAAGGAGTAATCTGGTGTCCGGAGACTCAGGCAAGGCCAGAGCTTTTGCAGGAAAAATCTGTAGCAATGTTTGTTCTTTCCTTTGTTTAATTCAAGCTGCCATTTGGGCCTTCTACAGTCAGTGTAGGTTCCCCTCCCTCGACTTCCTGGCTCACAAGTCAATAATACATACTTAAAACCTCTGCCCTGAGCACCCACCAATCCCAACAAGTTGATACAACCCCTCCAGGTCAAACCCCCAGCATCTGCCCCTTCCAGCCAGGTCCTACCTCCCAACAGCACACAGTTCCTCAGTTATCCCAATAAACATGCGGTTATTGGGAGACATTCCAGATCTAAACCATAGCAGTGCCCAATTATTGATTTTTTAAAGATTTTGTCATTTCAGCTTTATTGCATTAGGATCAAAGAATGAATTGCACAATTTATCTTTTATAAGTAACAAATTTTACCCAATTTGTCTTGCTTAAAATATTTTACCTAAACAAATGCCATAATGCCTGTATAAATTTCTGTTTAGAAAGAGAAGTTGCCTCTCTCACAACCTCTGTTGCCTTTCCCCACCATAACCCTCTCCCCAACACACACACACACTCACTTCCTTCCCCCAAGTAAGAATTACTAAACGATTTCCTCAGATCATAGGCATGTTATGACCCTTCACAGGAATTGATAAATCCAGTGTTTTAAGCAAAGGGATTAATGGGATTGGATTCCAGCCGAAGGAGGTCTCTTTATCCGCTCTGCCCACTACTTCATTAGCTAAGACTGAGTTTTTGTTGTTCTGCACTTTTTTCTCTTGTCCTGTATATTTTTCTCTTCTATTCCAAAAAGATTAAAGAGCACCTCTTTGGGAGAGCTTTTTCCACTTCCTTCCATCTACCAATCTATGTCGAAAAACAAATGGAGAATGAGGAGAGATCCAGGAAGAAAACCAACCATCAAGGTTCTCCAACTTTCTAAGACTAAGTGAGGATCCAAGTGGGAATTTGGAACCAAAGCCACCTTTGTCAGCAAGTGTTGCTTTGCTTAGTTTAATTTCTTGTAAGTGCACGTTTCTAATGGGGCCCTTACAACACAGGGGAACGGGGGAGCTGTCAGAGGTGAGAAAATTAGGTGTTTGGAGCCTAAAGTTCCCTTTATCTTCTTTGTACAAACCTATTAGCAAAACCATAAGTCAGATTTGCACTCATTTCTATAAGGCAGAAAAAAACCCCAGAAAACTATGCTCTTGCAATAGAGAAATATATAATAAACGCAAGCCAAATTAAATTGGCTTTGTATGATGCCTTAAGTGGAAATGGCTCAACCAAAAAATAGAAAAGCATAAACTGTTTCACAATGTACTTCTTAATTAGCTCACTAACAACAGCTCAAAGTAATTAGACTAATAAACATTAAATAAGTATTTTAACACACATTTGTTGATCTATAGTTGCCCACCATTAATTCAGAACATCAGAATTCTCTATTCTCAGAGATGGGTAAGTCCACATTATTTATCTACACAGACTTAAATGGAATTTTATCCACTAACTAAGCAGTACGACTCGCACTTTTGGAAACGTCTATACTTCATTTTGAACTCTGTTTCTTTCTAGATTATTCCAGTGTGTTCTAGCGAGGGTTTCTCTGGGTCATTTCTCTAAATGTCATTTCAGCTTCAACTTACGTGTAATTGACTTTTGAGGGATTGCCCACTTTTTCTAAATTTTAGCTTCCTATCTGCACATTGAATGATAACACAGTTCTGCCCCTAATAATGTTGCCTGTTCTAATGCAATATCTTAGCAATTTACTCCAAGTTAAATTCAGGGGGTACTTTTTAATTGATTAACATACTGCATTCATGTTGTATTTAGCTTTTAGAACTCTTCCAAGCTCCATCGGAAAAATGAGTAAGGTATTTTCTTCCAAGTATAGGTGAGAAGACAAAGCCCCAGAGAGACAGTAGAGGCTTCTTGATTCATGATCAAGTACTTGCTCCTAACAGTATCCTGTGCTATAAGGTCCTTACTAGCAACTAAGCAAACTTCCTGGAGCGTCTGCAGGTACTCTTAACAATGCCCAACACAGCTTATTTCCACATAGTAACTTAATAGTCCCCAGAGAGTAAAGCAAGACGATGTCAGCTCCCCCGTTCTCTCATTCCTTGGAGAGTATAGGAAGGAAGAATCTGCTTTCCAGGAAGTGAGACTTTCAAGACCAAAGCCTGGGGAAAACACTGTCAAGGGCCTCACAACGACTATAAAGGGGAGAGGAGGGGAGTCACCCAAGCAAGAAAGGGTGTGTCAGAGAAGACCCTGTAACCTGATGAGCTCAAAAATCAGCTTCCCTAGAGGGCAAGAGCATCTCAGGCAAGCGGCATGTGTTGGTCTCACAGCAAATTTGCATCCATCGGGCAGTGATCACCAGATGAGGAATCTTCTAAAAAGAGGCCGAGGTATAGTAATAAAAGGTCTTCTGAGGTATATATCTATTAAATATTTAAGATACTGGGAACAGAATAGCGTGTGAGACCTTCTAATGACATTATGCTTAAGAGAAAAAGAAATGTCTTTGAACTTGGCTTACCGCAGGTTGAACTACATCTTGGAGTTTTCTGAACCAGATGAGTTTCAGGTTAATCATACGTCTAGTCTAGGCCCCACAAAGTTTTAAAAGGCCAGATAAAGTTTGTATAGATGAGTCCCGTGTTCTTCTCCTCAAGTCTTCTCGTGCCAATTTCTTCTTTTCCCATCATATAGGTCAACATATCATATGTTGAAAATATATGATGATATTAGCTAAAATGCATACACCAGATTCTTTTAGTTATTTTAGTTGGTAAGGGGTAAACCAGGCATATACTTCTGTCTTTTCAGGCAAAACAGTTACTTCTCTGTGAAATCAATAAAAACTGAGGTATATGAAGGAAGCAAATAGGTAAGAAAAGAAGGAAATTATAGTGCAGAGAGAATTTGGGGGAAAAAGAAGAAAGTTTATTTTCTTTGTGTGAGAACATAATTTAAAATGTGAACTTACATTCAGAATAGTTGCTAGGTTCTTTATTGGTGATGATCTATACCTCTATTTCCCTGCTCCCCTTTTTAAATGAGAAACTAAAAATTTTAAGAGACGTGGTAACTTCAGAATCAGAATTCTTAAGATTTCAGAATTAAGGTTACAAGCCCTGAATGATATTATCTTGAATTCAGTGTCTGTAAGGAACATCCACAATGAGGAAAATGCATTCTTCCAATATCATCTGAGAATCTTCCGGTGAAAAATATGGTACAAACTTGGCATAAAAAGAAACAATAAGACAGTTTCTGTGGGAGCTGACAGTTTAACTGGGGGACTTAGGCGCACCCAGAAAAATTTCAACCTGTTTGTAGTTCAGTCTATGACAGGAGGGTGAATGAACTACTGTGGAGGATGTGAAGAGTGAAACATCATTTGGGGGAAAGAGAGAAACAGCTTTGCTGAGTAGGTAACATCAAAATGGGATTGCATGGAGTGGTATGGTCCCTTCAGAAGTCAGAGAAACAAGGCTATTCTAGATTAAAGGGGTTACCGTACAAGGAAGTAGGGGAAAATGCTTAGCTAGAGCCCTATTTGTAGAATAGAGTACTAACAGAGGACCAGAAAACAAGCCCCGATTGGGTGCTGAGCACCTCTGGTCTCACAGGCCTTGTCAGGAAATGGGACTTTCCCCCGTGGGCAGCGCTGTACTATTCTAGATGGTAGTCAGGGAAACATCTAAAGAACCACAAAAAATGCTTCATATAATGTTAAAACAAAATTTATGGCTTCATTTTGAGATATTATTCAGTTTCTATGCAATGTAAACCCTCACTTATATCAGCTGTTTCAATTGGGGACTTGAGGTTTAGTATAGAAAATCACTCATAACTCAACAAACACGCCACTGAGGAGAGTATAGGTTCTGTGGCACTGAAGAAAGGTGAGAGGACAGATATGTGGTGAGCCATGGCATTGAAAGGCGCAGGGAGAAGCCAGGGGGCAGACATAGCTGCTATCGTGGTTCCCTAGGCTGCGCGGAGTCCCGCGGAAGCCCTGCTCGACGCCGCTCCCAGAAGCCTTCCTTCTCAGGGAGTCTGGGTGGCCCCTGAGCCTTTGCGAAGGGGAAACACCATTTGGAGGTTTGCCTCCATTTTGTAAATAGGCCCTTACAGTAAATATCGGGAGAAGAAAGGAGATACGGGATGACCACCCTGAGTGTCCCCTCACCCTCTCCTTTTGAGAGCACCACAACAGCCACTAGCCATTTCCCTGACTTGTGGTTTTCACTTAAGCTGATGTCACTAGCCAGTTTTCCTGAAAGAAATGACTCTGTGATTCTAGAAGCCACAGGTTTACCTCAGACATGAGGCACCTATGTACAGACTAAATTTGTTGGCAATAGAGGAACGCAATATAATAAAATAACAAATATGCATTAAATGCTCTTGTGAATTATGTGAATAAACTTATTTAATTATTACAACAATTCCAAGAAATAGTCTCTGCTGTTATCTACTTAATATTGTAGACATAGGCAAAAAAAAAAAAAGAATTGGCATTGCCACGTGTAAACGGAAGGGCTGGGATTTTCTAGACTGGTGAAATATACAGGCTATGCTCTCAAGATGCAGTATATGATGTCCTTCTCTATGGATGGACCAATGGGAAGTTCGCTGACCAGATGGACTGAGCTTATCCAGAAGAGCAATGCAAGAACACAGCCAGGTGCTGTGAGGCTATTTACTGGTTCACTATCCCAAAAGATTTTAAATAACGTATGCATTTTACACAAAATTTCAGTGGGTACTTAGAGCGAAAACTTTAGAATTTTTGAATATATTAAGTTCAGTGTATATTTCGCTCAGTTTTAATTGGGCATACTTAAAGCAACAAATAAAATTCCAATTCTTGTGTTCTGATACAATAAATAAGATCGACCTAATTCTCTCATGCAGATCCTAGATTAAACTGAGGAAAACCGCACAACAGGTATTTCTTCATCAACTGATTCAGGTTTGATACAATTATCCTTCTTCTAGATTAAAAAATTTGAATATCTCTCTTGTAAATTTCCCTTTACTTTCCAAATTATACAAAGTATCTTCCATTATCCACAGGAGATGAGTTCTAGAAGCTCTGATGGATGCTACCAAGTTCCATGTGTACTGCACAGACAAATATGTTAAAATTTGCAGACATACATGTGAAAATTTAGTTTATAAATTAGGCTTAGTGAAAAGTTAGTGGCGATAGCTGAGAGTAAGAAAAAGCATTACAACAATATGCTTCGGTGTGAATGTGGACTTACATGAATGTGGTGAGTCTTTCTCAAACAGACAAGACAAGTAATATTTTAGGGTCTCTAGTTGACCAAAACTGAAACTTAAAGAATGAAACTACAGCTATAGAAAGAGTGCTTTCGAGTCTGAGTCACTTGACTTAAGTGTTATGGCCTCAAATATCTCATGGTTTTGTTAATACAAGAAACACAAAGTTAAAATAAGTAAAAGAACTAAAAAAGAGAGACAGTGGGAAGCAGTGGATGGATTCGTGGAAAGGAAGGGAGACATTGGGGAGGATAAGAGGAGAGGGAAGAGGGATGGTGACGTTTATGCAACATGTATGTACATCAATGCCTTAAGTTTAATGTAGCCATTAGGTGTCCCACATACATGCTAATAAAAATAATAGCTTTAAGGGAGGAAAAAAAAGAAAAGGTAACTATACACATAATCTGTTCTTTTTAACTTCGGAGAAAAGAATTGTTCCCTGGAACAAAGCAAAGACTCAGAATCAAGAGTTGAGAAACTGCGAGGAAAAATAAATACCAAAAAGCTAGGAAAGAAATTGAGAACAAAACAGGGTGGGGAAGGCAGAATTCTTTTCTGTCCACTCCTGAGAATGACACAGAATAGAGGACCCAAGCCTTGAGATTTTGGACCAGTATTGAGCCTATGCTCCACTACTTTGTTTTCAGCGGATGTAAACAGCAAGAAAATGCAGCGTGGAAACCAGACGTCGGTGTCTCACTTCATTTTGGTGGGCCTGCACCACCCGCCTCAGCTGGGGCCGCCGCTCTTCCTGGCGTTCCTTCTCATCTACTTCCTCACTGTCGCCGGCAATGGGCTCATCATCCTCACTGTCTTGGTGGATATCCGGCTCCACCGTCCCATGTACTGGTTTCTGTGTCATCTGTCCTTCTTGGACATGACTATTTCCTCTGCTATTGTCCCCAAGATGCTGGCTGGCTTCCTCCTGGACAGTAGGGTCATCTCCTACGGCGGCTGTGTAGTCCAACTGTTCTCGTTCCATTTCCTGGGCTGTACTGAATGCTTCCTGTACACCCTGATGGCGTATGATCGGTTCTTGGCCATCTGTAAGCCTTTGCATTATGCTACCATCATGACTCGCAGTGTCTGTAACTCTCTGGCTTTTGGCACTTGGATGGGAGGGACCATTCACTCTCTCTTCCAAACAAGTTTCATATTCCGGCTGCCCTTCTGTGGCCCAAACAGAGTAGACTACTTCTTCTGTGACATCCCAGCTGTCCTCCGACTAGCCTGTGCCGATACAACAATCAACGAGATGGTCACCTTTGTGGACATTGGCTTCCTGGCCCTCACCTGCTTCATGCTCATCCTCACTTCCTATGGCTACATTGTGGCTGCCATCCTACGAATCCGGTCAGCAGACGGGCGCCGCAATGCCTTCTCCACGTGTGCCGCCCACCTCACCGTTGTTATTGTCTACTATGTCCCCTGCACCTTCATTTACCTGAGGCCTGGCTCACAGGAGCCACTGGATGGGGTGGTAGCTGTCTTCTACACGGTCATCACTCCCTTGCTAAACCCAATCATCTACACACTCCGCAACAAAGAGATGAAGGCAGCCTTGCGGCGGCTGGGCACGTTCAAGGAGGTACGGTTTCACTGACCTCACCCGCACACACGTGCCGTGGGCAGAGAAATGCAAGGCAGGGAATAGGGCAGGAAACAATTGGGAGGCTTTAAGACGGAAAGAGAAGGAAAGATTCACATAGAGTAAAGAACCCCCAGCTAGAGAGCTGGGAACTTGGAAAGTTCCACTTGTCCCCTGTTTTCAAACTTGTTTCTCTGTATCTCTTTCTTCAGTGCCATTGATAATCAATCAGTCTCACTTATCAAAGCCATTGCCTTGAAGGCAAAATAAAATAGACACATAAAAGCTCTGGTTCTCTTTGGCATCTGTTTACATGCACATCATTGCTTCTCACAAGCCTGGCGTTGACACAAATAACCTCCAATCAAGCCATCCTATTTAGCTTTGATGACAACTTTGATGGTGGTATTATTATTACTCCCGTGTAGCTGTGGGGAAATTGAAATTCAAGAAAGTGTGGGGTTGTCCAAGCTTTCTTCTCTGTCTTTTACTTGACAAAGAAGATAAGAGACGACCTTGGACTTGAACTTCATGGAGGAATTTCACCTCGATGTGAAATTGCTACGTGTCTGTTGTATCAAGACCTGAGTAGGTCTGCTCTCCCGAGCTGGCATGTGGAAACTCCGCTTTGGTGGACTTTTCACTTTGGAAAAATTGGAGTAAGTGTCTCAAGAATAAATTTCCTTTCTCTGCTGACAGAAACTGGATCTCTTTGATCTCACAAGAGTGTTAATAAAGCAGATCATCTCAGATGACGGACAAGTGTGTGCTGCTGTATGTTTGTTCTTGTTACACAGCATTTGAGTTTGAGCGTGGATCTGGGTGGGTAGGACATGTACTTAGGTAGAAGAAGAGATTAATTAACGTAGTGACCTGAAGTTCAACCTGATGGCCTTTCCTGTAAGAATGTTACCATCATCAAAGTGGAGGGTCCACTCTAAAGACTTGCTGAGTGTTAGAGATACTTTTGTTTCTGTTCAAAAATACATGGTCCAGTGCTTGGGCATAGTCCAGAGGTGAGACCACTTGCCTAGCAAGAGGTAGGCCCTGAGTTCAACTCTCTAGCACCACATAAACTGGGTGTGGTGAGGCATGCCCATAATCCCAGAACTCGGGAGGCTGAGACAGGAGAATGGCCACAAGTGCTAGGCCAGCCTGGGCTACATACGAAATTGAAGACTAGCCAGAACTACAGAGTTGGACCCTGTATCAAATAAATAAATAAAAATAAAGTAGTGACATTATTGTCTAAACTAAAGAAGTTTTTACTCTTAAAAGAAGAAAATGAAAGTAGTTACGAAGTAGATAGATAAAATGCATGACCAGAGAATGAGTAAGTATCAATTAACATAAGCTAGTGCACAGTCGATCTTGGTCAGGAAAGGAAGAAACAAAAGGCTTGGAATTTATAAAGCGATTTCCTGGAAATCTCAGGTAATCTGTGGCTGAAAAGTCTCCTAAGACCAAGTCAGTCACAGAGGCAGGGTACATAGCATTTGTCATGGGATAGGAGGAAAACAGACCCCGAAGGATAAACAAACCAAGGGAATTCTCAAGAAACACCTAATTAGCCATCTTAAGAACAACCACAGGCAATGCTCCTTGACCAATTTTGCAGTTTGTACAAAATGGCAGTGGAACAGATACCTAAACACTTCATGGCACAAAGACAGGCAGAAGAACGCAGGTAAGAAGTCGTGCCTGCCCAGCACAGAGGCCACCTGGAAGTCAGGTTGCAGCAAGTCTCAGGCCCTCTTTTCTCATCAGAGCCAAAAAAAAAAAAAAAAAAAAAAAAGTCACACCCCCAAAATAGGGACCCTTATAAGAAAATACCTTAACTGGTTATTTTGATGGAGAACTAGGAAACACATCTCATTACTTAATAAAGAAAATGATCACTGAAAAACACCAAGCAATACATTTTAGTTTATTTTCTACCAACAGTTAAATAGGAAAAGAGACATGGGAACTCATTTCTGAGTCCAGAATTTCAACTGTCAACAACACAGAAGTATTTTCTATGCAACTTCACCTTTTTAGAGGCTATTGTGTTTTCAAGTTTGAGTTTTTTTTCCAACTTAGAACATGAGATAAAAGAAAGCACAAGAGAAAAAGTAATGTTAGCTTCTGTTGATACTTCTCCACTCTCAGAGTAGAAACAAAGAAGTTACTACCATTTAGGTTCAATTGTATGTTTTGGTTTCTCTTTACCCTTTAACTTTGTATTTTAAATTTTGCATGCATATATTAATATATAAATATAAATACGATTGTAGATACACATATACATACAGATTTCATTAATTTTTTAGTACCAGCCTTTTTAAACAGCTGCAGTTTTAGAATAATTTTAAATACCTAGGATGGCTAGGTTTTATCACTCTTTTCTGTTCACGTTCAGATTTTTTTCTGGTTATTTTCTCACTCTTATTTAGATTAATTTCATACTATTCTGTCAGTTAATAAACAAAAACATTCCTAGCATCTTGTTTGAGCACATGTTAAATTTAGAAATTATTTTTAAAATAATTACCATTTACATTGTACTCAGTACTTCCATCCTTGAATAAGACACACCTGTTCCTCGTTTCAAATTTTCTGTACTTACTTCGCTGGAGTGTCTCACTTTTAGAAGATATATCATTTCTTGTCAAGACTGGACAGGCTTTTTATGTACATTGTTTGTGTCTATTCCCTTAGATCACAGTGATAGCAATTTTTTAAATTTTAATACCAACAGATCACCCAATTTTTCTGAGTTCCAAATTCCTAGAGGATCTATCAACTTACTACCCTTCACTTAGTCTCTTCAGGATTCACTTTCTTTGTCTATAATCAAAGTTAAGCAAAAATAACCTCCAACTTACCTATACTTTGAATTTTGAAGTTTCTGTGTTTTTCTATTCCCACTGCATCCATAAAAGGTTGTGATAAATACTCTAAAAAGCAGTAATGAAAAAAATGTTCTCTAACAGAGATAAAGAAGGACAATACTGCAAAATCTCAAATTCGTACTAACATTGACAGTCACTAGTCAAATGTTTCTAATTCACAATTTATATATGCTCTATGATATTGGTGATGAAATATAGCAAGCATGATTCATTCAAAAACTTATTTTTCTTTCTATTTATTTCAAATTCTAATTTTATTTCAACAAGGTTGAATCTAGTTGGCATAGGTTTAAGAATCTTCATTTAAACTCCATATATTTTTTATGTATGAGCTGCTCTGTATTAGAACAAGCTTTCCTATGAAAGTAGAGATAGTCTTACACTGAAAGGAGGATGAGAGAATAAGCAGTTGAGGTAATTGTTTGACAGATACAATTTTGCAATGCTCAGGGTATAATAAGATATTCTGTATGAGTTTTTATTTCATTTTAAATATAGAATGTATAAGAATGTTCAACTGAATTATTTTAAAATTATTTACAGATGAGCAAATTAAATTTCACCTGAATTTCAAGATAACTGGTTAGACTATTCTGCTAGCATGAAGCCTAGATTTAACTAAAAATCTCCCATTCCAGGCTCCATACTCATTTTGTGGTCACGCAGCACGTTGGAGATGATGCAATGTCATCTCTGTATCATTTGAGGTATCACCATTACTGGAGAGTAAGCAAGCTGTGCAGTGTTTCTTTAAGTTTTATTCATGTGAAATTTATTCATGTTAAGTGTATATTTTGATCATTTTTTTAACAAATTACACTGGCTGTGCAAACACCTCTTCAGACCAGTTTTAGAACATTCCTGTCACCAGTGCCTGCTTCCTAGACAGTCCCACAATGCCCCTGGGCATCCGTCAATCTGCCTCCTGTCTTTATTCACTTCATGTACACGTCATCACAGTAGAATATGTAGTCCTTTATAGGTAATTTCACTTTTTCTAAAAATATAAAAAATTTTAAAAAACACTGGAGAGCCCCCCCCCAGAGCTTTCACACTGAGATACAGCCCCACACTGCTTTTCAATTTTGATTTCGAAACACCCTCTTGATAAATCACTAAGTTGCCTAGACTGTGCTTGAAATTGCAATCCTCCTGTCTCGGCCTTCCAGTGCGCTGGGATTACAGGCCCGTGCCACTGTGCCCGGCTTCAATGCTTTCAGTGTTTAAAGTTGACTCCTTCTTATCTCTACTGCTGTACTTCAAGATATTAATGAGACACCAAATAAGGTGTAACATTCTTTCCCTGCATTACTTGAAGGGAGATATAACACATGCGCTTAGCTAGGTCACTGACAATCTGTGGCATTTATTAATAATGAACATAAATACCATTCGATTTTAGGAATTAATAAATCAGTGTGAGGGAAAGTGTTTTCCCTCACATTTTAAGTCTTTGAGGACTTAAAGTTCAAAATCAACTTGGGAAGGGGTCAGATATTAAAAACATTCTATTCAACTTAAAAATGGAACGCTGGGGAAGGGATCAGAAGAGGATGATGGCAAATGGGGAAGAAGAGGAGGCGATCAGACATCTCTGGATAAGAGAAGTTTCTACAGAAGATTTCAGGTGATAAAGCTCTTTTGTGATAAGGAAGAAATATACAATTTGTGTTACACGCAATGGAGAACATTGAAGTTAAGCATGGAGTTTTCAGGACACAAAAGAAGTTGAGATAGCACAATAAGCAAACACTAAGAGGTGGTACATAAGCTGCGACTGTGACATCTATGCATAAAACATAGGTTCGGGAAAAATCCATGGGAATTAACACAACAGTAAAAAACACACAGCTTAGAGAACATGCTCACAAAATACATCTAGTTAAGTAAAGAAGGTGGAGACTGAGAAAGCAAGTCAAAGAGAAATCTTAAATTTCAATTCTGGCTTAGTGGAATGCAATACGAAGAAATGCTTAGGGAAACAATTCCCCAAAGCTTAAGGCAAAGTTTTAGAGGAATAGTGTAAATACACTGAGCAATTTTTCTAGTAATTATTTTGCCTAGCCTTCAAGGACTCAGGATCTTACACTTGAGGGTTGTGGGTAGCTGAAATTTCAAAGAACTCCCACTGTGCATGGGTTGTATTTCTTGCTGATGTAATACCACCCAAACTGCAGCCAGGGCTCCCCTAAAGATGAGGTACAACTCCCAGACGATAACCGTAAGAACCTGCCTGTGCAGTGCTCAAGCAGAGCAGAGTAAATTAAGAGGACTGACAGGCCTCTCAGCTCTGCAATTTATCTAAGAAATACACATTCAATGGGAATAGCATGTACCCTCCACATTACAAAACCATTGCTATGGAGTCTGTTTCCAGAGACTCCCTAAGGTCCCCAATGTGCCTCGCAAAGACGTCAGACCAAACACTGAAAGATTCATTCTGAAAGAACAGGCGGCATGAAAACGGAAGAGGACAAATTTTGAGCTGACAAACTTCTATATTTTTCTCTTATTTCCATGACAAGACCAACAAATGTGGCCCCGGTGACAATTTCAGCTATCTCTTCTGTCTGTTGACTTCAGTTTTTGCTGCAAAGAGTGTAAGTGACCACCCTGTGCTAAGAAGATGGGCCTGACGCCGGGTCACCCCAACCAGACGGTGGTGAGCCGCTTCTTCCTAGAGGGCCTGATGTACACAGCGGAGCACCCCGGACCCTTTTTCCTGCTGTTCCTCCTCATCTACAGCATCACGGTGAGCGGGAATCTGCTCATCCTAGTCACCGTGGGCTCGGACCCCCACCTGCGCTCCCCCATGTACCACTTCCTGGGCCACCTCTCCTTCCTGGACGCCTGCCTGTCCACAGTGACCGTGCCCAAGGTCATGGCTGGCCTGCTGACCCGGGAGGGCAAAGTCATTTCCTTTCTGGGCTGCGTCCTGCAGCTCTACTGCTTCCACTTTCTGGCCAGCACCGAGTGCTTCCTGTACACGGTCATGGCCTACGACCGCTACCTGGCCATCTGTCAGCCCCTGCACTACCCGGTGGCCATGAGCAGGCGGCTGTGTGCCTGCCTGGCGGGGGCCGCCTGGGCGGTCGGGGTGGCGCACTCCGCCACGCACACCTCCCTCACCTTCCGCTTGCCCTACTGTGGCCCCCGCCGCGTCGCTTACTTCTTCTGTGACATCCCCCCGGTGCTGAAGCTTGCCTGCGCGGACACGGCCATCAACGAGCTGGCCATGCTCGTCAACATCGGCGCGGTGGCCGCGGGCTGCCTGGTGCTCATCGTGGCCTCCTACGCCTGCATCACGGCGGCCGTGCTGCGCATCCGCACGGCCCGGGGCCGGCAGCGGGCCTTCTCCACCTGCACGGCGCACCTCACCGTGGTGCTCCTGTACTACCTTCCGCCCGTCTGCATCTACCTGCAGCCCGGCTCCAGCGACGCGGGAGCGGGGGCCCCGGCCGTGTTCTACACCATTGTCACCCCGATGCTCAACCCGTTCGTCTACACGCTACGGAACAAAGAGGTGAAGCGGGCCCTGCGGAGGCGGCTGTGCCTGGGCTCCCAGGAGACCCCTCCGGCCAGCCCACCTGCCTAAACCGGCAGAGGAGCTCTTAATCTGCAAGCCAGGAAGGTGCCTGGTGTGTCTCAAAATCAGCAGGGAAAATGAGCACTCAAGTGGGAGGCAGAGTAACCCAGCATCAGCTCAGCTGCAAACTTTCCCCGCTGTGGCCAGTGGCCAACCTCAATGTCTCCACACAGACCTATCACCCTAGAATCAAAAGACCGAAGTAGGTGAGGTAGGGTGTCTCCAAAACTCAAATTCCACGGCTCAGAGGTAAGTGGAAGGTGGTTCTTTCCCTCACTTACTTTAGTGGGTTTTTTCGCTTTTTATAAAATAATTGTATTAACCATGTAACATAAAATGTAAGCAAAAATGCAAGGTACAGATAATAAAATGGATCTTCAAGTGTGTACCAACCAGCTTGAAAAAAGAAATTAATATGTTTTGAATGGTAAAATACAACGAGAAGAAAATTAACTTGCGGGAGATCACTTAGGAAGGCATATTGTCTTGGGAATCTCGATTCAGGTAGTAGGTAACTAAAGCCGTACTAACCGTAGACATAAATAACATGGATCCTGCCAACACTCTACTCCTGCTCCTACCTGTCACTAGAGAATTTAGTACAGATATTACCATTCTTGGAGTTTCAGTATCTTCTTGTAAAAATAAGACTAAAAATAGTTATTATATAGAATTTTATGCAGTCTACATGAAGTAATTATGTTGTGTCTGGTAGAAAAGGGCTGCTCTTGGTTTTTTTACCAAGTGGCTACAGAAATCAAATGCAGCATATTATACATGCTAAGGTCCAAACTGGATCTACAAGATAGGTGGCATTTCGGTATCTTCATTTTGGTGACTCAGGGAATAAGCATTTGTAGAGGAACTACCCAAAAAGGCACCCCTAGATTTAAAGTTAATAATCTAACTTATGTAACTTTGTGGCCTGGGGCATAGCTCACTGGTTAAGGCACTTGCCTAGCCAAGGTCAAGGCCCTGGGTTCAGTTCCTCAGCACCATATAGACTGGGTATGGTGGCACATGACTGTGATCTCAGCACTCAGGAGGCTGAGGTATGAGGATTGGCACGGGTTCGAGGATAGCCTGGGTTACATAGTGAGTCCAGGATCAGCCTGGACTACAGAGAAAGACCTTGTCTTGAAAGAAAGAAAGAAAGAAAGAAAGAAAGAAAGAAAGAAAGAAAGAACATATCACTGGGGGCTAGAACTTCCAGTCAAGATGATGACCAAGTAACAAAGCTATACAATGTCTCCTACTGGAACCATTTCAAAAGTTGAGAATATAGTCAAAAACCACCTGTTCAATATAGCTAGGAGAGGCAAGAGTGCCCCAATAACTGAAAGGAGACCAGGGGAATATCAGAAATCTTGAAAGAGCATTGGAAGTGAGGGAAAAACAGCAGCCCAGGAAGCTGACCCAGGCCAACTTCAAACAGCTGGGAGTCTGGAACCTCTGACAGAGTTAGGAGAGGAAGAAGCACCCCTAGACAAGCTACCACTAAGCCATATGAGTTTTCCGGAAGCACCAAATGTCACAAAAAAACTATTCAAAATCACGGTGTCATATTGGGTCACCATTTGCCTCGGTCCCATGGCAACAGTTTGGAGAGGAATATAACACTACTTAAAGCCCGTGAGTGTTTTAAGGACTCACATGCCTGCAGATAGGTTACTTTTCCTATAAAAGGGAAAGCCCCAAACAGCGAGGGTGAGTGTGGCCATTTGAGGATCTATTTAGGATGGAGCAAAGGTAGGACACTGCTTTAGGCAAAAATGTACATTAAGCAAATTCCACAAAGGAGCAGATTTTGAGGAAAAGGGCTCATCGATCACCAACAGTGCATGTGCACAGCTGTCCTGGAATAAGAAATGTGCAATAGCTTATCGAGGCTTGGTAGGTTAAACAGAATGAGTGGAGACACCCTCCCACAGTACAACAAGCATACTGCAATCTATAAATCAGGAGCCTAATTAAATTTTATGAACAGTTGTGAATTCTTAAGAAGGTCTCCCTATTGATATACAGAGTAAGTCAGACCACAGGCTAAACAGCTGAAAAAGTGTCACTCAGGATGTAAGACTGCCTCCTGCCTCACCATGACAAGGAAGAAAATAAACCATTCTGACAATCTCTAACAATTTAGCAAAAGCATCTTAAAAATGACTAAGTGGTAATTTTCATTAAAATTTTGTGATTTAAGTTTATGCTTTGGTCTGAGTGATTTATGTACAACCTTTCCAACAAACTTTGGGGTGATTCTAAAATCACAAGGTCAATTTATTCCTTTGCTGCTTTCTTTATCTACTGAGGTAAATTTGTCACTCAAGGTTAAGCTTTAATCAGGATATAGCATCTTCCCTCTTTTTTGACTTATTAATGGTAGAATATTTAGCTCCCCGAAGTTACCAATTGGAATGTAAACATCTGTGATTTTTCCAATTCTCCGAGGTCAGAGAATGTGGGGAGTATTTTTGTTTATTTGACTGATTTTTTTTTCTTTTGCAAACTAACTCTTTGTCTATGTCCCTCCTTCCCTAGCTATACCACTTTTATTTCTGCTGTGTGTGAGTGTATGCATATACACCTACATACAAATATAGCATATACGCTACGTATGTCTTATATATACTTATATAATTTAAGCTATTAGGAAATAACTTCTATTTTGTTAAGCCTAGACCATTAATTCAGAGTATTTACAGTTATTAACAAAGATATAGCTATCAAAAGCAGCTAAGATTATTTCTATTGCCAACATCATCCTAACAGGGAATACTAAAAGCATTTTCACTAAAATTAGGAATAAGACGAGAGTATCCCCTCTCATCACTCCTGTTTAACAAAGCCAAAAATCCTTAGCCAGAGCGGTCAGGCAAGTGACAGAAGTGAAGGGGAAAACAGACAGGAAAGAAATAAGCCAAGATTTCCTTATCTGTAGATGACATCACCAATTTTGTAGAATACCCCAGAAACTTCAGCAAAGTGCACTTAGATCTGTAGATTAAGCTCAGCCTAGGCGCAGATGATTAAACCAATACACAAAATCAACAGCATTCCTTGCAAGCCCTATCAAATGGCACTTTTCACATAAATAGAAATGAATTCAAGAGTCCATACTGAACCTCAAAAGATCCCCAAATAGTAAAAGTAATTATAGCAAATAAAACAAAGTTGAAGGTATATCACTAACTCATTTCAAAATATATTATAAAATGACAATAATCAAGACTTCATAATATTGGCGTAAAATGAACATATGGATAAATGAAATAAAGTAAATATCCCAGAAATAAACCCACCCACGTATGACCAGCTGATCTTCAACAAAGGTACCAAGGATACACAATAGGATAAAGATCGACTCTTTAATAAATAGTGTCAGGGAAATTGAATATTTACACAAAAAGAATAAAATTCCATGCTTCACTTACACTGAACTATAAAACTTCTCAAAGAAAATGCACAAGAAAGTTTCCTTAAATTTTGTTTTAACAATTTATTGCATAAGAAGACCCCAAGAATACAGACACCAAAGCAGGAGTTGAACTCAAGACCTCAAGGAATTATCTATCCACCCTCCTACATTCCTCCACAGCTATTCAAGGCACGCAAGACAGGAAGGTAACCCCGATGGCCAATGCCGAGTGAACGCATGAAGAAAATGAGATGCCTGCGTTGGAATGTTATGAAAGAAATCTTTTCATTTACACTGATGAGCCCGAAATGAAATAAGCCAGAAACAGATACTCTATAGTCTCCCTGATGCATGAAATTGAAATTTAAAAAGGAGAAAGGTTATGTGTCTGTGTGTTGGGGGAGGAAATATTAGTCCGAGTGTACAAAGTTTCAGTAAATCCAAGTATCCTACAGATCTCTTGTGCTTAATGATCTGCTAAGATGGTAGATCTTAAGTGTTTTTCTTATAATCATTAATTAAAGAAGAAGATTTTGGAGGTGGTAGATGTGTTTATGATGTTTACACAGGGCGGTACCTACATCCTAATTATTCAAAGTGTATGCATGAAATCTGTACCATTTTATGTGTTAATCAGACTTCAATAAAATTCCAAAAACTAAAAGACTTCTTCCAGTGTGCTCAACAGAGCCTGGTCAACACAGTTCTGTAAATATATCACAATATTTCTATGTTGCCCTGTTGATGAGCTTTTGCATTGTTTCTAGATTTTGCCATTGTTAAAAAATCTCCTGTGAACATTCATACACTAGTTTTTGTATAATATATATATATATATTATTTGCTCTCAGATAAACAGGAGTAAAATATCAGAGTTATATAGTACATGTGTGTTTATCTCTTTTAAAATCTTTCAAATTGTTTATGAGAGTGTTTACCATTTGATACGGTAAACAGTACTACAGGAAAGATCTAGTCCCTTCACATCCATGCTCACTTATTCATAAAAACTTTGTGCTCAGTTTTTATATCTTTAAAGACATTCTAATGGGTGTGTAATGGACTTTTTATGTGATTTATTTGCATTTTCCTAAGGACAAATTCTCTGGAGTGTTTCTCGTGTGTTACATGTCATCCACATAACACTTTTTTTTTGAGAAATGGCCATTGAAATCTTTCCTGGTTTTTTTTTCAAATATTAATTTGTTGATTTTTTCTCATTTTATTGATATGTATAAGTGCAAAACATAAAATTTGCATTGATCTTGAGTATTTTGTGCACATACATATTATGGCAAAGTTACAAATCTTCTTTCATTTGACACTGTCCTCCCCCCTCTTCCAGTTCCCATTATTCCCCACATTAAGTTCCATGAAATAATTGTGATCTGGGTTTCTCATATACATGAAATCATTCAATATTTCACCTTCTGCTTCTGACTCACTTCACTAGGCATGATGGTCTCAAGTTGCCTCCATTGACCTACAAAAGCCTCCAACCTATCTGTCTTTATAGATGAGTAGTGTTCTATTGTGTATAAAAATACCACAGTTTATGTGCTGGGGTCCAGCCCCAGGGAGAGTCAGGGCACCCGAAGGAGGTGCAGCGTCAGCGAGAGGAGTGACTCCGGGCCACAGATGGCATTGAATCCAATGGCCACTGATCAGCTGTGGCTGAGTTTATTTATACACCTTTCTCGTGAGATTTTTAGTTTCCTTGTTGGCAGGGGGTGACAGCAGGGGATATTTAGATATTCAGCAGAATACATGAATCTATTTGTAGTAATCACCTTGGTATGTGCTTCACATCCCATTCCCGTCTATTACAGAGACCAAATACCCATAACATTAAACTTATTTCTAAGAAATCATACAGCAAGCATATCATATCAAGTCTGGCACCAGACACTGTGGTCAGACAGTGCCCGGACTGGCAGCAAATGCAGTTACATAAATCAGTCACGACAAGTCACAAAGAGGTCAAGGTGTGAGAAAAAAACATAGCATGTTTTTAATCTTAAAGCAAAGCTACGTGTTAAACATTCAGCAAGGCATGGTTTCTTAGGTTAAAAGACAATGTTTGCAGTTGGACAATCTACCCGTAGTAACCATTCCACTGTTTCTTAATGGCGTCTTTTGCCTGCTGGGTCAAGAGGCGCCAGGGAGGGCCCGCTCTGTGTAGTCTTATGGTAAAAGGGAGGTCATTGTAGTTCACATGACATCCATCTATCCAGACCCTCCCAACTCCCTCTAAGTAGGCTCTAGCGTATGGCAGGTCTGGTAAAAGGACGAAATGTACCCGGATCAGGTGTTGTGATAGGACAGAACACAGATTCAGAAGAGTCACGAGAAGAGCCATGAGAAGTGACGTCAGGTGAAGGCTGAGAATCTTGGGGGGCTTTTGAGATTGAGGAATAAGCACAGAAATATGAGTGAGCATAGCACCCATGAGTAAGACCCAAGGCTACACAAAATATTCCAAGCAGTAACAATAAAATATCCAGTAACAGCAATAGCATCACCACCAAAGGGTGGGGTTTGGGACCTTCCAGAGGCTAACAGCAGACTCCCAGGGCTTTGCCTCTGCGAATTCCAGCCACAGCTGCTTTGTAAATGAAGCCATTGCCAGTGCCTTTAGAAGCCATTTCCAAGAATGGAGTGGCCTCCATGGGCTCCTCCGTTTATGTATCCATTGTTTTGGTGTCTTCCACGTTTTAAATTAGGAGTTTTTAATAGCTGAGTTTTAAGATTTCTTTGATCTGAATATAATTTGCATCAGATATATTATTTAGAGATACTTTCCTCCAGACGGTGCATTTTCATTCTCAACAGTGCCTTACAGACACTGAAGAGTTTGATTTTGATGAATTGTGAGGTCTCCATGTTTTCTATGCATTTTGGTGTCTTAGTTAAGGATCAACATAGATTCTCTTAATGCTGGCTACACTAAAGGGTTAGCTAGTACTATTTCCTGTCTTTAGGAACTACAGTCAAAAAAAAAAAAGAATCTTCACCTTCCTTTGCCATATTTCTTTGGGAATAAAGTAAGAAGGGACAACTGGAAAGAAAAGTGTCCCCCACGTATTTCTTCCCTTTTGTAAAACGATGGAATCTCCCAAGACTGTTTACAATGCTCAACAGGGCTGGATTAAATGAATAAATAAATGACTGGCTTTAAGTCCACACAAGTCAATGTCCCCAAGACACAGCTTTATGGGAATTCTAAATTTGTCCAAGTCAAAAATATCACCACCTTGTCACTTATGGATTTATTACCATGTCACTGGTTCTACTTGAAATCTGTAATCTCGAAAAATAAGCAAGATAAAATTCAATGAGAAGAGCAGACTGAACTACCCTCCCTATTGTCTCTAATATGACAAAAATAAGATGTCTCTTTCCCATGTCATCTATACTTATAAAATTGTTTCTGTAACTGATTCAGTGCCCTCTATTATTTCAGTCATTTGCACCTAATTGTGATTTCTGACTCCTCTCTCCATAGCCATTCACACTATATGCCCTTATTAGAATTTGCCATCTCCAATCAATACTTCTTCTACTCAAAAGAGCATCCTTTTTTGCAAAGTCTTACCTAGTGCAACATGCACATCCTTGTTCCTCAAACTGTAGATGAAAGGATTCATCATGGGCCCTACAATGGTGTAAAAAACAGTGGATACTTTATCTTGATCTTGAGACCCACCAGAAGGCTTAAAATATATGAATGCTGATGATCCAAAGAAAAGAGAAACTGCAGCTACGTGAGAGCCACAGGTACTGAAGGCTTTGGACCTGCCCCTTGTAGAACGGATGCGGAAGATGTTCGACAAGATAAGGGTGTAAGAAATAAGGAGGGTCAAACTGGGCACTATTATATTGACACCTACCACAATGAAAACCACCAGCTCATTGACAGAGGTGCTTGTGCAGGAGAGCTGCAGGAGAGGAGGTATGTCACACATGTAATGATTGAGAATGTTACCCCCACAAAATGTGAGTTTCATCATGCATACAGTGTGGGCCATGGCACCCGCAAACCCTATCACATACCCACCCACCATCAGCAAGAGGCAGACCTGACAGGACATGGTGACCTTGTAGAGCAGAGGCTTACAGATGGCTACGTATCGGTCATAGGCCATTGATGTCAAAATACAGCATTCGTCAATAACAAAGAAGGCAAAGAGAAAGAGCTGAGCCATGCACTCGGCATAGGAGATAACGTTCTGCTTTGCAAAGCTCATCAGCATTCTTGGGGTTATGACTGAGGAATAGCAGAGATCAGTGAAGGAAAGATTGAAGAGAAAGTAGTACATGGGAGTGTGCAGCTGAGGGTTCAGAGCGATCAGCACGACCAAGCCCAGGTTTCCCACCACGGAGACCACGTAGATTCCCAGGAAGAGGAAGAAGAGAGGGAGCTGGAGCTCCGGCTGCTGTGTTAAGCCCAGCAGGACAAACTCGGTCACTGAAGAGTCGTTGCCTGGGACCATTCTTCCTTGGGACACGTCTGTGGGAACAGGAGAAACGCTACCATCAAAATGACTTCCCAGATGCTCCCCCACCCAACCCCACAATGATGAGACTAGACCTTGCTTGGGAAGGTGAGCTCGAGCCTACACTTCTCTTGTTTTCTCCACGTTGAGAATTTGCAAAAAGCATGAGTATAAAAAGAGTAGCAAGGTGGTGGTTTGTGTGGGAATAAGATTTGGAAAGCCACTGAGTACTTGTGGATGTGCAGTATCCCTGTGGCATTTCTGCCTCGCCGGTCCCCTCCACCTCAGGGTCAGTAGTGATCTCAGCAGAGCCGGGATGACATGCATCAAAGGCTCACTGGCTCCCATAGACGAGGATTGTAAGGACAGCAGAGTTCATACAATTCAACACTCACCCTTTCTACCGTGACTTCCAGAAAGGACTTTGTTAGCTTGTCGCCCCTATTCTCATAGAGGGGCAAATGGCTGTGAGTAACTTTGGCTGTTACTGTTTTATTTGGGGTGGGTTTTGAATTGAGGGGGCCAGAGCACAGCCCTCAGTCCCTGAGTTCTGAGAATCTGTAAATTGCAGACCATGGTTTCTGGTGGTCCCTTTGCCCAGAGTGTCCTCTCCAGCTGAGGGGTGGTAAATATAATGTACTCCAGTGGAAAGAACCACCTGCTGATATGACCCAAGGGGTTTCTCATGAGTAAGAGAATCCCAGAGACCTGATTAAAAATCAGAAGATCTGTGTTTCCCCAGGTTTTTCCCTAGAGTTCTGGCTTTACAGCCTAAAAAAAAAAAAAAAAAAAAAAGGAAAAAGAAGAAAAATTTCTTACCTTACATTTGCATCCTAGTTCATGATAATAACATTAACTTGTTGGGAATTATCCCCTTTTGCGTATATTTTGGTTTCTGCTGTGGTTTGGATCTGCAATGTCCCCCCCAGAGCCTTGTGTATTTGGAACAGTGTGCTGCTGGGAAGTGTGACCTAACTGGGAAGAGCAGGTGTTTGAGGCTTGACCTGAAAGGATTTCATCGACCTGTTGAGACTGGGGGGCATCTAGGGCAGAACTTTCAGGTGTCTGTTACTAACTTATGTAACTGAGGGAGGGGCATCTACCCTGGGTATGTGGGTCCCAACTGACAGTACCTGTCAACAGACCAGTGGATACACAAAACTGTGGTATTTATACACAATGGAATGCTACTCGTCTAATGACAGATAGGTTGGAGGCTTTTGTAGGCCAATGGAGGCAACTTGAGACCACCATGCTTAGTGAGGTGAGTCAGAAGCAGAAGGTGAAATATCAAATGGTTTCTCTGTTATGAGAAACCCAGAACACAATTATTTCATGGAACTTAGTGTGGGAAATAATGTAAACTTGGGGGTGGGGTGGGAGGAAGGTCAGAAGGAGAGAGGGGAAGGATCTGTAGCTTTGCCATGATATGTATGTGCTCAAAATGCTCAAGATCAATGTGAACTTTAAATTTTGCACTTATATATATATTAGTAAAATGGGGAGAAATAAATAATTTTTTTAAAGGAAGAAATATTGTTACAGCTTCTTTCTGGCTGGGCTCTGGCCCTGCCTTGAGTCTCCAGACGTTCACTCTCTCCTTACTTAACTTTGGTCCTGTTCCACTCGGCTTCTGTTTGTAATGCCGTAAGCAGCTCTCCAGCCTCTGCCATGTGCTTCCACCATTGCTGGCTTCCATACATGGGCTGTGTGAGACCTTCTGAAACTGGGAGTTAAAGAAATCTTACCCCTCTTAAGTTGTGGATGTTGGGTATTCTGTCACAGCAGCAAGAAAGTAACTTAAGTTTCCTACCACATAGGGCAATCTCCAACAGAAAAGTGAAGTATCTTGTACCTACGGCACCTGTCCCTGTGGGACACCCACAGCACCTGTCCCTGTGGGACACCCACAGCACCTCTGCAATCCTCTCCAGGGTCTGCTTTCTCCATCTCCTCACAATGCGTGATCCCACATCCATGCATCTGCATATGGTCTTATCCAAACTCCAAAAAGCACGGGTAATTTCTCGTCTCCAGCGTCATTTCTGAAGCACCTTAGAGTCGTACCTGGCATGTAAAATAGGTATTTAATAAATATTTGTATTTTTAAAAGAGATAAGGATTTCTTTCTCATTTTTCCTGGAATCTCTATTGGATGCAATACAGAATTCTTGCCTGCACTGAAAGGCTTATTTAATGTCAGTGTTGTCATATGTAAGTCTGAATATGGGACAGGAAAAATATCAATAAGACATACAAAAGCTACTGCAGTACTTTTGGTGTGGTCCAGATTGTATTAACTAAGCTCAGAGAAATACAGCCTTGCTGACGACTAGCACAGGCTCTCAGAGGTGGCCAAAGTCTCTCCCCACAAAATAGCAGCGTAAAATCAGACCAGGGGCAGATTTAGATCAGTACACCATAGGAAGCTCCCGAATGCCAAAATGAAGGTTCTGCTTCCTATACGAGGCTCAGATTTTTATTTCTCTTTTTAACATAGAAATAACCATGGTGTTACTTTAAATTAGTATAGTACGCACTGGCACAAATGACCAGAGTTAGAGAAAAAGAGGTGGCGTAAGCTGTAGGGGCCAAATATAGCAATGAAGGAAAGATCTTTCTCGATGCTCTGAATTAGCAGGGCTATTGTGAAGGGCCCCAAGAAACAAAAATGTGGAAGAGATATCGCAAGGGAGGATCCAGCAGGACTTCCCACAAAGGCAATTGAAGCGGACCAAAAAAAAAAAAAAAAAAAAAAAAAATCCCCAAGAGACTCATCTATATTCTTGGATAAGTTATTGTGCTAGTACAAACAGAAAAACTCAGAAATCATAAAAATAGGAGCAAAAATGCCAAGTTCAATTTTGAACATGGCTTTTTTGGTCTCCAGGTAAAATATAAATGTGCAAATAACGTTATGATAGGGGATAAAGTGAAGTTGGGAAATGCCACAGTTCTGCTTGACAGATTACTTAAAGTCCAGCCAACTAAAATGAGGACTGCTCATTATTCTCAGACCTCTCAAACCGAGTAGGGGGCCCAAAATTCTTGATGGCAAACATAAAATGTAGTCCATAAAATGTTCTTTGGGTTGAAGCTTTGATGAGGATTGCAACGATTTTATTAAAATGTATGTTTCTGTGGAAATGCTTAGAGTTCTTATTCAAGAACAAATGGAGCCCACGTTTATATTATATTAAATACCCAGAAGGGTTTGATTCCATGTTTATAAACTAGAGCTTAGAATGAAGATCATAACTTCATTTTGAATATAAGCAGTAGAAATATGAAAATATATGGGACAAGAATAGAATGATCCTAAGTTTATTCTTACATTGCAAAATCTGCATTTCTTTCCTCTCTTGGGTGGGTATAATGGCCACATTAGCCTAACTCGGTTGTGACAAAGTATGTTAACTGATCTTTCTGTTCACTGAGATGTATCACAGGATCTTTTTGCCCCTTCCCGACTCCTTTTTAAGGAAATCAAGCCCAATACATTCTAGTTTAGCAAAGGCAATTTCTACCAAGTAAAAACATTAAGGCATGTCCTCATGCACCTTGTTCACAAGATCTGTCAATTTATGACTTTTGGCTTTTCTCTAAAGTTCAAATGTCCATGAAAGGTAAATGTTTTGAATCAATACAGGACATTGAGACAGCCAGCCCAATATAAGTAAAAACTTTCATAAAGGAGAACTTTCAGAACTGCTTTAGAAAGTGGTAATGGACTGGAGAAATTAGCACAGTGGTTACAGCGTTTGTCTAGCAAGCATCCTGAGTTCGATTCCCTAGCACCATGTAAACTAGGTGTGGTGGGGCATGTCTGTAATTCCAGCACACAGAAGGCTGAAGCAAGAAGACTGTCATGAGTTTAAGGCCAGTGTGGGCTACATGGTGAGCTCAGGAACAGCCTTGATTATAGAGCAGGACTTTGTCAAGAAAGGAAGAAAGAAAGAAAGAAAGAAAGAAAGAAAGAAAGAAAGAAAGAAAGGGAGGGAGGGAGAAAGGAAGGAAGGAAGGAAGGAAGGAAGGAAGGAAGGAAGGAAGGAGAAGTTTGTAGAAGTCATCATATTTCTCAATTATACCTCAACGATAGTCATGAAATGTGGTTGTTGACTAAGATAAAAAGAACCTACTATTTCCCTTTTAATGCCACTGTGCCACACCAGATTCTAAATCACTGAGTAACTTACTGAAACATAGATTTTGACCCCCATAAAAGTTCTAATAAAACAGGAAGAGAAGGGAGGAAACCAAAAAAATTAAGGAATACAGAGGTGGGGTTGTGTATATAGCCAGTAGTGGGTCTTGATACCTTTGCGCAAGCTTGGGGAACCCTGAGGTGAATGCCAAGATCAAGAGTCCTCTGCCTGCCCCACAGTGAGGCTTCCTGAATGAACCAGCCCCATCGGTGGACCACAGAGGAAGCTGGGAGATGGTCATTTTAAAGTCCTCCAAAGGAAGCAGGATGGTGAGGGAAAGAGAGGACCATCCTCACTTTCTATATGATGTGGATAAAAATCCATGACTGTAAGATCCCAAAATGGGACAAGGATGGAGTCTGAGCCAAGTTACTGGGTGTGTTGCATGGTTTACGGTGCCAGAAATGAGGTGGGTGAGCCCTGTGGAGTGAAAACTTTGGCCAAGGAATGAATGAAGAAACTCCAGGAGACTCATCGGGGGCCTGCGACCCAAACCAAAGCCCTGGTGAAACTAGGCTGGAATAACAACATCACTCAGCCTGACTAAACAGACAAACCAAGCTTCCAGCTTCCAGTTAGAAACTTTAGCATCAAGGGTTTCAAAATGCTCAGAGGCAGAATTCTCATCTTGTTTAGTTGTGAGTCCAGAAAGCAGCCCAGCATATGGGAGAGAGGAAAGAATCCTACGGACTGTTATTTCTAAAGAAAAGGAGCATTTATTTAAAAGAACAATTTGACTTTTATGCACAGAGGTAGACTAGACTTGTCTGAATTTAAGGTTTGTTGCCTTTCTATCTAGAACAAGGTCCCCTGTAAAGAAAACATGCTATTAAGAAACAAAGCTATGTTTTATTTGCACATATGATTTTGTATAAGTAAATATGTGGCCCTACTACAAGGCCACAAAAGGCAGAAAGAAAACTCAACACTTGCTACTAAAGTACATTCTACAGAAAGATCTCTGACCGGGTTTCAAGACTCTAATATTTTTCCCACTAACATACACTCTCTTTAAACAGCTGTGTCTTGTCTTCCAATGTCCCAACTCCTTTTGCCCCCACCCTCATGCCTTCCCTCAAAGGAGGATGACTCACGCTCCTGGCCCTGTATCCTCACAGCTGGCTATTGTGGGAAACAACTCAGCTTATGTTCAATTACTTGCTAAAACATAAGTGGTAAACAATGTCAATGGTGACATGACAGATTTCTTTAAGGGTGGAGAAGATTAAGCCCACAGGACGTCTGACCTAGACCAGCCAAAACAATCACATCAAGTTAGGGGGTAGTTAACTAAATGTTTACCAAACACAGAAGGCTCACTTTTAAGTTGGTAGCTTTGTATGGTCCACAAATGATACCGTAAATATCCAAAAGGCCCATGGCAGAAAAATGGCTCCCCACCTCTGACTTATTTGAATGTCATGTTTTTCTCAGCCCACATTTATATTGGGTGCCACTAATTGATTAAATAAATCAACAAGTTAAATGAGCAAAACTTGCTTTATTTATTTATTTATTTTTCAATACTGTAGATCCAACCCAGGGCCTTCACACTGAAGTACTTCCACAGCTCAATTTTTTTGTCTTGATTTTGAGAAAGAGTTCTGCTAAGTCACCGAGGCTGTGCTCATATCTTTGCTTTATTATAAGTAGATTTTTATATTTAGAGATGAGGATCAAAAGGTGCAAGTCCTGGAATACAGGTAAGAGCCAATTAATTAACTTGGTTACAGGATCTATAGGTATCTGGATGGAGGAGGGATTAAATGTTAGGGAAGAACAGAAAAGTGATGGGGAGGACCACAACTATTGAACCACCCCTCTTAAGTAGAATTCCAAGGGCCACTTAAGAATTTTCTACTACCATTCTGCATTTAATAACCAGAAGATGTAATATTACCAAAGCTATTAACTGTTTTTCTGCTAACCTAAAAGGCAGCTAAATTTAAACCACTGAATTCTTTTTCAAAGTATGGGGAAAAAATCCACATAGACAAGTCTCTTGGATGTTAGTCATCTCAAGAAAGTCCCCCCCCCCCCCGCCCCCGATTCTCCCACCCTTCTTCCCCCACTCTGCATCTCCATAAGTTCTCAGTTCTCCAGGAATTAACTCCCTGTATTCCAATATCCACTCTGACTTTCCCAACCACACTTGGTGTAGTCCAACTTAAAATGCCACATTTACCTATAATGTCAGTCTCGCTACATAAGTTAGCAAAGATGTATCAACCTTTAGAAGCAATTAAAAGTTTTAGATACACCCTCCGGGAACTTGGACCTCTAAGTTATATAGGCCTGGGTAGCCTATGTAAGTTACTTATGTCTCCTACCTGCAACTGACTCATCTTTTAAAATGAGCATAATAATTCCTCACCTCATAAGAATACTGGGAGAATGAAAATATAAACCACCTGGTGCAATATCTGACCCATAATAAGCTCTTACCAAATGCTATTTAGATGATCATAAGGGCAATGCTAATGAACATGGCAATAATGGCAGCAATGGTGACTTTAAGAAACTGGTAGAAAGAAGATAATTGTTTTTTTCCATTGACAGATACTCCCAGTCAGCATCCTGAAAGCAAGATTCATGGTCTCACATTCATTTCAACTTCTATGTATCTCTTGCCCCCAAGAAGTTCAATAATGTTTTTTGAGCCCTTGGGATGTATTTTCTGTCCACCTGAAGTAATGACAGGAAAGAGAAACTAGCTTCACCACCTGTGGGCATGCTGCAGCTGGAACGTTCTCAACAACATCTAGGAAAGTGCTCTCTGAGGCTAATGATACTTCTGCAGAGCACTTGAAACTTCCCTAAGAGGGACTAGGAACCAGTTCCAGACCATTCATCTCACATCCTAGATTGGCTGAGAGCTTAGATTATTGGGATTTGAGTTTGGTTCAAACAACAAAGAAACAACGGATAAAGAGTTTTATCTACCTTGTGGGTTCTGTCCAACAAGATGGTCCACTGAAGCAGTTCTTAGACTCTCAGGTTTGTGTGCTTCTGCTAACCTGAAGATCAATGTTCTGAGGGGCCACTCAAGTCTTTCTGCTTCCTCCAGAGCTTCTTCATGGCTGCAATCACTTCTTTGTTTCTCAGGGTATAAATGGCAGGATTCAACATGGGAGTGACCACTGTGTATAACACAGAGACCGCCTTGTCCATGGGGAACGTCCGGAAAGGCCTAGCATAGATGTAGACACAAGGCACAAAGATTAAGGTCACCACGGCGATGTGAGAGGCACAGGTGGAAAGGGCCTTGCTGCGACCTTCGCGTGAGCGGCTTCGGAGCATCACTAGCAGTGCAGTGTAGGATCCCAGAAGCACCAGGAAACACATCAGGGTGACTAAGCCATTGTTAGACACCATCAGAAGCTCTAAGACAAAGGTGTCTGTGCAGGCCAGTTTGATCAGCTGGGGCACATCGCAGTAAAAGTTGTCCAGCTTGTCAGGCCCACAGAATGGGAGCTGCACAGTCAGTGCAACCTGTACAATGGAGTGGATGAAGCCTCCCACCCAGGAGGCTGCCATGAAGACCCCACAGACGGTCTGGTTCATGATGAGTGTGTAGCGCAGGGGCTGGGAAATGGCCACATAGCGGTCGTAGGCCATGACGGTCAGCAGGAAGATCTTGATGCCGCCGATGAAGTGGAAAAAGAAGAGCTGCGTCAGACAGGCTCCAAAGGAAATGGTGGGGCAGCTGGAGAGCAAGTCCGCCAGCATCCTAGGCGCAGTGATGGAAGAGTAGCAAAAGTCCAGGAAAGAAAGATTGCCTAAGAGAAAGTACATGGTGGTATGCAAGCGTGGATCCGAGGCCACCAGGGCCACAATGAGGAGATTTCCAGTTACGGTCATGAGGTACACAGCTGAGAAGACAAGGAAGAAGAGGAGCCGTAGCTCCCATACCTGGGAGAGCCCCAGCAGGAAAAATGCAGCCACCTGGGAATGATTTGATGGGTTCATCTGGTTGGTACGATGTGATAACCTGCCGAGGAAAACAGACAGGGTGAGCAAAGGATCTGCAAACCTCCCAAAAATAATCCTCTCTTCCCACTTGGGGATTTTTTTCCCCCACTCTATTTATCCTGCGAAGAATGTTTTTAAGTGTTCTACGATCCATCAAGCAAGCGAATAACACATACCAATGTGATCAAATACCCGGGGCGTAGAAGTCACGGTAGTCCAGATAACAGTGCTGGCTTATGAGAATCTATGGCAAGCACTCCAAATTGAAAAGACACAGAAGAAAGTCTACTAAGCTAAGGTTGAAATCCAGCTCTGCCAGTGACTAGTGATATAAACAGCGACAATCCTGTGAAGTTCTTTAAGCCTCACCATCATCTATAATATAAAATTAACTAAAACATCCTCAAAGTCTCCTGAGTTTTAATATTTTATACTGTATGTGTATTTGGTTTAGAAAACCTAATGAATCTAACACTTAGATATAGTTACCCCAGGTGACACAGCTTTCATTTATATTCCAAACAACAAAAACTAAGTTGTCCACCCTATCTATGAGTAAATGCTCAGTTGCCTTCTGGGATAGCTCAGAACTTATAGAATGAGAGAGAGAGAGAGAGAGAGAGAGAGAGAGAGAGCGCACTTTCAGGGAATGCTGGTGTCAAGGGCAAGAGAGCAAAACAGAATTCGTTGTTCCTACACTTCATGAGAGTAATGACGAAATACTATTTTCTCTAAACTTAGATAAGAAAATATGCAAAAGAGAAAGCTCCAAGACTTGGAGTTCTGGGAAGCCCAGAAGAATTATAGTCACTGGGAAAATCTAGAGGAAGGCAAATACAATTAAAGCACCTTTGAGGATGTTAAGTATCAGTGTACATTACACAAGAACACTTTTGATTCATGTAGAAAACGGCAAGAGAAGGCTATAGAGACTAATCAAAATTTAAAAATCACCATCAAATGCAGAGCTACCTTGACATCTGAAAAAAAATTTTTTAAAGGGATGTTTTTATACATTTTGCACAATAGCAGGAAAGCTATTTAAAGGAAGTTTGTAATAAGCCCATTCATATTACTTAGAAATATGAAGTTTCTTGTCCATTTAAATTTCTTAAGTATGCTTTTCAATTTTATTTTCTTTTTTGTTTCTTTACTCATTCAGAGTATATATTAAGGAACTTCTACATACGCGGCACTGGGATGAATACTAAGAAGGTGGAGCCCTCTAAGACAAGAGGCTAGTAACTAGAATATACAAAGAGCTAACAATAAAAGACCCCTCTAAACAAAGGTTCAACTTAAAAAATTAAAATGAATAGACAGTTCTCAGAAGACGTGAAAATGGACAACAAATACATGAAAAAATGTTCAACATTCTTAGCCAATAAAGAAATGCAAGTCAAAACAGCATTGAGATACCATCTCACCCCAGTTAGAATAACTTCTATCAAGAACTCAAAAAGCAGCAGATGCTGGCAAGGTTGTGGGGAAAAGGGACCCTTTTATATTACTGGTACTGTACACTGGTACAACCACTATGGAAAGCAGTCTGGAGAGTCCTCAGAAAACTGAAAATAGATATGCCATTTGACCAAGAAATACTCCTTCTGGGCTTCTTTCTAAAAAAGTTAAAAGCGCCATATAACAGAGATGCCTATAGACTCGTGTTTATAGCAGCACTAGTAACAGCTAAGTCATGGAAGACGCCCAAATATTCATCATCAGATCAATGGATACAAAAAAATGTGGTATATATATACACAATGGAGTACTGCTCTGCCATAAAGACAGATAGATTTGCGTCATTTGTAGTAAATGAACACGACTTACTATTATGCTTAGTGAAATGAATAAAACTCTGGAAGTTAAATATCACAGGGGAGGGGGAGGGAGCGGAAGAGTCGAAAGGAAGAAGAAAGGGATTTGTAATCTTGCCATGATATGTATTCTTTGACTCATATTTCCTGTGTGACCACCATCCCATCGCTAAAAGGCAAAACTCATCAAGGACGACTCTAGCCATGCTCACTGTCTCTGATCAGCTTCTTGGTGTCTCACTTAGGCTAGGAATGCGAGGTTCGAGCTCACCACTTGGGCAAGCTTCCAATAAGAGAGCAAGATAATCACATGCGAATTCAAGCTCTATCTCTGGCCTCATCATCCAGAAAATAGCAGTCACCCTGGGCTATCTCTCAGGCACAGGAGGACACACACTCATGTCACCATTTGCCCAGAAGATTGAAAGCAGGGGCAGGGCCTTTGAAGCAGGACCCCCAATATTAGAAATATGACTTAGAACATTGGTAGGATTGGAGTGGGGCTTCAGGTGGCACTTCCTATGGTCTTCTGATATTTTGCCTCCTAAAGGAAAATGACTGGGGAAGGTCCCAGACAGCAATCCTCTTGCCTATAGGAAAAGGTGATGCCCCAATCAACAGACAGTGCTGCTTTATAACAGAGAACTGTGTGTTTCCTATTAAAATTTTATCTCAAATGTATTTCAATTGAACCTGAGGAAAAAAATTAAAAAGTGATATTAATAGAATAAAGAGGAAATAAATATAAGAATGTAGAATATAGATTTCAAAAACAGGATACAACTACCTAAGAAAAACTGGCTAAAACTCACCTTTATGAAACTCTTCAGTTCCTTTGTGAATAATCTAAGTTTTTGCTGTCCAATACAGTAGCTTCTCAGCTCATATCAGAACACACACAGAAAATGAATGGTCTCCTCAGTAAAGTGTTCACAAAGTCAGATATAATCATACAGAAGAGTGAAATTTGTTCTTTACCTCATTCCATATAAAAAAGTCAACTCAAAGTGAATTAAAGACCTAATACTCAAAATCAGATTCTGTAGAACTAATAGAATAAAATTTAGAGGAAAAACTATGTGCCTCAGGCGTAGCCAATGATTTTTAAATATAATTCCAAGAGTTAAAGTAACAAACGCCAAAGCAGACCAATAGAATTACATTTTTTAAAAAACCTATAAAAGTTCTTTACAGTAAAGTAAATAATCAACAGAGTAAAGAGACAATCAACAGAATGGGAGAAAATATTCACAATCTACTCCTTGATAAAGGATCAATACACAAAATATGTAAGGAAAATTTTCCCCATTTTATTGATATGTATAAGTGCAAAATTTAAGGTTTACAATGAAGTTTAGCATTTTGTGCATCCACATATCTTGTCAAGGTGACAAGTACTTTCGACTTTCTTTCTGTCCCTCCCCCATCCAACCCTCCCTCCCTCCCCATCCTACCCCCCTGTTTCACTTTGTCGTTTTAAGTTCCATGAGATATTTTAAACAACTCAATGGCAAGAAAATAGATAACCTAAATTTAAAATGAATGAAAGATATGAACAAACATTTCTCAAAAGAAACATGTTAGTGGTCAACATGTCTATGAAAAAAAAATACCCACTATCACTAACAATTAGGGAAATGCAAGTTAAAAGTACATTGAGATGTCACCTTCCACCTGTCAGAGTGACTTACCCAAAATACAAGTTAGCACAGACTTTACAAAAAAATTTTATGTGAGCTGCACAAAAATAAATATAAATAAATTAACTGAAATTAGAATTGCCATATGACCCAACAATCTCATTCTGGAAACCGACACCCAGAGATTGGAAAGTCACTATCTTAAAGACATCTGCATTCGCGTGTCCATTACAATTTTACTCATAGCGGTCAAGTTCTAGAAGCTACCGCAATGTCCATCGGTGGATGAATGGGCAAAGAAAATGTGGTGGTCACACACGTGAGTACTGTTCAGTGCAGTGATTTGGATGAACGTAGAGAACATTCTGCTACTAGTGTTTCAGCCAGGCAAACACCACGCGCTCTCACTTACATGAGAAATCTGTAGAAGTTGGACTCACAGAACCAGAGGACAGAAAGATGGCCACCAGAGGTGAAGAGGTGGGAGGAATGGAGACAGATAGGTCACAGATTACCAAATTTCAGCTATGGAGGGATAAACTTTGTCGGAATCACTATACAACCCTGTGACTATAGTTAACTACATAGTACAGCACTTTACAGATATACATGTATGACCATGAACATTGACAGTTTTTAATTTTTCAACTAAAATAACATTTTTAATTAAATTGAATCTTTAATTAGAGCTTTCAAGTTACACTGGTCACATTTTGAGTGTTCTCAGTAACACCACGTGTCTAGTGGCTAACACAGTAAGGGAAGATGTAAAATGTTTACATCCTCACAGAAAGTTCTGAATGTCACTGAAAAAAATCTCAGTCTCCGTTTCAGTGGCCTTCTAGGCTAGTCGTGTTATACACCGCAATAAGGTGCCACTTAACATTTCTCTATCAGTGTCTTTCTTACACACTAAACAGTTACTTGGGAAATCATCATGGATAAGCAAGAGTTTCAAATAATCTTACGCCTGATAAGAATCATTTTGTAAGCTCAACCACAAAACCTTGATTACTGGACATGACGTCCTGCCTAGGCCACCAGATAACATACTGGTTAGCATGCAGCAGTTTCACAAAGAGAAAAACTACACTTTCGGAAACTATATCAGACTACATTATAGTGTGCACCTCCAGTGGAAAATTCCAGCTTTGTACAGCCCAAATGAATGAAGAAGAGAAATGTGTGAAATAGAGGTGAGTCACTCACCTGGAGCTTGCCCCTTAAAATACTCCTGTCACAGTGGAATGTATATAAGTTTGAGTCAAGTAGTTAAGACTGCAAAGATTTCATCAAGCTCTTGAGAGGGTTTCAAGACTTTCAGCTGCTGAGTTTAAGCACAAAGGGTTTATTCACCAAGTGGGACGTAAATGCCAGGTGAGGGGCAGGCGAGCCTCTAGCGCTCTCCTACAAGGAGTGCCTCTGAGGACCACACCACGGATAAAATCCTGAAAGGAAATGACCCACGTTGTCCCTGTAGGATACATTAACTCTCTTCCCTCATCACCACACTGTCGAACCGGGCTTCAAAGATTAAGTTTGTAATTACTTGTCTCCAGAATTCTTTTTTTTTTTTCTATGTGTCTCTTGTGTTCAATTTTATAATCACATCAAACTACCATGTGAATTCAAGATTTAAATGCAAAAAAAAAAAAAAATTCTACTAAGGGAGTAGCAATCCAGGCAACTACTTTCAACACATTTTAATGTGACTTTATTTTTCTCTAGTTGTTGTTTCTTTTTAACTGCTGTGTTTTGAACCCTGGGCTTTGCACATGCTAGTGTTGGCCAGGCTCTCTGCTTTTAACCCTTTGAATCATTTGTTGTACAATTATTCTTAAAATGTTAGAAATCACTTAAACATAGTCACACTTGATATGCAATAACGTGGGAAACTACACTCTGCACAAAATCCTCAATCCTGTCATTTAGAAGCACCTCTCTGAGATATGCAAGTCCCAGTGAAGGCTTACTATACATTGAATTTAAGAAAATTCTACAGTTCAGGTAGTTTACCATCAAATAAACACCATCACCAACAAATAAAATAAATTTTACATCTTCTTTACTGCTTTCTAAAATTCTAACTTTAAAGTGCATTTTAAATTATTTTTGAGAAGGAACACTTCTTTTGTCTTTGCAAATTCTTCCGTGACCTACATGTTGATATTGTTTATCTGACAGGTGAGCTATTAATTTAGAAGTGTGGTTACATTTACATATAAATAGATATATTACATGTCAAATGCAGGTGAATACATTTATGTGCAGGCATACATGTGCTTAAATATGTTCAAGTTTATGTATTTATAATTTATATCAATCTTTATGTTTTGGGCACTAATCAAAAGTTATAACTGTAGTTGAAATATTATTCCAGTTTGTATTTTATGCTTAGAAAGACATCACCTATCCTAATATTCAGTCTGTATCACCTAGATTTTATTTAATTTTTCTCCTTTTTTATCTTCCTTGAAATCTAGAGGCAAAATTTTCTTAAATGAAGATCTAAATTTTTTCTCAGAAGCTAGATTTTTTAAACTGTGTTTTAAAAATAGAAAGAAAAATTTAGCCCTTTCCTTTTTTTTTGAGACAGGGTCTTGATCTATAGCCCAGGCTGGTCTTAAACTTTCTGTGGGGCCCAGGCTGGCCTTGGACTCATGGCAATCCTCCTGTCTCAGTCTTTTGAGTAGAGTACTGGTATTGCAGGTGTGACCCACCATGTCCAGGTTATGTGTGCTGGGGAATTGAACCCTGGTACTTAGCACTTGCTAGACAAGCGCTTTCACAACTGAGACATTCCTCCAGCCCTTTCCTTTTGATTTGAGGGATTTTTTTTCTGATCATATGATGCTTTTTGTAATATGTTATGATTCATTTCAAGAATATTGATTTGATTCCATTGAAGATACTGTCAAGGCCATTAGCAATATGACCCACTTTTCAAAGTCATATAATTAAGTATGCTTCGGGTGTTTGAAATTAATTACAAATTCAGAAAAACATAGATAATAATGGTGGTAACAAGGATCTTTTTATTCTATTTTTATTCTAATATTACATACTGCTTTTTTCTTTGCTAAAGCAAAGTAATTTACTTGTTAAGATCACCATTTTTATTTCAGTTTTTCAAATTAAAAACTGAAAGAATTAGAATCACCTATAAGATTATCAACATTGTCTAATAGGATCAATTTATGTTAAATGAAGTTTAATACATTGCACGGATTGAAAACTCTCTGGATGAAAATGTAATATGCGGTTGTTTTAGTTTTATCTTTGACATGATCCAAGGAGGCCCCCCAAATGGATACAGAAACCTAGACCTGCCCGACCCACAGAATAAACTCATTGACTGTTGCAGAAAAAGAATTTTTAAGTAAAGTGCTAGTAAGTTTTTTTCAAAGTACACATTCAAATGCAGTATAGGCTCTCATAAGATAAGGGAAGAGGCATGACCTGCAGCCACACCTGGGGATATTTATGGAGATCTGGAGGTGGAAGTCTGGGGCACTTACAAATATAGAAATATACAAATATACAGAAAGAGGGAATTGACCTATTATTTAGTTGGCCTTCTTTCAAAGACAGAATTTACAGATTTTATAACCAAAGGATCTATTAGGAAGGCTTACAAATCCGAGGATATAGTCCAAGACGGCTGCTCAGCAGTGAAGGAGATCTCCTGTCTGGGACTACAGGACAGCTGGTGAGGTGACAGTCTGCTGCAGATCTCAGGCACAGACCGAAGCCTGAAGTAGGCGACTGAAGAGCAGCAACAGGCAGACAGGCACAAGTTGAGACTGGAGTGAATCTGTACTGATGATCTGCGATGTGTAGCATGTCGGCATCCGTAGACAATTGTGAAGGCAAGAGCTTTACCAGAGAAAGAGGCTGTAACAATCTTCCCTCTTCCTTCTTTTTATACCCTTGGAATTCCAGCTGGCCCTCCCACATGTGGGTAGGTGCTCTTCTCTCATTGGCCAGCCCACAGACCACTCACACTCTAGTCCAGGCAGGTTCGATTCCCAATCTAGTTGACATAATCCCTTCAATGGTCACACCTATTGTTATCACTGGAGAGATTATGTCAACTTGAGGCAATCAGGAACCATAAAAAGCCTCAATTCTGGGGCTCTCATATTACAGAAACCATGAGCTATTCAACCTTTTGCGTTTGGCTCACTTCACTAAAAGTGATGGTCTCAAGTTGGGTCCATTCATCTACAAAAGCTTCCAGTCTCTCTGTCTTTAGGAAACAGTAGTACAGTAATACTCCATTATATACAAGTGCCACTCTTTTTTGTATGCACTGGTCTGTTCAGGGATATTTAGGCACCTTCCATAATCTAGCTATTTTTAGTTGTGCTGTTATAAACATGAGTATACATGCATCTCTGTTACAAATTGCTTTTGGCTCTTTTGGAAAGATATCCAGAAGAGAACCCTGGCCACGAATAAGCCCTAAATGAGAACAAGAGAAGTTCTGCCACAATTATTACCAAATTATTGAATATTTTTCATCACACTGCTCAATGTTTTCTGTATAAATCCTTAAATATAAGTGTCTTTTTGAAATTTGCTACGCTTTATTTATTATAAGACTATTCAGGATACCAGGCTATTCTCTCTAGCCTGAATTCAGGAAACTAAGAGTAAAACACATTGGTATTAAATCTTAATTTACAAATAATGAAATTTCTCATTTTTTATACTGGGTCATATTACATTAATCTTACATATGAATATGCACACACACACACACACACACACACACACACACAGATATACAGATAATTTCATCTCACCTAAGGATACTTTTTAAAACTCAGCATAGCAGAGGGCAGAACACAAGACAACGAGGTAAATAAAATAAGAATAAATTTCAATTAGAGAGAAATTGTTGCAGCCAAGTTACTAAAGAGCAAGATATAGAGTCTCTTTATGAAGGTGATTAGACATACATTAATATGTAAGAAAGAATATTTTCATTATAAATATATTTTTCTTCTTAAGAGCTTTGTCAGTGCATTCTTTACCTCCTTGTTCCTTAGACTATATATGAGCGGGTTCAGCATGGGAATCACAGCCGTGTAAAACACTGAGGACACTTTCTCCTGGACCAGGGAGCTGCTGGAGGCAGGTTTCAGATACATAGACATGAGAGACCCGTAAAATATGAGAACGGCCATCAAATGGGAACTGCAGGTGTTGAAGGCTTTGGACCTGCCCTCTTTAGAGTGGATGCGGAGGATGCTTCTGAGGATAAAGGCATATGAAATTATGATGGTCAGGCTGGTGGTCACCATGTTAAAGCCACCAATAGCAAAAATCAAAAGTTCATCAATGTAAGTGCTGGAACAAGAGAGTCTAATAAGAGAGACAGTGTCACAGAAATAATGTTTAATGATGTTTGAACCACAGAAAGACAATTTTAGTATACCACCACTATGAGCCGCAGCACCAGTGAAGCCAACTGAGAAAACAGCTGCCACCAGTAAAGAACAGACCCGAGGAGACATGATGACGTTGTACAGCAGCGGGCTGCAGATGGCCACGTAGCGATCATAGGCCATGGCTGCCAACATAAAGCATTCAGAAATGACAAAAATGAGGAAAAAGAATACTTGAGTTGTGCATCCAGAATAGGAGATGGATTTATCCTCGCATAAAAATCCGACAAGCATTTTAGGGACAATGACAGATGAATAGCAAAAATCTATGAAAGACAAACTACTAAGGAAATAGTACATGGGGGTGTGAAGTTGAGCACTCAGCCTGATGACTGCAATCATGCCGAGATTTCCTACTGTGGTTGTGATATAGATCCCCAGGAAGAGGAAGAAGAGGGGGAGCTGAAGTTCTGGCCGCTCCGTTAACCCCAAAAGAAGAAACTCAGTCACCATGGAACGATTTCTTGGACCCATTCTTCTCGTAGAAATCTGTGAAGACAACAGGGAGAGTGTCCAATTAAATAAGCAGAATTCCACCTTGTTTGCATTCCTCCTGAGTCCAGGTGGGCTGAGCTATAAAGAACACTCACTTTGTGGACCTGGACGAATGGCACAGCAGTTAGAGCACTTGCCTTGCAAGTGCAAGGCCCTGAGTTTGATTCTTCAGCACCACATAAAGCCAGGGGTGGTGGCACATGCTTGTGATCTCAGCACTCAAGAGTCTGAGACAGGAGGAATGCCTTGAGTTCAAGTCTAGCCCAGGCTACAGAGCAAGACCCCCCGCCCCTCCCCCCCAAAAATGACGGTCTGTCAAAATGCCAGCACTTAGATAAAATGAAGTCAGTATACATTCAGCCTACCTTAGGTTTTACATACCATAAACATACTTACCTACTCAGGTCTGGGGCTCAAATTCTTTTGAACAAACTCTTTCAGACCTAGGTTAAGAATAGAAATAATAATGAAGATTATGAAAAAAGAACACAAGAAAAAAAAGTGGAGAAACTAAAGGCCAAAGGTTAAGACACTTGTGTCAACTATACACTTGACTAGGGCTTCTAGGATGTCCTGTAGAGAAGATATCTGTTGTTAAGGCTAATTGTAATTTCCTACCCCAAGACTTCAAATGCTTTTCATCAGAATATTAACTCCAGAGATGTTAACAGGTGTTTTTGGAAATCATTAGCCAATGATCATAAAATAAAAGACATTAGAAACTACACTGAGTTAAATTTAAGCATTGTTTTCATAACAGAAATGTCTCAGTCAATAATGTATATTTTCTAAGCTTATTTAACAATAGGTCATGTACACAATAGCTTTCAAAATATTTCATAACACTAGTAAGACATATATATTTTATGAATATATTTTAGAAAACCATATTTTCATTACAATACTTGTTTTCTTTTTTAATGCCCCTATAAATGAAGCTCCAAGTACAAAGTCTATAGTTAGCATGGATGAAGGTAGACAAGTTGACCTCCCAAAATTGTGCCTTCTTGATTTCTGGCTACTCTCTGGGCTAAGCCTTTCTCTCTCACCATGGTCACTAAGCGGTGATAAAATATATGCCAACAACCGTTTACTTGACTCGCCTAACTTCCACATAGCACTGCCTGTCTGCATTCACACCTCTCTTCAGGGGGAAAGCACGTCATCATCTTGCATTTGTCCACTCTGAGGTCAAGCATGGACTGTGTCCGAGAAACCTTGATCACCTTCAGCTTAGTTCTGGACAGCTCAGAGGCCTCTCTAGACTCGTCTTCACCCAGGCGTTGTATAAAGTCATACTCAGACATCTGGACTAGTATTTTCTCCTTTTAGCCAGTCCAAAATCTGTCTATTTCACAGCATCCCTAAGAAGCTGTTCCTGTCTCCTTGCTTCCAGCTGATTACTGCCACGGTAGGACAGAATCACTTCCTTCAGTAAGTCATAGCCCCAAGGATGCAAGAACCTTCCTGATCTCTAAAACTCTCACTTTAAAACAAAAGAGCTTCATGACCTTTAGGAGCTGTTCTCAGAGCAGGCTTTCAAATTCTACAGAACACGTGTCCTGTGTACCTGTTCTTCTCTCATCATAAGAGATGAACATGGCTTGTCATGGGCAAGGAGTATGCCTGATTCCCCTTGGCCTGTTATTAACGTAACCTGGGGTCTTCCTTACCCACAATCCCTTAGCAGTTACCATGTATCTGCACAGTCTACTCACACAGATTACACCGGGAAAAATATCAAGTGAATGCAAACCATGACTCAAACTCACGTCGGTGATTTTTTGCCCTTTAATCATGTGAGTGTTTTCAGGATGCCATTAATCTCTCCTGAGTGTCACACGCTTACCGACCATTCTGCATATGTATTAAATTCAGCCACCTCTCCCATCTAACTTCCTCCAAGCTGTCTATCAAAGCTAAAGGTCTTCCATAATGCCCATGACTCCACAGTTTGATTCTAGAAGTCTGCACTTTTCTGACCCCTAGTCAAGTCAGTGGATTTTTCTTTGCTGTATTTCCTGCTTCTCAAAACACTTCCGTGCCTTATTTCCTTGCTACTTAGTGTGTTCCACGGACCAGCAGCATCAGAGCGACTGAGAAAATAGTACAAAGGACACCGTCTCTAATTCTACCCCACATGTATTGAACCAGGCTTTAATCTAAAAAGATCCCCAAAAGACCCCCACATGAGGTATATGAACACAGCAGCTGGAGGCACACTATCTCAGGCCATTGACTCCTAAAGCTGATATCATCATTCTTTCTTCTTCCCTCCCCCAGATATCTCTCTCTCTCTCTCTCTCTCTCTCTCTCTCTCTCTCTCTCTCTCTCTCTCTCTGAAAGCACCGCATGGTCAGGCACAGCCCACCTCTTCAAACATCTCAAGAAGAACTTCTTGAATGAAGAATGGAAATCATGGTTTTATAGTTCCATATATTGCCACATAGACGAGAACTCATAGACTCCATGGCAGTGCGATGTGCACTTCAGATAGTGTATGTGACAAGTTGCATCATGGCTTTGTGTCTGTAGGAAGTGATTCTGAACAAGTAATGTATGATCGACATAATACTGAGCAATCCAGTATTTTACTAGCTACTAAATATAGATAACTTGACTAGGAAAAAATTTTGTTAGTCTGTATAAGTGACAGCCCTCCAAAGTAATCTACAACACTTAGTCAGACTTGATTTACGACTCATGTATTTTTAGCAATTTCAAAGCATAATTAACACTTCAATGAATTACATGACATTACTACAACTGAGACTATTGAAAGTATTTTACAAAGGTAGAGCTTAGAGCAGCACTGCCCCATATAATGAAGCTATCTGGGACACTGTAGGATTCTATGAGCCCAATGGAAAAGAGAAAATCTATTTTAATACTTTTTGTTTAACACTGCATATGCAAAATGTTATTAGTTTGATGTGTAACCCATATAGAAAAATTAAATGGTATACTCTGTAATTCTTTTCTGAGGGGAAGAAACAGCACAATTCACATTGTACTTTGAACATACGACACATTTCAATTAAATGAGTCCCATTTCCAATGTTCCAACAGCCACTGATAAGTAGTGCTCAGATCACAGAACAGAAAAATAGTATTTTCTCTATAACTGAAATCTCAACTGAACCCAGAGTGTTGAGGAAGCAAAAAGAACACCCCAAATCCTCCAAAGTTCCTCCAGAGTTCCTAGACTTACAGTTCCGTGAGAGTTCTGTGTGCCTTGTGACGTAATCTCTGAAAACAAGAGTCTCCAAAGGACAGTTATGCAAGTTAAATGAAACAATAAGTCTAAAGAGACTTTCTCATTGTAGGGTTTGCATAAATATTTCTAAACAATGTGTTTTTAAAACTGATGATTTCACAGGTTAGACATGGGAACACGGGTGTACTCGTGTCAAGTGGGTGGCTAAGCTGCGTCTAAGGAAGGTCCAGCCCCCTTTTCTCCATTTCTGTGAATCAGGGAGCTGCACACATGCAGAAACTCTACCTCCCTCACAGACAATCTGAAAGTGTAGCGCCTGTTTCTACATCCACACGTATGAACACCACACCTTACCTTACCGTACCTTATTCCTCACCTTAGTCCTCCTGAAGACTCTGCTTCTTCTTTCTCCTTCCCTCCTGGCTTTAGAAGCAAAGATGGGTCAAATTTCTTCCTTACGTTTTTATACAAATACAGCTCACACAAAGCTTGACTTTTGCACTTGGTTCGATTGTTGACTGTCTTGAAATGACATGAACAGCAATCCCCAGCAGTTTCTGGTCCCCCGAGGCTTAGCAGCCTGTGAATTTGTAAGAACTGTCCCCAGAGTTGTCCTATCACTTGAGACACCTAGCATACATCAGACGTATTTCTTCAAATTGAGTCCCTTTAGGTTTAGAACTTGACTGCCTAGTGAGGCTGAGGAATAGGCCAACATGCACCTCGCCCTGATGGAACCTTGAATAACTAAAGCATCATGGATACTGAAGCCAATAGGTTTGTGGTACCACCTGAGCTCAGAAGCCAAGCAGATCACTACCATCTGTTAAATAAAGACATCCTTCAGAGAAAGGCAGATTTTAGATTATGCCTTCAAATGGAGGGAGGAGTCATAAACTAGGAGATCTGAAGGACTATTCAGATAGAAACAAGGACACAGAAAACTAAGAAAAATGCAAAGGACTTTGGAAAAGCTGAGGTGTTTGTTGGCCAACCAAGTCAGTGGATTCCTTGTTCCCCATGTCTAGTAACTGTGAAAGCAAGCCGTGTCAGAGATGACTGTGTTCAGCCTTCCAGGCCCTCGGAATGGCTGTCCAGCACATTGGGTAGAATACGCCTGGTGACATTTGAATGTTTCTTGTGCTCTTGATATAACAAGTACACTGAAAACCTCCAAATTCGTAGAACCAAACAACTCAGGCATAGTGTTAAGGAAATCGTCCCACTATCTCTTGTTACATTATACAAATTATGAAGCGTCCACAATGTTAAAGCCAAAATTTCTGAAGGTGGAAAAAAGTAAATATGAAGTATGATCAAATGATAAACATTTAAATTAAATATAAGATATGCAATAAAATGCATTACAGTGAGCGACTCACTACCATTATTACGCCTCAGAATATTTCCCCTCCCTTCGAACACAGTGACATGACCTTTCTTCCTACTTTCTGAAGCACTTCTAAAAGTTCTCCCCCATAAATGTCTTTAGTTTTGCACCAAAGTGGCTAACTTGACATCCTGTGTTCACTCAAAACATTTATTTTTATGGACCATTTTGACTTTGGAGAAGAACCAGCAGCCACCAGGGGCCAAATCCGTGAACAAAGTGGTAGTAATCACAGCTACGCATATTTCCATGAGCCTGCCTTTCTGTGGGATGGAACTCGTCAGCATCATTCACGTGTTTTCAATCACATCTTGTGAACACATTCAAAGAATGGACACTTGCTAAAATGCTTCAAAAAGTATCAAGAATAATAGCTGTATTGAAACCTGGGGAGAGTATTTTCAGGGTGATTAGTAACAATATCTTTCAATAATTAATTTTTAAAATTTAACCATACCCTGTGTATTTGATCTCACTTCACAAATAATGGCCTAAACGCTGTTCAAGTGTTATGGCCATCAAAACACATCCTCCATCAATTTATGCTCTTAGGAAAAGTACCTTTGTATCATTCTCGCTCCCTCAGCCCGTTTACCCTCCCTCGGAACTGGCCTCCACCTAAGTTCTTCTTTCAAAATAGTACATGTGTGTGCTGCTCTTTCCTATTACGGAGAGATTCTTGAAATAAGAACAATGCTTGATTCATTATTTTGCCCCTCAGGCCTCGCACTGTTCCTGGCACACCGGAGAGATTACACATTCAGCACCACACTCACCCCAGTAGGCTTCTATTTCAGTCAGTACATTTTGTTCTTGCCTGACTAGACAAAAGTGCTTAGAAACAGAGCACTGACAATGGGCTTAAGAGGAGAATTCTGATAAGTCACAGAATGGGAGCAATTCTTAACCAAAGAACTCAGCCATGAATTACTAGGCTTTGGATAAAAAGGAGCAGGTGCACAGGCCACAACATTCTCACTTCTCTTTAAAATTGAAGGCTACAAGTAATCATCTATTCTGCTTCTATTTGCTCTAGCATGTTATTGCATGATGGTTCACTGAAATCAAGTACTTTAAGTGAAACTTCACCTGTACTCAAGATAGTCAATACTTTTTGTGAATTCTACATGCTGTGAAATAATGTTTAGCACAATAAATCTCAGATCAGCCTAGTATTAGAGTTGTATGTGTGTGTGTGTGTGCTTGTGTGAGTTTGTATTTTTTGTCTCACCACACAAATAGGTGATTTTGGAACTAAAAATCATTTATAATTTGCTACAGAGATTATCTTGTGAGTGGTAGTTGATTGCGGAAAATAATTAACAATGTAATCCAAAGGCAAAAGAAAAGTCCAGAGTGGTTGTTATTCTTCCTTGTCAGAGTGAACACGTCAGCGTTGACTCTGTCAAATCAAGATATTTATAATTACACCAGGAAATCCTCCCTATATGCGGACGGAAGTTTTCGGTCAAGAATGAAAAGATTGGCTATGCGAATGGCATAGTGGTTACAGTGCTTGCCTTGCAAGTACAAGGACATGAGTTCAATCCCCAGCACCACATAAAGCCAGGTGTAGTGACACAGGTCTGTAATCCCAAGCACTCGGGAAGTTGAGGCCGGAGGATTGCTGTGAGTTCTACACTAGTCTGTACATAGTGAGTTCAGGACCAACACGTGCTGCAGAGCAAGACCCGACTCAAAAAAATGAAAAATAATGAAGTCAATGTCTTTCTAAGCTTTGAACGTTTAGTCTTGGGAAGAGCCATGGGATCTATCTGCGTTCTCCTACCTCTCCACCGTCATATTCATTAGTTGTAGCAAACAAACTCCTGCCCTCTACGGGGAGTCACTGATTCAGTCCTATCCAACAGTGCACTGCCACCCCCACTAAGCAGCTATGGGCTTTGTTGCTGCTTGTCAGGTGCAGGATTCTGTCATTCGGTTCTACATATCAGAGAATCTTGTTCTGCCTAGCCCATTGGAGAAGACCTGAAATATTGGTGGTCTTGGGACTCCTGTGGCTGGACTGGAAGTTTGAACCCAGCCCGGGCAACTCACTCACTTAGTGAATCCCTATCTCAAAATCAAAACTAAAAAGTGAGCTGGAGGTCTAGCTCAATGAAAAATCCCTAGGTTCCATCTTCTATCCATGGAAGAGACTATGTCCCTTCCTCAGGAAAAAAAAAGAATGCCAAAATACATTTGATGGGATATAGACATAGACTGTGTGTGTGTGTGTGTGTGTGTGTGTGTGTGTGTGTGTGTGTGTGTAGCTATGCTATGTCTCAAAATACATTTACAAAAATCTGGAAGTGACGGGAATGTCCCACTTCTCTTCTACGCCCACATGTTGACACCGTGACTTTTTCTTCAGGAGGGTGTCAGGAATGACTGTTTCGGGCACGGAGAACATGACACAGTATCATTTTGGAGGCAGGTCCTTCACGGAGAGATCAGATGACCAGATCTCAGACAGTGAGGACTGCTGGCCTTCAGCCTGGCGATGCAAACCAAAGAGCATTTTTGATGAAGTCAGTGAAGGTGGACGCCATCCTTTCACTTCTAAGTGAAAGAAAACAGTATCCAGGTGAGGTTCCCAGACACAATGCAATTGCAAATTGGCCTACAGAGTCCTAGTCCAATGCAGCAGCAGCTCAAAGTTTCACTGTAACCGAGGAGGCTCTGCTGTTCTTGCAATTACTGCTTGGTTCACAGAGGTGTCTAATCATGCCGCAAAAGTGATGCAGGTGCTGATTTAGACTAACGATTATTCCATTTTTCCTATCGTCTTCAGACCTCCTGTTATTTAGGAAATGTTTTAATTACCTCATATGGGACTACGTTCAATTACATTGCCACCGCATTTACGATCATTCATACTAAGTATTATGGTTTCTGCTGTCTATGGTAAAAATGAGAAAAGCATGTTTGCAGGTGTTACACTTTAAGAACCTACTATGGGCAACTTAGAAAATTTGTCTTCCCTAGTGGCACCCTCAGCTTGGCTCAAAGAAACTACTCTCACAATCAGTGTGTTTTAATTTGCCTTTAGGTTGACAAGTTCATATTTGAAAACCATGCAAAACCTCATTATGTTTAACTCAAGATATACTATGAGGAGACAGTGAAAGATATCCCATTTGCAGCCTCTAAACAAAATACTATCCAAAAAGAGATAAACACAAATTGGTGAAATACTGTATATATACTGCACAAGATGAAACTATCTATATTGAAGTAAGACTATAAATAACTTCACATCTAAAATGCTAAAACTAATCCATGGATTCCCAGGTGCCAAATATGCCCAGTGAAATCATATTGGTTTTATTGTCTCCTCACTTTTCATCACAGAATTCTACTTTTAGGGATTTTTCCCATTTTTATTAAAATACACAATGTGATACATAGTGGTTACACTGATCTTGAGTGTTTTGTGCACATATGTATCATAACAACATTATAGTCCCTTCCCAACCCGACTCCCAGTATCACCCCATTTGGTTTTATTCTGGATTTCTCATATTAGAGAAATCACGAGATGCTCAACCTTCTGAGTTTGACTCACTTCACTAAGCGAGATTGTCTCAAGTTGCGTCCACTTATCCACAAAGTCTTCCAATTTCTCTTTTTATAGAGAAGGGTAGTACTCCATCGTGTACATATACCACATTTTTTGTATGCACTCGTCTGCTGACTGCTATTTTGGCACCTTCCATGATTTAGCTATTGTTGGTTGAGCTGCTGTAAGCACCAGTTTACATGCATCTCTGTTATATGTTGCTTTAACTCATTGGAAAGACACTCAGAAGACAACTCCATTGTAATACAACATTGGCCTTGAGTTAGTCCTTCGTGAGAACATGACAACTAGACAGGTTCCTCCGCGTTTATTATCAAATTATTGGATAATTTTCATCAAAGTGTTCAATGGTTTCTATATAAATTCTTGTAATATAAGTGACTTTTTGAAAGTTACTCTGGCTTACTCATTATATGGCTGTACCACGCACCATATTTTCCTTTCTGGACTGAATTCAGAAAATTATGAATAAAAAAAGTGAAAATAATGCAACTTCTTGCTTTTATATTGTGTCATATTTCATTCATGCTACATACATACACACACACACACACACACACACACACAGGAAGCATGACACAGAGAACAGTGAGGACTGCTGACATATATAGACATATAGATAATTTCATCTCAACTAAGATTAGTTTTTACAACTCACAGTATAAGAAGTCAGAACTCAAGGCAACAGAAATAAATAAAAGAATTCTTTTCAATTAGAGAAAAATCTCTGTAGCCAAGCTACCTAAGAACAAATACAAAAGAAAAAAATACATATATAAAAACCTCCTTATAAAAGTGATAATGTAGACATAAATCTTTAGGAAAGAATGTTTTCATCGTAAAGACATTTTTCTTCTTAACAACTTCATCAGTGCATTCTTTACCTCCTTGTTCCGTAGACTATATATGAGCGGGTTCAGCATGGGAATCACAGTCGTGTAAAACACTGAGGACACTTTCTCCTGGACCAGAGAGCTGCTGGAGGAAGGTTTCAGATACTTGGACATGAGAGACCCGTAAAATATGAGAACGGCCATCAAATGGGAACTGCAGGTGTTAAAGGCTTTGGACCTGCCCTCTTTAGAGTGGATGCGGAGGATGCTTCTGAGGATAAAGGCATATGAAATTATGATGGTCAGGCTGGTGGTCACCATGTTAAAGCCACCAATAGCAAAAATCAAAAGTTCATCAATGTAGGTGCTGGAACAAGAGAGTCTAAAAAGAGAGACAGGGTCACAGAAATAATGTTTAATGATGTTCGAACCACAGAAAGACAACTTTAATATACCACCACTATGGACCGCTGCATCAAAAAAGCCAACTGAGAGAACAGCTGCCACCAGTAAAGAACAGACCCGAGGAGACATGATGACGTTGTACAGCAGCGGGCTGCAGATGGCCACGTAGCGGTCATAGGCCATGGCTGCCAACATAAAGCATTCAGAAATGACAAAAATGAGGAAAAAGAATACTTGAGTTGTGCATCCAGAATAGGAGATGGATTTATCCTCGCATAAAAATCCGACAAGCATTTTAGGGACAATGACAGACGAGGAACAGAAATCTATGAAAGACAAACTACTAAGGAAATAGTACATGGGGGTGTGAAGTTGAGCACTCAGCCTGATGACTGCAATCATGCCGAGATTTCCTACTGTGGTTGTGACATAGATCCCCAGGAAGAGGAAGAAGAGGGGGAGCTGAAGTTCTGGCCGTTCAGTTAACCCCAAAAGAAGAAACTCAGTCACCATGGAACGATTTCTTGGACCCATTCTTCTCGTAGAAATCTGTGAAGACAACAGGGAGAGTGTCCAATTAAATAAGCAGAATTCCACCTTGTTTGCATTCCTCCTGAGTCCAGATGGGCTGAGCTATAAAGAACACTCACTTTGTGGACCTGGACGAATGGCACAGCAGTTAAAGCACTTGCCTTTAAAACACAAGGCCCTGAGTTTGATTCTTCAGCACCACATCAAGCCAAGCATGGTGGCACACGCTGGTAATCCCAACAATCAGGAGAATGAGGCGGGAAGAATTCCTTGAGTCCAAGTCTAGCCTGAAGTACATAGTGAGCCCAGGACCAGCTTGGGCTACAGATTGAACCTAGATAAAATGGAGTCAGTGTGCATCCAGCCTACCATAGTTTTTACATGTCATAAACATACATTCCCACACAGCCTGGTGCCCAAATTCTTTTAGTAAAGTACAAACTCTTTCAGCCCAAAGTTAAGAGTAGAAATAATGCTGAAGATTGTGAGAAAAAACACCACCAAAGGAAGTGGAGAAACCAAAGGCCAAAGGTTAAGATACTTTGACCAATTACACACTTGACTAGGGCCCACCCCACTTCCAGGATGTCGTGTAAAGAACGTGCTGTTGTAAGGCCAATTATAATTTTCTAGGCCAATATTTGAAATGTAATTAATCAGAATATTAACTTTAGAAGACGTTAATTCACATTATTTGAAATCATTAGCCAATGACCATAAAATATACATTAGAACCTAACTGAATTAAACTTAAGCATTTTTTTCTTAAAAGAAATGTGTCTCAATCTACATAATGTATATTTTCTAAACTTTCTAAACAATAGGGCATGTACACAATTCTCTTCAAAATATATCATAGCAGTAGTAAGACATATATATTTTACCAATATATTTAAGGAAACTATATTTTCATTACAATAGTTGTTTTCTTCTCAGTGTTCCTATAAATGGAGCTACAATACTAAGTCTACAGTAAGAATGGATGAAGGCAGAAAAGGTGACCCCCCAAAATTGTGCCTTCTGGATCATTGGCTACTCTATGGTCTAAGCCTTTCTCTTTTACCACAGTCACCAAGGGGGGTACAACATACACCAACAACAAAGTATTTGTGACTCACTCAGAGGACCTCACGGTACTGCCTGTCTGCATTCATATCTCTCCTCAGGGGGCAACCGTGTCATCAACATGCAGTTGTTCACTTTGAGGTCAAGCATGGACTATTTCTGAAAAACCTTGATCACTTTTAGCTTCATGCGAAGCAACTCAGAGGCCTCTCTAGACTCCTGTCCTCACCCTGACATTATATAAAGTCACATTCACACATCTGGACTAGAATTTTCTCCATTTATACAGTCCAAAATCTGTCTCTTTCTCTGGGTCCCATGATTCTATGACCCCATTGAAAAAGAGAAAATCTATTTTAACACTTTTGTTTAACTCTGCTCATACAAAATATTATTAGTTTGATGTGTAACCCATTTAGAAAAAATCAAATAGTATACTCTGTAATTATTTCCTGAGAGGAACAAATAGCACAATTCACATTGTACTTTGCATATGACGCATTTCAGATTAAACCAGTCACACTTCCAATGCTAAACAGCTAAACAGTGGTACACCTCAGAACAGAAATATATATATTTTTATACCTGAAATCTCAACTGCACCCTGAGTATAGAGGTGGCAATAAGAAGCCCCCAGATCACAGTATTTAGTTTTGACCCAAGCTCCTAGACTTACACTGTACCACTTGATTTATCAGAGAGTTCAGTGTGCCTCAAGACTTAATCTCTGAGAGTGCTCTAAGTGAGTGGCTGAGTCTAAGGAAGGCCCAGGCCCCTTTTCTCCATTTCTGTGAGTCAGCGAACTGCAAACATACAGGAACTCTACCTCCCTCACAGACAATCGGAAGGTGTAGAGCCTCTTTCTACATCTATACGTACGAACACCATACCTGGAAACTCACCTCACTCCTCTTGAAGACTCTGCTTCTTCTTTCTCCTTCCCTCCTTGTTTTAGAAGCAAAGATGGGTTAATTACATTTTCTTTCTGAGGTCTGTATACAAAGACAGCTCACAAACGCTGTGACTTTTGCTCCCGGTTCAATTATTGACTGCCCTGAAATATCAGGACCGGAAATCCCCAGCAGAATTTCTGATTCCCTGAGGCTTAGCAGCCTGTGAATTTGCAAGAACTGTCCCCAGAGTTGTCCTATCACTTGAGAAACCACCAGAGATCAGACACATTTCTTCAAATTGAGTCTCTTTGGGTTTAGAACTTTGTTGCCCAGTGAGGCTGAGGAATTGGCCAACACGCACCTCACCCTGATGGAACCTTGAATAACTAAAGCATCATGGATACCGAAGCCAACAGGCTCATGGTACTGCCTGAACTCAGAAGCCAAGCAGATCACTACCATCTTCTCCATAAAGACATCCTTCAAGGAAGGGCAGATTTTAAACAGTGCCTTCAAATGGAGGGTGGTGTCACAAACTAAGAGATTCGAAGGAATATTCAGATAGATATAAGGACACAAGCAAAGAAACTTAAGAAGAAAAATAAGAAAATGTGAAGGACTTTGGAAAGGCTGAAGTGTTTGTTGGCTGACCAAGGCCGTGGATTCCTTGTTTCTTATGTTTAGTAACTGTGAGAGCAAGCTGTGTCAGAGAGGACTGGGTTCAGCCTTCCAGGCCCTCGAGATGTCTGTGCAGCACATCTGGCAATAAATGCCTGAGGTCATTTGGATGAGCTGTTTCTTGTGCTCTTGAAACAACAAATACACTTGAAACCTCCAGATTTGCAGAAACAAACAACTCAGTCCTGGGGTAAAGAAAATTGTCACACTGCTTCTTGTTACCTTGTAACAAATTATGGAGTGTCCACTATGTTAAAGCCAAAAATTTCTGGATGTGGAACAGAAGTAAACATGAAGTACGATCAAATGATACAGTAAACATCTCAATCAAAAATAAGATGTTTAATATCATCAAACACACTGACATCAATGTTCTTGCTACTTTCTGAAGGATTTCTGGAAGTCCTCCCCCATGAGCGTCTCTACTGTTTCACTATAGTGACTGCCTTGATGTCCTGAGTTGACTCAAAACATTTTCTGACCTTTCAATATTGGAGAAGAACCAGCAGCCACCAGGGGCCAGATCGTTGAATGAAGTGATGTCCACAGCCATGCCTGAGTCTCAAGCCTGCCTTTCTGTGGGATGGAACTCAGCAACATCAATCACATGTTTTTAATCACATATTGTGAAGGCATTCATAGAAACCACACAGACAGAACTGCTTCAAATAGTATCAAGAATAATAAGTGTGTTGAGAGCTGGGGAGAGTATTTTCAGGGTGATTAGTAACAATATCTCTTTCACTGCTGATTAATTTTTAAAATTTAACCACCTACTGTGCATTTGATCTCACCTCATAAAAAATGACCCTTACCTTGTTCAAGTGCTATGGTCATCAAAACACAGCCTCAATCAATTTATGTTCTTAGAAAAAGTACCATGGTATCGCTATCACTCCCTCAGCCTGCCTACCCTCCCTTGGAATTGGCCTCCACTTTCGTTCTTCTTTCAACATATTACATATGTGTGCTGCTCTTTCCTGTTATTGAGAGATTCCTGAAATAAGGACAACGCTTGATTTGTGACTTTGCCTCTCGGGCCTCACACTGTTCCCGACACACCGGAGAGATTATACATTCTGCACCACACTCACCCCGGTAGGCTTCTAATTCAGTCAGAATATTTTGTTCTTGCCTGACTAGATAACAGTGCTCAGAAACAGAGCACTGACAATGGGCTTAAGAGGAGAATTCTGATGAGTCACAGAATGGGAGCAATTCTTAACCAAAAAATCAACCATGAATTATGAGGCTTTGGATAAAGAAGTGTCATCGTTCTCGCTTCTCTTTAAAATCGAAGACTACAAGTAATCATCTCTTCTGCTTCTATCTGCCCTGGTATGCTACTGCATGATGGTTCAGGGAAATCAAGTATCTTAAGTGACTTCACCTGTACTCAAGATAGTCATTACTTTTTGTGAATTCTGCACACTGAGAAATAATATTTAGTAAAAGAAATCTCCGATCAGCCTAGTATGAATGTGTGTTTGTGTGTCTGTATTTTTTTCTCATCAAATAAATAGGTGATTTTTGAACTAAAATTGTGATATGCTGCACAAATATCTTGTGCATGCTGCATGGTTGGGGGAAAAAATTAAAAATGTAATCCAAAGGCAATGAAAAAAACCCAGGGTGTTTGTTATTCTTCTTTGTCCATGTGAACACTTCAAAGTCGAGTCAGTCAAAGCAAGGTATTTATGATACACCTGGTAATCCTCCCTACAGGCAGACAGCACTTTTTGATCAAGACTGAGAAAACTGGCTGAAGGAACAGCATAGTGGTTAAAATGCTTGCCTTGCATGTGCAAGGTTCTGAGTTCAATTCCACAGTTCGACATACAACCTGGTGTGGTGACACAGGCTTGTAATCCCAGCACTCAGGAGGCAAAAGGATTTCCAAGTCCTACACTAGACTGGGCATAGTGAGTTCAGGACCAACCTGGGCTACAGAGCAAGACCATGTCTCAAAGAGAGAGAGAGAGAGAAATCGTGGAGCCAGTGCCTTTTATGCTTCAAGTGTTTAGGCTTGGGAAGAATCATGGGATCTATCTGCTTTCTCCTCCCTCTCCACTGTCGTCTTCATTAGTTGTAAGAAACATCTCCTGCCCGCTAGAGGGAGTTACTGATTCGGTCCTATCCAACAGTGCACTGCACCTCCACCAGGCAGCCATGGGCTTTGTTGTTGACTGCCAAGTGCAGGATTCTGTCATCTAATTCTGCATATCAGAGAATCACGTCCTGCCTGTCCCACTGGAGGAAACCTGAAATCTTGGTGCTCTTGAGAGGCTGAGGCAGGACTAAAAGTTTGAACCCAGCCTGGGCAATTTAGTGACTTGGTGAGTCTCTATCTCACAATCAAAACTAAAAAGTGAGCTGAAAGTCTAACTCAATGAAAAGGCCATAGGTTCTATCTTCTATCCATGGAAGAGGTAGAGGGGGGGTCTATGTCCCTACCTCAGGAAGAAAAAAATACCAAAATACATCTGATGGAGTATAGACATAGACCATAAATATATGTGATGGCCAGGCTACAAAAACAAGGCATATTTAATCACGTGTCTACAACTGGTATAAAAGTAAATGAAAAGGCAGAGGGGGTGTGTATGCTCTCAAAATATAAGATATAATAAAATCTTAAAAATTGGAAGAGAAGAAAAAGAAAGAACAAAATTGAAGATCACTGATACCTTTTAAGTGACCATTGGAGATCAAAGGAAATCATTTAAAGCTTTAAAACAAGACAGTGAAAGCCTACTAAGTATTTTTAAGAGTAGAAAGATAATTTGTTGGACATGGTAGTGCACCTCTATAATCCTATCATTGAGGAGGCTGACGCAGGAGGATTTTCATGAGTGGGAGGTCAGCCTGACCTATATAATGAGTTCAGGATGGACTACTTTTAAGACTGTACCTCAAAAGAAAAAAAAAAGAGTGCAAAGATAAATATTTCAACAGGTAACAGGTGATATATTTCAATGAAACTACATATCAAAAAGAATAGAAGAAGGAAGAAATTATAAGCTTATTTTCATTGTGGTTTTAGTTGTAAGCCTATATATCTAAAATGACAAGAAAAAGACAGATTGAAGTTATTAAGTAAAAGTAGTAGAATAATTAAAGGTTATGATTAAAACTTTCCCTAAACACAAAAAGTGTTTTTAAATACACAGCATGAAAATCAGGCATAGCAAACACTTCACACTTCACTACGCCTCTTTTTGAGGAGTAGTTTTGTTGGCGGTAGGGGTCATCATGGGGAAATGGATTGAAATGGTCCCAAAAGCAAAAAAGGAAAAGACTGACTACAGCCCATGAAGGATGTGTTGCAGCACCTCTTGGCCAGAAGGTCAGAACTATACTACAAAAACAGGATAGGTGGAGAGGAAGGTCTCTTTGTTCCTTACCAATGGCCACCTCAACAGCGTACACATTATTCTCCTGAGCAACCTCCTCCTGAGGCTGCAGGTGTCAGACTTCCTCTATCAACCCGGTACAAGCATGAGTTTACATATTTGTCAAACAGATTTATTGCAATGAATCTAAAATTTTACCCCAAATAGAGTCCAAATATTGAACGTGATGATGAGTTTAAGTTGTGTACTTTTAACTGTTTTCATACTACTCCTCAAAGCAGAGCCCAGTTTTATACTGCATATCTATTACAACTCAAAGTATATCAAAAATTGGCAACTATAATTGTTTTACCCACTTTTTCATTGCTGGAACACACTTGGCACCCACAACTCAAAGGAAAGAAGGTTGATGTTAGTTCACAGTTTCACAGTCCATTCATGGTTGGGGTCAATGACAGGAAGGGTCTGATAGAGAACAGCTGTCACAGCATCACAAGAGGAAAGATACGGGCTTGGGGAGAAGCCAGAGCAAGCATATGGCCTTCCAGGCCAAAATCTCAGTAATCCATCACACCTTCAGTGACAAATTTCGGTGGGATTTTCTATAGGAAATCCCAACGAAGACCTAAGTTTTCTCAAAGCATCGAAAATTTTCAATGGTAATTCCTTCCTGTCGCACTAGCGAGATGACTTCTCAAGTCAGTGATCTTGAAATCCTCCTCCTCCTCTCTGACACCTGTCAAATGTGAATTAGCCCTGGAATATATAATTCTAACTCTAAAATGAGACCTCCTCAGTCGTGGATGTCTAATTCTTTCAAGGTTCCTGCTTACTTCTTCTCTCCCTGGGTGATTTTAGACTTCCCCATATTTGTGATGGCTCTCTCAGCACCTCTGAGCACCTTGGTCCCTCTACTTCTTCAGTCCCCGGGGTCAAGGGTCAAACCAACAGATGATTCCACGGCAGTATGTAGCCCTGACAACAACCTACTGTCAACATAGAAGAGTTGGGAAGAGGGAACGAGCTCTGTTCCAAGGGTACTTGAGTCTTTGCCATCGCCAGTGTTTTGGCCATCACTAAAAGGGAGGTGCTCACTCTTCCTCCTTTGACTAATCAAAACAGAGAAAAGACATGGAATATTGATGGTGATATCTGCTAAAAATCCCCACTCACAATGGTATGCTCGTCAAAGAAAAATATCCACGTTTGGATCACCATCATGCTGCTTTCTTCTTGCAGTGTAGTCTTGTTGGTGGTAGGGGTCATCATGGAGAAATGGACTGAATTGGTCCCAAAAGCAAAAGAGGAAAAGATTAACCACAGTCCATGGATGAAGTGTTGCAGCACGACTTGGCCAGAAGGTCAGAACCACACTAACAAAAGGGATGGGTGGAGAGGAAGGTTTCTTTGTTCCGTAATGTCGACCACCTCACCAGCTTACCCATTATTCTCTGGAGCAAGTTCTTTTCATCCAGTTGTCCCAGAGAAATGATTAGATGCTCCCAGACTTAACGGCTCAACATTTGAGAAATCTTGGTAGTAGCATCAGGATGGTTGCTACAACTTGGATATGAGAGCTATGGGGGAAAAGGCAACTGGGCAGGGAAAAAAATAAGCTATAAGAAAAGACAGGGGGGTGGAGGAATGGCTCAGTGGTTAAAGCGCTTGCCTAGCAAGAGCTAAGTCAAGCACTAAGTACCCAAGTTCGATTCCCCAGCACCACATAAACCAGGTACGACGGTGCTTGCCTGTAATCCCAGCACTCAGGAGGCGGAGGCAGAGGATTACCTTGAGTCCAAGGCCAGACTGGGTTCCATGGGGAGTTCAGGACCAGACTGGGCTGCAGAGCAAGACCCTATCTCCAAAAGGGGGTGGGGTAATTGGGTATTTAACAAGAAATGAGATCTGACAAAGGATTAGAAGGGAAGCTACAGAGTCACCAAGATAGAGAAAAGTGTCTTCATTCTTTCATTCCTTCTATGGACCTCTGCCTCTTTATCTTTTTCCCTCTCTTTTCTTATTATTTCATCAAGTCTTGCACGCTAGCCCCACTTTTGCCTACAGCTGTGTAGGCTCTGTTAAAAATAAGACTAGAAGAAATAGTGCTCTTTCAAGATAGCATTTTTTTTCTTCCGACAGAGAGCCTGAAGGTGATCAGGATCATGATGCTGCTGGTCATTGGTCTTTCCATTTTGACTAACTTGATCCTGGGTCTCCAATATGTCTACATGATTCCTCAGAATAGGTATATGCACTTCTGCAATACCTCCATATGTTTCTTCACAGGTAACTTTCTGACTCCCCGGATATATTTATGAAGGTAGGGAGGGGTCCCAGGCTGCAGTATCTGACTAGCTGGACTTCCCAGTTTCCTAAGTCAGATGTCTACTTGGCTTCTGGTTTCATGTAGCACTACAATGGGTTGTCTTTGGAGAAGAGGCCATTGAATAGGGCAGATGCTGGAAGTTGGGTAAAACCTTGAGTAGAGTCAAAGATTCTGGGGCTGGGAGAGTAGCTTTGTGGTTAAAGCATTTGCCTACCAAGTACAAGGCCCTGGGTTTAGTTCTCCAGCACCACATAAGCCAGGCATGCTGGTTCATGCTTATAATCCTAGCACTCAGGAGGCTGAGGCAGGTAAGATTGCCTTGAGTTCAAGTCTAACATGGGCTACATCATGAATTCAGGACTAGCTTGGACCACAGAATGAGACCTTGTCTCAAAAAAAAAAAAAAAAAGTCCTTAGAAAGACTCTTTTCCCTTTTTGTCTTCTGGACACCAGGGAGCCTCCTGCTCTATTCTCTCCTACTGTATCACCAAAAGCTACGACGAGGTCAGCACGTGCACTTTTCTACCTTCAAGATCACATGGGTTCCTCTTACTGCCTACTTGACCTCGTTCCTTCTCCTCGTCTGCGGTGAGTATCTGCTGGGTTCCTGAAGACGGATCGGAGCTAAAGGAAGGAGTGACAGGATATGAGAAATGAGAAAAGGATGCCAAACCCCGCACTTAGAAAGGTTTGGCACAGCCCAGACTCACTCTGTAAGGTCAGCTCCTACCACCACCAAGCTGGAAATCAAGCCCGGGTGAACTGGTCACTATGCCCGCTTCAAGGGTCAGTTCCTCGCCTTCACTGCTCCCTCCCTCTCTAGGGCAGAGGTAACCATCAAATTTGCCACCAAGGGGAGTGGCTGAGCCACAGCACCCAATTATAGGAGCAGGGCAGAGCATAACACCAAGGCAGTTTGAGGTCAGAGAGAAGCAGTATTCCAAGGTCAACAACCACTCCCCCTTAGGAATTGCGCTTCTCACTCAGAAACACGTTGTCTTTTTACAAGAATCCTCAATTTCCTTGAGCTGAGAAACGTTTAAGCTATTGCACACATACTTGCAATCCTTCCTACTAAAGCATCCTCCTCCCAGATGGCTCTGTGTAGACACCAGGCTTTGGCCCGGGATCCTCTGTCAATATAAAGGGGGTATTTCAGGAACCCTCAAGTTGTTCTTTCACCCTGACCCCTTCCTTCCCATTTCCCTAGCGGCCCTCTGTCTCCTTCAATGCAAGTGGCACGTGAGCAGGGATACCTCCATGAAAACCTGTTCGCCTACCCAAGACCGTAAGGATGAACAGCTTTCTGGGAATTCTATGAAAGTTAGGTCATTTTCAGAAGGCACTGTAATGACGCGGAGCATTGTCCACGCGCACCCCCATCACTCAGAAGATGATATAGACCAAAGCCATCACCAAATGCACCATGTGACCTGGGATCTATGATTAGAACAACCTGTATCTTTCAATCTGCACCCATCTTCACGGAAGCAGCTTAGTGTTCACATGCCAGGCTGTGCATCTCCAGCCTACGTAAATAACTGAATGGACTGGGGTCTCTAAAGAGACTCAGAGCATGGGTTTTATTTTTATTCTGGCCTGCTACACAAATGCTTTTTCTCTAGTTTTTTATTAATATGATAAATGTTTTATATATATAACACTTTCTATCTTGTTAACTCTATATATCACAAAAACTTATAAAGGCATGTAATATTCATATTTTGTTGTGTGATTTTTAAACACATAAAAAAGAATTCAAAGCAATGTGATAAACATCTGTGTACTCTTCACTTAGTGAAATTTTAACATCATGCCCATTCAGGTCAACATTTTTTTTTTAACTTCCACAAATAAGAGAGAACATGGGCACTTCTCTGAATCATTTTATTAATCTGTCTTTAAGCTTTTAGCAAGTTCTTGAAGATGACACTTCTCAAGACTAAAATTTGTGTGTTAATGTCAAAGGTCTTTTTCATCATTCTCTCATCATTACTTAACTCATGGCTATCGCCATAGTAGAACAAGTTATTTCTTAGAATCAGTAGAATACCCAGCTAAGTTCTGTGCCTTAGAAGACAGACATGCTTGACTTGAGAACCCAGCCTATAATTTGGAAAATGTGAACATTAATAAAAGTTACTTTTCTCCAAGTTATCTCAACTTTTAAAGTGTCTTCTGAATCAAAGAGCAGAACCCATGGAAAGTAGCCTGGCCAATCAAATGAGTAGAAACTTACTACTTGATCCAAAGTAAGTTCCGTGGGTTCCACTGTGTGTACACAACAGATTCTGAAAGAATAAGTTCTAGTGTGCAGTGGGGCAAAGAATGAATAAACTTACCAAAAACTCAAGAGTATGTCTCAAAATAGTTGGAAGACAGGAGCTTTCATGTACTCACCATTAAAAAGGAAAAACTTAATATGATGGAAATTGCAATTGCCCTATGTTGACTGCCACATAATGTAAACATGAATAAAAATGTCACATTGTGCTCCATAAAAGTGTACAAACATTATGGAGTTGTCAGTGCAAAACATAGGTCTTGCTCCAAAGGAAATAAGCAACAATTTATTCTGGGCCAAATGTAAGTAAGTGACCATGGTCCACAAACACAGATTCAGATTTTCCTGAATAATATGTCCCATCATGGAAGAGATTACGCGAACTCTTTAGTCTAAAACAAAAGAACATGATGACTCAATGCATTTATCGAATACAGTGTTGGAGGCAACCCAGAGATGGGATGAAACACAGGAAAGTGGAGAAATTTTTTCTCTGGATCCTGATGTTATCTTATCGTATCTCAGCTTCAATGTCTTACAGCATTCTTAGCTTCAGGGTTGATAGAATCTAGAGATTTACAAAGCTTAGCAATAACTTCCAAAAGTTTTTCCTAAGAGACATGAGGATATTAGGTCAGATAGAGATTAAAAGTAAATGGCTCCTAAAGGGACTAAAGATGACCTGAGATAATCTGGGTCTCGGTCTGCAACATCCCACCCCTCCGCAATCATGATGTTTTAGTCAGATGAAGTCAAGCCAAGCAGTCCTAAGTATCTTTAATATAGATGGGGCTTCTTCAGAGAAGTTTGGTTCCATGTCAGTCAAAAATAAAATCTAATTTTTTAAAAAAACAAAATATAAACACAAAGCAAAAAATCAACAACAAAAACCCACCCCTATGAAGTTTACAATCCAGTTAGGGGAGACAAAAAATTAAACACAGCAGTAAAACAAATATTACCATCTTTATTTTGCCAAGACTTAGAGCTAAGACCTTTATCCTGAGGCCAAAGCTTTCTAATTGTCCCTGAAATTGATTATCCCTCTAAGAAAGTAGATATAATGACAAAGAAGCTTTCTTTCAGTGATCCCTAAACAGCAGACCACTGGGTTGGCCATTAGGTTGCTGTGCTGGCTGGCATTCCTGCTATAATTAGGGACACTTAGCATATCAAAGACAGTTAGAAAAATCACTATTATCCCTACTAAGCACAGATTTGAAAATGATTTATATGCTATATTTTAGAGAATGCCTTACTTTCTTCAGAGTCATTCTATTTATAACTTTAGAATTGAATTCATGTAACTTGATTAGATAACTAATATTTGACATAGATATCATGTTTCTCATCTCGTGTTTCTCACAGGTGTCAACCCTCTTTAGCCAAAATTCTCATGTAAGTTAAGACGAGGTATGTTGGCTCACCAGGGGTTCACATATTTTTCTCCACTTTCTGGGAACTCTAATGCACATAAATCACATAAACCTCACATAGGGGCAATTAATTCCACACAGCCTATGTGAATATCTGAGATGACTTTGGTGTTCTTAAAAGTTTTCATATTCTTTCCAGTTCGAACTACTTTTCCTTTAGTAGAGAACCATCTACCAATGGTATATGAGAAAACATTGGCAAACCACCTACCTGACAAAAGATAATACCCATAGTAGATAAGAGACTCAGAACAACAGAGAGAAGTAATAATAGTAAACATTAGATGACTAGAACTGGACAAATGAATAGAGACTTCTTAAACGACAATATGCAAGTGGACAAAATGTATATAAAAATGCTCAAAATCACTAATCACCATAGAAATGTAAGTCAAAACCACAATGAGCTACCGTCTCACCCCAGTTATAACAGCTATTAGCAAAAGATTTTAAAAATAACAAATGCTGGTGAGAATGTGAAGAAAGAAGAATTCTCACGTATTCTTAGTGGCCATGTAAATTAGTATAGCCATTATGGAAACAGTATGGCGTGTCCTCAAAAACTAAAAGTAGAATTCCCTTATTATCCTGAATTCCCACTACTTTGCATTTATTAAAAAATAAAATCAGTGTGTGGAAAAGATAGTTGCACCCCACGTTTTGTGTATCATTATTCACAATGGCCAAAGTATCAAATCAACTTAAGTATCCATTAATATATGGATAAAGAATTAAAATGTGACCTATATTTTATATAGAATACTACTCAGCCATAAACATCATTTGCAACAATACAGATGGACTTGGAGGACATTATATTTAGGAGGAATAAGCCAGGCACAGAAAGACAAATACTGGCTGATCTCACTAATGTGGAATCAAAAATGGAGATGTCAAAGAAGTAGGGAACAGAACGGTGGTTACTGGGACAAAGGTGGTTAATAGAGGTTGACAGTGGAGGCCAAGGAGACATTAGGATACATTAATCAAGAGATGCACAATTTCAATTAGATAGGACTGGTAAGTTCAAGAGATCTATTGTACAATGTAGTAACTATAATGAACAACATATTTCACTCCTGAAAACATATTATGAGTAGATGTAAAGTGCTCTGATCACACAAATGGTAGCCATGGAAGGTAATGAATATCTTAATTAGATATATAGTTATTTCCCTATACATACTTATTTCAAAACAATATGTTGTGCATACATGGTAAATGTACACAATTTTACCTGTCAGTTTTTTTTTAAAAAAATTTTAATACGATCTGTCTCTAAATATCTGGGTAGTAGAGAGGCCTGGGCTTTGCCACTGCTGAGGACAACTGTCCTTGTCCTATTAGGACTCCCATGCTAAAATATCAATGGTAGAAGGAAGACATACTTGATGTCTTTATTACAGGCTACCGCTCTGGGGGTTAGGAACAAATCCTCTTTTCTCTCTGGATTCCTTCCATACTTTTTTACGCCATGGGAGTGAGGAGATACCAAGGACTAATTGTAGAGTGGAAATCATGGATCTACTTCCTCCAATAGCCAGGAGAAGTCTGGCATGTCTCACACTGTCCAACCTAGACCATCAGAGGGATACACTGAGGTTGGCTTAAAAGCTGATAATTAGGAGCATTCCATTTCTTGCCTTCTACTTGACAGACTCATGGGTAGGCTGCAGTTGCTGTAGGCAGCCGGTTATAAAGTTGAGAATTTAAGGGATGTGGGCCTCAGCCATTTCTCTTTATATTAACTTCTACCTTAGGGATATATCTTAAAACTTTGAGAGAAATGTATGGAGAACACCAAAGTGATTGCACTTTTCATTAGGTATGAATTATCTCCTAGGGAAAAATTTTTTGATGAAGAAGACTTTAGAGATAAAATTTAAAACAGCTGGCATTTGCAAACTTCAATAACTTGCAGAGCGATTCAGTTCCAACTTTCAACCTAGAAAGATCCTAATTCTGGAGCAAACTCAAGATCACAAAATAGAAGAATAAAATGTCATCTGACAAAGACTGATTTGTAATAAATTGAAAAAAAAAGAATTCTATATCAGATGTGACCAAAAGTTATGCATGACCCAATTTTCTAAAACATACCTAAGTATTCTCGTGTCTATGAATACTAAGAAGGCATCAGTGGCATAACTTGAAGCTGGGCCTGAGTTACATGGCATGCTGACAAGAGTGAAATTACACAAACTATTCTTCATGTGTAAGAACACACTGCAACCTGCCAGTGCCAGATTGCTGGCAGGAGGGACACACAGCTGTCTTGTACTTATAAATTATATCATAGATTGACAGAAATAGAAGCAGCAGAGGTTAATGCCAAGCTGATTCAGATTAGAGAAGTGAAAACCTAAGCAGAGATTAATTCTAGGAAATCTGGAAAAGACAAGCTCTACTATAGGTTACAACTAATTCTTGAAAGGAAATCAGTTATATTGAGTTCCAATTACCCTCCACCCACAAACCAGAACTTAGCTTCGAACAAATCAACACATTTTTATTTTCTTAGTTGAATCAATTATAAAATAAAGTGTCTGTGTTGTCTATGACACCAGGCTTTATTCACTCCTGGAAATATGCTTCCTAGACTTTAATATGTGAAGAAATTACATAGGAAGCCTAAAATTCTAATTCTAATTTACTGGGTCATTAGAGGGCCCAATATTCTGCATTGCTGATAAAATGCTACAAAGTTTACCTGCACCTTAAGTGTGAATAGTTAACGAAAAGTATCAAGAGCATGAGCATTTGCAAGAACATTTGAACCAATAAGGAACAGCATTTCCAGAAACATTTCACTTGTAAAGTGGGGTATACAGCTAATGCTCAAGTATATGGAAAATGAATCTTGGAGAGCTGGATAACAGAGTATCATTAAAACCATCCAAGTGTTAGCCTGTGATCTCAGGAATCTGGAAGGCTGATGCAGGAGAACCAAATATTCAAGCCCCCACCCCCCAAGCAATTTAGTGAACAACTTAGCAAGTCCCAGTCTCAAAATCAAAAATTAAAATGAACTGGGGATATAACTCAATATGAAGGCCCTGGACTTGATCCCAGCTAGCACCTGAAATATGGAGGGGGGAAGACAGGCAGAGAGAGAGAGAGAGAGAGAGAGAGAGAGAGAGAGAGAGAGAGAGAGAGAGAGAGAGAGAACATATGCATTTCTTTTTTGAAATTTGTCAGAATTAAAGTCACTTGTGTCAAACCCTAACAAAGACACGCTGAAGGGCTCTTACACACATACTCCCATATCAAGCACTTTTGCTAAGGAATGACCAAGTTGTAACTTGATACTCGGGTCACAGGATATCTAGGCAGCACTTGCCTGACACACAGGCTCCATTGGTGATAACGAGGCTCATGCCCCAAAGAATTCTCAGTGCTGAAGTGAGGTGGAAGGGGAAATAAAAGAATAAAAGGGAAGGGGTGAAGATTAAAAGCAGATTTACAGAACAGCAAGTAACAATGGCAAGAACCTAGCAAGGATTCAAATTTCAATAGATGTCTTGTGCCTGATTCTGGAGGATGTTTCCAATAGCAGCCTGGGTCAGGGTAAAAGCAGAGAATAGTCACCGGGTCAGGGAGGCAGCTACACCCGAAAGGTGACATGGCAAAGAAGACATCAGGGAAAATTTAAAATGATGGAGCCCTTTCCCCCAAATTTATTAAGACAGTCTTAACATACTCTTCAACTTGACTAACTTTGGACCAAGGTTTTCCTTACTCTAAATCATTGACCTTCTCTTAAAGTTTTTTCCCTAATTCTGGGACATTGATTTCCCTGCTTTCATCAAATATTACCTCCTCTTCATTTTTTTTCTTTCTTTTTTTTTTGTGGTTTGGGTTTTCTTTTATTTTGCTTTTTAAAAATATTTTCTGTCTTTCCCATTGTCCATTGTTATGAACAACCCTCAACATGATCTTCCAACTCAGTAATGGTTCTTCAGCTACCATAATCCCATAACTTCATGGATTTTATTTTAATTGTTATATTTTGCAGACTGACATTTGTTATTTTGGTTCTTGTTTGAGTTTTCTTGTTCTTTATTAGTTTTTGAATATTTTCCAGTAAGTCCAGGACCATCCTTTGTAATTTTAAATTCTTGTCCTATCAGTAATTCTACTACTGTTGATATAGTAGGTTTATTATTATTATTATTATTTGTTGGTTGGTTTGTTAGGTGTATTGGTTGGTTGGCTAGTTTTTGAAAAGAAGTTTTACTTTTTCTTGTGTATTTGCCTGTTTAACCTAGAAGTATCAATCGTTCCTTCTAGTAATAGTAATAGTAATGTTAATTAAAAGCCAAAAGCCGTGCATTAGTGATGTCACTCTAGTTACATAAGGCAGTGTTCTACAAACTGCAGCCCACAGGCTAAGCTTGACCAAACGTCTGCTTCCTAATAGAGCTTGCTCGAGGGGAGCTAAAGGGTGGGGTTGAGTAACTGTCACAGAGGTATAGTAAATAATACCTAAAGTATTTATCGCATGAAAATTTACAGAAAAAGTCTGTTGGCTGATTTAAGTGGATAGTGTTGCGAAGTACCAAAAACTCCTGCCACAGTTTTTAATGAGTGCTGCTCTATCAGGCAAGACCTGGATTTCTCTTTTCAGGTGGCTTCTTCAGTTTTTGTATAAAAGCCATGAAGATTTGCAGGGAAGCAGTGAAGGTAGGAAGAAAAGTGTGCAGGTGGTCCATTATTTCTGTTCATCAGCCCTTCCCTCAGCCCAGGTTTTTGCACTAACCTTCTATTCACGAACTATTATAACATGTGTCCATCATGAGAGAGCAGGCAATGGCTGTTCAAACATTTTACAAGTGAAATGTCAAAGATGATTTACAAATGTTCTTCCAGACTAGCCTCTCAGTGCCTCTGCTCTCTGCCCTAGAAAGCAAGTTGCAGCTATCATTTCATCTCAGTTTAAGGAACAGAGAGAGAGAGAGAGAGAGAGAGAGGAAAGAAAGAAAGAAAGAAAGAAAGAAAGAAAGAAAGAAAGAAAGAAAGAAAGAAAGGAAGGAAGGAAGGGAGAGAGAGAGAAGGGCAATCTCATTCCTTACTGGAGTTGGTCCTGCTCTGTTGCCATCATTTTGGGTAACTGTTGGTAGTCTTGGAACCAGGCCTTCCTCTTATTTCTTGTTCCCTTTAGTTTCTCCTGCATTGTTTTCTGAAAGAGAGACAGCAGCACGTTGCTTTTGTCCCTTGACAGAAACCAGAAGTCCAGTGTTCACACAGATGAAGCGTGTCTCCATGGCAATATCTTTTCCAAGCTCCTACCAACTCATTCCTAGTCCCTCCCTACATACAAAACCAGTAGCCTGGAGGAAAGATAAGAGACAAGAGACAAGGAAGTAAAACTTTCATTGGCTTTCTTCAGGAATCTTACCTTTCTACTCTTGGGCTCTAGACAAGTTATGACATATATTACCTGCCAGCCTGGTCCAGTAGCACAAGCCCATAATTCCAGGACTTCGGAAGGCTGAGGCAGGAGGACTGCTGTGTTCCATCCCAGCCTGGGCAACTTAGTGACCTTATGAGGCCCTACCTCAAAATCAAAAATTTAAAAGTAGACTGAAGATGTAACTCAGTGTGAAAATAGCCCAGCCTGTGTTGGATCTCAAATATCAAAACAAACAAAAAGACATGTAATTCCTGACAATTACCACTAAAAGTACCTTTAGGGCTTCAAGAGTTTACAATTTGCAGATGCTAATGATGCTGCCTATAAAATGTCTTCCTTAGTATCCAGCACTCACACATCGCTGAAACATACACAAGTCTCATGAATCCTACCACAGAAATGTAGAAAAAGAAAAGAACCCCAATTGTAACTGCCTACTCTGATCCAAATGAACACCATGAAAATCTACTAGGCTAAAATAAAATATATATGTATGTGTGTATACATATATACATATAAGTGTGTGTGTGTGAGTATGTGTGCGTGTGTGAGTGCGTGTGTGTATCTCAGGAATCCTCTTAAAGAAGAAGAAATGTGGGAATGCCCAATAGATATATCCACTTACCATGATATCACCTTTCAGAATAAGGCTAACCAAATATTTTAAAAATTGAGCCAACAACACCTAAGGCAATCCATTGCAAATAATTTGTAAATTAATTGTGTATAATTAATATTAAGTAACAATATCAATACATTTATATTAATATTGTATAATTGCAATAATTTCATATTGATAATTACTTTGTATATTAATTATATTAGAGGACAACTTTCTCTAGAGAAGATCTACAGTCGCTTCTGCAAACGGGCGGGGAAGCACTGCTCACCCAGGTCCAATTTAACATCCATTGTTTGGAGTTCTTCAAAGATGACAGTCATCAATTCAGAAAAAAAAAGACTGCCTTCCCATCGAACTATTAGGTCCTCCATCACTGCCTACTCCCAGCACACAGCTCAAAGGAATTGTAGCTCCCACCCCACACAACATCAGAGGCGTTCAAAGAAACCACTCAGCTAGGCCTTTAAAGTGAAGTACCTCAACAACAGAAACATGGGAAGAAGGCAAGGCAACAGGACACCCACAGAGATGCCTGAGACCCCGGAAACTAATGTTACGAACCCTGAAATAGTAGAACTCATAGGGATGGAAGTAAAAAAGCAAATAAGTCAAACAACCAGCGCAAACAAGATGTTCTCAAAGAAATGTCAGCATTGATCAGCAAGCTTAAAGAGGAACTCACTAATCAAACAGTGGTCCTAATGGAGACAAAGCTCACTGAGCATATTGAAGGAGAAGGGAGTGAAGAGGAGAGGAAGAGAGGAGAGAAGAGGAGAAGAGAGGGGAGGGAAGGGGACATCCATCCATTACAGCACTACCCTCCGCCTTTGGATTCCAGGACACACGACAGCACCTACCTCATCTCCTTTTCTATTCGCAGGCCTTCAGTCTGGGGCTGAATTATGCCACCAACTTCCAGTTCTCCAGCTCCAGCTCCCTGAAGGCGGATTCCAGAACTGCTCTGCCTCCACGAATCCGTAACAAATTTCCAGGGCTGGCAGAATGCCACAGTGGTCAAATCACTTGCCTGGTAAGTGCAAGGCCTTGAGTTGATTCCCCTGCACCACGTAAAGCCAGGCACGGTGGTGCACTCCTGTAATCCCAGCACTTGGGAGGCTGGGGCAAGAGGATTGCCATTAGTCCAAAGCCAGCCTGGGCTACATAGTGAGTTCAGGACCAGCCTGGGCTACAGAAAATGTTTTTTTGTGTTTTCTGTTTCTCTGGAAAACCCTGACTAATAAACTACTCCCTCTAAACTACTCCCTCTACCAAAAGTGATTAACATGTTTGGTTCAAAATATGTTAAACAGGGGCTGGAGGAATGGCACAGAGGTTAAAGCGCTTGGCCCTGAGTTCAATTCCCCAGTACCACATAAATCTGGCTGTGGTGGCACATTCTTGTTAATCCCAGCACTCAGGAGGCTGAGGCAAGAGGATTGTCCTGAGTCCAAGGCCAGCCTGGACTACACCAGTGAGTTCAGGACCAGCCTGGGCTTCGGAGTGAGATTCTGTCCCAAAAAAAATAAAAATTAAAAATTAAACAGATTGCAGCACGGCATTCCATGAAAAATGAAATGCATAAAGACATCAGTAGGAAGAGGAAAGCCCCACATTGTACCTGGAGAATGGAGCCTTATATAGGACAAATGCCAGGGCCTTGCACATGATAGGCAAGAGCTTTAACCACTTAGCTACACCCACTAGCCCTCTTACAACCATGTCTTACTGACCTTTCATTATGCTCCAAACAGTTCATGTGAAATGTACCACTCAGTCCACACAGTAACATTTTTATGAAGCCTATTTTGTCAATAGAAGAGGGACAGCAAGGCTCAGAGAGAAATTTGCTCGAGGCCCTGCAGGAAGTGACTATAAAAGCCAGTATTCAAGCCCAAAGTTGCTGTTTTGCACCAACCTTCAAAGGAGAATGCAAAGGGAAAAAAATACATCAACAAAAACACGTGAAGGTATAGGTGCCAAAATTGAACCAAAACCCACAGAGGATAAAGAATAGAAGAAACAAACAAACAAACAAACAAACCAAGTAGCCCCTCTGAAGGTAGGTGTATGAGCAACCCAAGACCCAGTAGGTTAATTTACTCGTTGCAAGCGGATGGGAACCGGCGGAAGAAAGCTACTGGACCTGCTTTTCCGGCAGTTTCCGGGCAACCAAGCGGGTCACAGAGTGGGCCAAACCTCCCACAGCCTAGAAGAACTCTAGTGCGACCGGGGGGCGGGGCGAGCGTCCACTTCCGGTTCCGGGCGCAAAGGCCCCACGTGTTCCGACTCGTTAGCCCCCGCGCTGCTCGGATCCGGCGCCGCTGTTGCGGCCGGGAGTGGGTGGAGAAGAAGTTGAAGCAGGGGAGGAGCCGCCGGAGCCGCCGGAACCGTGAGTGCTGGGGGCCGGGCGGGGCCGCGTCGGGCCGGGCAGGGCCAGGCCGGAGCGGGCAGAGCTGGGCAGGCCGGGCAGGAGGGGGAGGGACCGGAGACCCCGCCCCCCAGAGCCTGGGGAACCAGCGCTGTCCCGGGAAGGGGGTGGCGGTAGCGTTTTGACAGGGTTGAGGCGCTTTGGCCTCCGAGTCTCCCGGTGGCCGGAGTCAAAACTTCCGGAGACAGGGATGGTGTCCCAGGCTCGCTTGTCTTTCCAGCCACCGCCCTCCGCCTCCTCCCGGGGCCTGCAGAAACGCAGTTTTCTCCTCCTATTGCTTCTGAGCCAGCTGCCTGGCTGCCTCCCTCCTTCCCCCCGGAACCGACGGAGGAGTGGTCTAGGCCCCTTGATGTTCCACGTCCTTTCTTTTCCCGCCTCTCAAATTGCTGGAGAATCTCTTCTCAGACCCCCAGCCCAGGAGAACCTCATCTCCTTGCACCAATCACCTCCTCTGGCACATGCAGATACCGGTGATCTTAACACCTGTGATCGTACGGGCTTTGGAGACTTTCTGATCTGGCTTTTCAGCCAGTCACAGTGACAGACCCAGACCTTCCCTGGGGCACAGCTGTCCCCTGGCCCCCAATGGGGACATCTCTTCTCAACACCATAGTTGGCTCAGCAGGAGTATACTCACTTCCTGAGTGTTTTGACTGACAGTATTATGAACTTGTAGGTCATGGTGTAGTGTGCTTTCTCAGAAAGTGTTAACCCATTCCTTTCTTCTTCCCCTGAGCAGTGGATACTCGCATCCCTTATGCCCCTATCTGCTTTGGTCTCTGAGCCGCCCTCCTCAAATGGAAGCTGTCAGGCCCGGCCCACCTCTTCCCGAGTCACCTTGGTCCTTGGGAGCAGTGCCACATCCATGCTCTTGCTGAGAGGATAAGCTTAGAACTGTTGCCTTTTTTTTTTCTCCTGTCCACACTGCAAGTAACACCCAGAGCAGCTATACTCAGAAATCACAAAGAGTGTTAGCAGAGTTCCCCACCCCTCCCTCCTGCCCCATGGGTCTTAATCCACAAAGCTACTTCAGAAAAGTGGTGGGACAGCCATGGGAGGCTTACTGGTGACAAGTGCATGACAGTGGAGCAGTTAGTGATTATGGCCTTTTTAGTCTTGGGTATCTTTTTGCTGTCACTGGCTAGCATAAGAGGGTGGGCAGGATTAGAGGGAGGGTGAGAATTTTTCCTTATAGGACGGGAGACCTGGGCTACATCATCTTTCCTCCTTTCTCCTCCAGCTATACCTTTTGCTTCCTGTTCGTATAGTATCTTGCAGTAGAATCAGTTCGAGGGCACATCAAGGTTTACTGTCATGTGAGGGACTCTTGGGCATTACAGACTTACAGATGAGGAAAGTTACAGGTTTTGGGCCTTTAGCCCCCTGTTAATTTGACATAAAACATGAAACAGTTGTAGACTTCCTGCCTTTGTCTTCTGTTCCCCATCAGAGAACTTGTCTTTAATTTGGCCAACACTGGAAAAGTTGGTTCCTTTCTGCATAGCCTTGGTGATTCTCAAGCTTATCATCTACAGCAGCTGAAAGACTTGTTAAGCAGATTGCTGGGGCCCAACTCTGGAGTTTTTCATGAAACTCTGGAGAAAGGTCTGGCCTGGGACCTAAGAGTTTCTGTTGCTAATGAGATGTCCGATGGTACTGGCCTAGATTGACTTTGAGAGCCACCTTTCTTCTTTGGCTACACTTCTGACACACATATTGTAGAGGTTGAGGAACCAGAAGACCCATGAGCACTTCTGTGCTGGAACTAGTAATCTGATCTTTTGTGGGTAATTTCACCACATAGGCCTGAGTTCCTTTGTAGAAATTAAGTATACTTTAAAAGTGTTTCCGTTAAAGTAAGATGATAGACTTTGTGGAGAGGGAAAGGGAATGAGGGGAAGCATTGGGGGGTTGGGAAAGAATGTGATATAGTTTCATTATCTTTATGCCAAATTTATGATAAAATACTGATGAATTTGTTCCTTGATTTTTCTCACTTCTCTTGGTAGAAGTGTTCCCATTTTGACCATGTAGAATGCCATCAGAATGGGAATTCTTTCCTGCCACAGGCCATTTGGATAGTTTTGATATCATTTGCAGGCCATATAAAAGTTATCAACTTAAAAATGAGCTTGCTATATTACTATGAGAAAAGTTCCTAAATTTGTTGAATTTCAAGTCCCATTTGGGATTGCCTTGGCCAGGTTGGACCAAATAATTTCACAAGCCGGACCTTCACTGCCTCTGAGGAATTGTACTCATATTTTAAGTTTTGCCATGAATTCCAAGTTAGTTGCTAAAGTCACTTTGCTTTCTTTCTTACCTCCTACCCTCTTTTTTCTTTTTTTAATTTTCGTCTGTGCCCAGCGCTTGGAATATTGGGCACTCGGTTGAGACTCAGGTGTTGGATGGACTCCATCCTTGCCCTCTTCTCCTGAAGTAGTCTCTACTGATGATGCCACACGCTGATGCAGAATGAGCTGTAGTTGTATGCTATCTCATTCCCCCAAGAAATCAGAAGAAATGCTGATACCACATTGCTACAGCTATTCCTGTGAGTAGTTTATTGCTCAGAAGCCCTGGCGCCCACTGATTTCTGAATTTTCAGTGTTTATCCAACTTAAGGGAAGAGAAACATAAAAGGTATAATTTAAATTCAGTACACATTTATTGAGCTTTTTTTGCAAAATATGTAACTGAGTAGTAGAAACAGGGAATACATTCTTGCTCTCAGGAGCAGGGCTCACAGAAGGGAGGCGGAGACTAAGCATTGCCCACACCAAGAATGACTTCTCGGATTACTTCTCTTTGGATCAAGATATAGCCTGCAGTGGAAACCTTGATCCTCAGGTTTCTTTGGTTCATGCAACAGGGATACATGCCATCCTTTGTCATCTCTTATGCAAGAGAACCTTGAGCAAAGCCACCTAGGCCTGCTGAGTACGGTAACTGCAAAGCCAAAAGCACAGTAAATGACTTTTGAGTTGACTTGTTTTGGGTCGTTCATGTCAATACCTCAGGTCAAGCTATATTTGTGGCGTGCTATCTTGTTGTTTTCCATTAAAGGATGATTCTTCTATCTGTGTAATTAACATTGACCACATTTGTTGTTGGAACTGAGTATGTCTAGTTTAACTCTTGACAGCCAAGTAAGAGCTGCTGCTCTTATCGGAGTGGGTGTCATGGTTCATGTCACTTCCTTTTTCTGTTTCAGGTAAGTTCATGATACTTTGCGTTAAAATGAAGGCTAAAGAGTGTCCCACTTTACTTAGGACAGTAACCAATTCAGAGTAGTATCCCTTAAGGTCACGCAGCCTAGCTTCATGTTAAAGAGTAACCAACACGATCATGATGTCCATATGTTTAACTTTGGCCTCTAAAAATTTTATTTGGCTAGGCCTTTCTCAGCTCTTAAGTAAATCACATTATTACCAAACGCTCAGTGCACAAAAAGCATATATTAAATTCCTCTCAAGCCTCCTCCTCATCATCAGAAGTATGGATGATTTCTCAACAGATATTCTACATCTCTGCCCTTAGGTAGAGAATCATCCCATCTTCAAAATGAGTTTTCCAAGATAACCTGTCATTTCAGGGTAAAGCAGGAGGTAGATGAAAATCATCCACCATTCAGAGAAACATTTTAAATAAAAATGAAATGAGTTGTTGAGATTTTCATTTTATGTTTTCATGTTTGTTTACCCAAAATGACTTTAAAAAAAACTATGTCATATAGGCAGTGTTAGCCATGTTTTGAGGGCAAGGCAAGCTTAGTGCATTTGTGTCACGTGGCTAATAAGCAGGTGTAGAGGTTGACACCAGGGCTCTAAACTCTGCTGTTGCAACGAAGCCTAAGTAAAATCTCTACAGGGGATAGTTAAAATAAGGATAAAAAGTTTAGTTTTTTGAGACAGAGTCTCACTTTGTAGTCCAGGCTCATCCTGAATTCATTAGGTGGCTCAGGCTGGCCTCAAACACACAGCAATCTTCCTGCCCAACTTCTGAGTGCTGGTATTGCAAGCATGCACTACCATGCCCAGTTTATGTAATACTGGGGAATCAGACCTTGCTAGGCAAGTGCTCTAACCACCGGCCAACACCCCCAGCACCTGAAAAGAGAATTTTTCCAGTAGAAAGATAATATTGCTATATTCTTCCATTTTATAGAATAATAGTATTAGGAAAAACCTAGTCAATATTTTCTTCTGAAATAACCTCATCATTTAGGGTGTGGAAGGATAGCATGTGACAGCCTCAGATAAGAGCAGAGGCAGCTAAGCCTGTAGGTAATAAAAAAAAGTCTTGTCCTCATGCCTCGCCCCCTGTCATGCCCATGCACCCCGGTAACTCACACTCAGACCATGTCATGGCCTGCCCAGGCACGTGAAAGTGTTTCCACAGACTTTGTTTTAGTGTTTATGGAACCAATACTTTTACTTTTCCTGTTTCACATTTTGTCTGTAAAATTCCATTGTCCAGTTTTTATCTCTCTGGTACCCTTCTCGGGACAGACCCTAGAGAAAAGTATTAGAACAATAAGCACTACAAATTTCAAGACAGACATACATAGTACAACACATCCCATGAATTGTAGAATAAAACCACACCTCCTGCGTTCTGTATCTGTTATTCATGTCTGACATATGTTTGGTAACTTTTAGCACATAGATCTCTCACAGGTCTCAAATATAGTATAGTTGTCTAAAGAAGACTTTATCCTTTCTGTGGGCTCTTGTGTATGTTATCCCATTAAATCCTTTGAGTAGTCCCAGTTACTTGGAGATGTGGGGCTTTGGCTACTTGTTTGGATACCAAAATCCCACACCTCCGAGTAACTTCTTTGGGCATCTCACCTGGTGAGCTGCGTAGCACTGACAAACCTATTACTCCTTCTACCGTACCCACCACTCTTTTCCCTTCATTCTCACTGTTAGTGACCTATTTTCTTTCATTTTATCGTTTTAGACGGCCAGAGGGGATGGAGAACTAGCAACAGTTTGAATGTTACATTAAAGATAATGCAAAGTTCTTGGCAGATTTATATCTGAGTAAATTTATCACTCCAGTTTTACAATTCTGTGGGTAGAGGTAATGTGTAGAAATGCGCAAAGAAAAATGATTTTTTTTTTCTGAGCCAAGATCTTAAACTTGGATTTGGATATCCCCAGAGCAACTTTTAAGATGAGTTGTGGTCCCATCCCTTTGGGAACCACACAAAATACTCTGTTTTACTCACAGGTCAAACAATAAACTTCTAATAATTGTCCAGTGCACAATTCTGGATAGATAAATAAGAATTAATACAACATGGTATCTGGCCTTCCAGAGACAGACTTTTAAAAACTTCAATTTTCTCTGTGTTTGTCATACATGAAACATGTACCTGTTTTGTACCAGGCAGGGGGCACAACGCAGCATGTCCCTGCTGTTGAGGCTTTATAGTCCATGGAATCCAGTAGCCAGAAGGAGGAACAGTTCTTACAGTATAGTGCGTGCTGTGGTATGATGAGGCCCAAGTTCTGTTTGCAGTGCAATATGGGAGGATTGGGGAAGGCATTCTGAAAAAGTGAGACCTTCAGCAAGTGAAGGGAGTCAAGCTAAGCTACAGAAAAAGCCCAGTGAGTGTGTGGAAAAGGGAGATGCTTTTATAACAATAATTTGAGCAATGGCTTTCAAAGGGAGTGGCGGTCATTGGAGAAAGGAGGTATGCAAGGGTCACGTCTTCAAGGGCCTTCAACGTGAACTTTCCAACAGTTTGAATGTTATACTAAAGATAATGCAAAGCTCTGGATAGATTTTATTTGTGAAAATGTTTATCACTCAGATCTTGTAACATTGTAGATAGAGATGATATCTAGAAGCTTCTTGCCCATTATAAACACTTGTGCTCTCTGTCCATGCCACCTTCCCTTGGCTTGTCTCTCAGAAACCAGAGGGAAAATATGTAGATTTCAGAACTAGAAATAAAAGCTAGAGGATTTAGTACAAGATAACTCTACCATGGCCCAAGTACATCTCAAGCCGAAGTAAGATTTCTAGAGTTGGAAGTTCCAATACCTGTGCTACAACAGAAACATGACTTGGGGAGCCAGTAGAACATGTGCAGGCTGTAGAATTGAGTAGCCTGCAAACTGGAGCCCTCCCATGTAAATCTGCCTATTGACCCATGGAAAGTGCAAGCAAGTAGACACTCAAAAGCCTTAGGTAGGGCAAAAATCACTTGAGGACAAAGTTCCAAATAATGCACTAAAAACATGATTCAGGAGCACCGTGAGACATCAGCATGAAAACTGATCTAGGTCCATTGAAGCTATTAGATAGGAGCAAAGGAAATTCCCCTCAGCTCACTTTTATAACCTATGGCTCAGGACTCCAAAGGAAATGCCTCAGCAAAGGTGGGCATAAAGTAAGATGCTACAGACTATAAGCTAGAGACCACAGAGGAAGATTAACACAAGAAGATCCAGGATTCTTGAAAATATCAAGGATAGACTGTGAAAATAGGTTGTAAATACGGGTAGTGAAGTGAGCATGAATGAAGAGATTTGAGAAAAAATAAAATGTACATTGTCATCATGGGACATAAACTCATGTGAAGCTGAAAACAGCGGGTGGTAAGAGTGAATAGATAACCTAGAAGGTTGCTCACAACCAGTGGTGTTGCAACACAAGATGACTGAAGAATGAAGGATCCCTCAGGCTACATGTGGACTTTGTTCTCGAGGAGACCAGAACCAAGCCCTGTCATAACACTTGAACCAAATTTCAAATTATTCACTCAGCATATAAATATCTTTATGTGCTGGTATTGTCTAGGGGTTGAAGATAATGGTCACTTTTTAAAAGTCCTATTAATATCCTCAAGTGAGTTGGAGAGGTTTGGCTAGGGAAGTGACAGTGGAAAAGAAGATAAATGGACTTGAAGGACATATTTTAAAAGATAGAATTAACAAGACCTGGCGAATACAAAAAGAGGAGTAAAGGACAAGGATCGTTCTTAAAATGTGAAGAAAACTTCAGATTGGAGGTTTATTCATTTTAAATGCATCTATTCTACGTTTTATCATAGGTATTGGATATGGATGAAAAACATAGTCTCTGATTTCAAGGAGTTTCACAGGGAAAATGATGACTGTATAATATGATACGTACTCTTATAGAGGTGCACCCAAGTTCTAAAAGCACTTAGGTGATTGCTAATCATGTCTAACAGTGTGGGCAGTGGGATCAAATGAAATATCTTGAAAGACTCTTGAAGCCTGAGTTGAGTCAAAAGAAGCAGCATATTGTTAGAGAGTGTGGAACACTTGTGTACCATACATGCAAACCACTGTGTGTGTGGGTACATATGTGTGTGTATGTATAGGTAGGAGAGAGAGAGAGGGTAGACGAGGAGCACAAAGGAAACAAAAATGAAGATCAGCCTAATGTATCACACCTAGAAGTTTGTTCACCGATCGAAGTGATCGAAGGATCTTCAATAGAAGAGACAACCAGATTTCCCAGAAAGCTCAGTCTGCTGATACTATAGGTGGTAATTTGAAGGTAACAACTCTGAAGACAAGTGCCTTATTATCTGGAGGCAGTTGTATTAATTCAAATGAGAACTGAGTACCATCACTCTGCTGGGGACTTCAAACATAGTAATACATTTAATCCTCATAGTAACCCTACTAAATGATTGTCATTATTAGCTCCATTCTGTAGACAAAGATACCAGTATGAGGAGAAGACTTGCCCATGGTTCCATTCTAGGAAACCACAGAACCCAGTAGACACCCTGATGGTCTGATTCAGGATTCTCCTTAACCTTACACACCTCACTTTGTTTCTCAGTCAGGGAACACGTTAGAAGATCAGGTAGTGTTTTTTAAAGATACAGTCTTGACCACATCAAAATGTCCAGAAGATTAACACATGGCAAAAGCTCCACAGCTAGTCTGCTACACCTGGCTCACTGTTGAGTACTGCAGGGAACCTAGTTAGGAAATTATGGCAGTGTCCAAGCATCAGGTGATGGGTACTGAAACTGAGGCAGCCAGCCAGAAGGTAGAGATTAAGAAGTACAATTGGTTTAATAAGCCATAAGTGGTAGAAAAGAATCAAAGTTAAAATCCAAGGATTAGAATTGAGTGCACTTAAGTGATGACCTCAGCCAAGGCAAGGAGAAGAATGGGCTTGAGAGTAAAATGAATTTAGTACACTTCTGAATTTGAGGTTACATGAGTCATTCGATAGAAAATGTAACAAGGTCAAAGTTGCCTTGTGAGGCCTATGTGTTGACCACTGTATCAGTGTCTCGTCACTACTACCTTTTCAAGTCCTCTTTTCAAACCTTACAGTTCCTATTTTACAGAAGTTAATATTGTGTATGAGTTCAGAGTGTACCTCCACGAAGCCTTCTCTGTGTCAGCCCTATTGACATGTCTGTTCTCAATAGATACACGTCATGTACTGTGTATATATGTTAAACAGCATAGTCATTCCCACATATATTAGCAGTGATAAGAGGGTTTTTCCTCCTAGCCTTCTGCATACTACAGAATGCCCAATTAGAAGTTATGGCTGTAGTCCAGGCAAAAGTTGCTGAGGGCCAAACTAAAGCAGTCAGCAGGAATGAAGTGGAGGAAACTGACTTAGATTAAAAGACAGAGTTGGTAGTATTCGTGGCATAGAAATGCAGTGTTTTCTTACAGAGTATGAACCTCACCTAGGCAGGGGGATATAAAATCATGCTGTAAATCTTGTATTATCTTTTCCCAGTAAGATCTCATTACAACATACAGTTGTGGAGATTAGGAAAGAGGGGATATAATCATTTGAGGAAATGTGAGGAGGATTGTAATTAAAGTCAGAATTGTTATCTCTGGCAAAGGAAATTATCAACAGTGTATAAAGAGAACTGACAGACTGGGAAAAAATATTCACCACAAATACCTCAGATAAGATACTCATAACCAAAATATACAGGGAACTGAAGAAAAGGAAGCCCCTCAGAATCAAAGACCTTATTGAAAAATGGGCAAAAGAAATGAATAGGCAGTTCTCAGATGAAGAAGTTCAAATGGCCAATAAATGCATGAAAAGATGTTCAACATCCTTAGCCACTAGAGAAATGCCAATCAAAGCATCACTAAAATATGATCTAACTCCAAGAGAATGGTGTATATCAAGAACTCAAACGGCAGTCAGTGCTGGTGAGGCTGTGGGGAAAAAGGAACTCTCCTGCACTGTTGATGGGAATGTAAACTGGCACACCCACTATGGAAAGCAGTATGGAAGTCTCTCAAAGGACTAGAAATAAATATCCCCTTCAATCTAGCAATACCTCTTCTGGGAATATCCCCCAAAAGAATTAAAAAACAACATGTAACAGAGATACTTGTATACCCATGTTCATAGCAGTACCACTAACAATAGCTAAAATGTGGAAGACACCAAAATGCCCATCAACAGACCAGTGGTTACACAAATTGTGATGTTTGTAACAATAGGATACTACTCATCTATAAAGACAGATAGGTTGGAGGCTTTTGTAGATAAATGGAGGCAACTTGAGACCATCGTGCTTAGTCAAGTAAGTCAGATGCAGATGGTTAAATATCCAATGGTTTCTCTGATATGAGAAATCCAAACCACAGTTATTTCATAGAATTTAATGTAAGGAATAATGGGAACTAGAGGGGAGAGGAAGAAAGTGGGAGGGTCTAAAAGAGAGAAGGAAAGGATTTATATCTTTGCCATGATGTGTATGTACACAAAATACTCAAGATCAACGTAAATTTTATATTTTGTACTTACAAATATCAATAAAATGGGGGAAAACATTCGTTAAAAAAAGAGTTGTTATCTCTGTATAATTTCAGGCTTATGCTGTTGTTTGCCTTTGTGTTTCTACCTTAGGACCCTCGGGAAAAACTCCTTGAAGTGTGTAGGCCGATTCAAGAGGTTGATGCCAGATAGATGGTGTGAGACCACCTCAGAGCCAGAAAATGGCCACAACTTTGGAGCTAGAGGACCAGGATCTTTGGGAAGAAGAAGGAATTCTGATGGTGAAACTGGAAGATGATTTCCCCTGCAGGCCAGAGTCAGTCTTGCAGAGGGATGACCCTGTGCTAGAGACCTCTCACCAGAACTTCCGGTGTTTTCGCTATCAGGAAGCAGCAAGTCCACGAGAAGCTCTTATCAGACTCCGAGAACTTTGCCATCAGTGGCTGAGGCCAGAACGGCGGACAAAGGAACAAATTCTAGAGTTGCTTGTGCTAGAGCAGTTTCTTACTGTCCTGCCTGGAGAACTGCAGAGCTGGGTGCGAGGCCAGAGACCAGAGAGTGGCGAGGAGGCAGTGACGCTGGTGGAGGGTTTGCAGAAACAGCCCAGGAGACCAAGGCGGTGGGTGAGGAGGGGGAGTCCTGATCTGTATGATGTGGAGGGGGACTGTCTTCTGCAAGGCTGGGTTGGGGGGGTTGGAGATTTACAGGTCTCCCCTAAATTATCCTTTATTAGTCCTGCCCTTGAATTGCTACTAGATTCACAAGTCCCATAGGGCAGTGGTGTGTATATGTGTGAGTGTGCCTCTCTGTGTTTTGAAACATTGCCTGGGGACCCTCAGCCATGAAAGAATGGCAGCTTTAGGTTTCTTTGTTTTCGTGTTGAACTTTAGATTTCTGAGAAGGAGAATGTTATGACTTCCTCTGAAGTTCTCCTACAACCTTAATCTCAAATCCCCTTCTAAGATGCTAAGGTAGGGAAGTAGAGCTGCTTCCGCAGGGGAGCTGCAGGCAAGGCAGATAGTCATGAGAAGGATGGTTCCCTGTAGCCCTGGGTGACAGGAACAGAGGTTGAAGGAAGTAAGGAAACAGCGCAGTATCTGAGTGTCACCTACCTTGTTCTGGTGAGGGTAACCTTCAGCTTTTCTTTGTATACTGTGCTGAAACTGGAGTCTCTCCTTATCTGGGTTCATTTGGGAGTTTTTCTGTAGGCAGATTCTCCTAAAATAAACTTTGCTAACATCCAGGAATTACTTCCTGACTCCATGGTGACTGGAAGTTGAAATTATTCCCAGGTGACCGTCCATGTTCATGGCCAGGAAGTCCTTTCAGAGGAGACAGTGCACCTAGGGGCAGAGCCTGAGTCACCCAGTGAGCTGCAGCACCCAGCACAGACCTCGACCCCTGAGCAGTCACAGGAGGAAACCACCCAGAGCCCAGATCTGGGGGCACCAGAACAGCAGAGTCCACATCATGAAGAGGAGTTCCAGCCCCTGGAGGAGAATGGTGGGAAGCCTGAGCAGGAAGAGGGGGTCCTGACAGAGTACCGGGAGGGGGGATTGCTCCTATGCCAGTGAGTATAAAGGGAAGAAATCACGAAACCTCAAATATTTAGAGGGGACAGTACTAGCTAGAATGATCCCGGAACAAAGGCAAACTTAAATAGTGACATTCGTGGTTGTTCTTTGGGCATTCTGATGGTCTGGTCTTGTAGGCTGTGGCCAATTTCTTGATGCCTAGAATAGGGAAGTTAGCACCGTCTTACAAAAAAAACGATGGTGATGCCCAGATCTTTGCCACTTACCGTAATACAGTACATATTGCTGATGTCTGCCTCCTTTTCATCTTAGAAATTCCAGCGTCCCAGGCCCCAGATGTTCCTGCAGAAAGGAGCTCTGGAAATCCGGAGATGGTTGCTCTTCTTACTGCTCTGTCACAGGTGTGTCCAGTTCTCTGTAGCATCAGGAGTTTGTTCGAAGAACACATATGCTAAACAGAAGCGGCATAGTGCAAAGTTAGGCTCCCTCAGCAGATCTCACTTGTGCAGCTGTACAAAAGGGGCCGGGGGTGGATTGTCCTGAGTCCAAGGCCAGCCTGGGCTCCATAGTGAGTTCAGGGCCAGCCTGGCCTACAGAGTGAGACCCTGTCTCAAAAAAAAAAAAGTTTTCTCAGATTTTCCAGAAGAGGGGGAGAATAATGAGATAAATTATAATGGGCTCTGTTAGGTCTGCAGGTTTTATACCCTCTTTGTTTGCAGTTTGCTAGAGAGATTAACAAAACAGGATTATTTTGTAACATACTGATACAACTTTGAAGTTGTTAAATGGGAAAGTTTTGTATTCAGGAGTAAATTTTCAAGCCATTTATAACAATGGCAGACTGTATTACCATGACACTCAGAAGATATCCATCATGTTCAGACCTCTGTTATAAGAAAGAGGAAAATTTAGCAATGGTTTAGATTCTGGTCTAGCTAAGGAAATAGTGTTGTTATGCTATATACTCTAAGTAAAAAGAATAATTAGATAGGGTCAGTTAGGGAAAGCTTTCAGGAAAACAAATTTATGCAGAAATGCATGTACTATTAAAACACTAAATAGAGTTGAATGATGACTTTTCATGAGTTTTAAATAATACCTTGAAGAGAAGGAAAGGGGATGCGGTAAGGGGCTAAAGGAGTAGGAATTAAGAAGGGAAGTAAAAATGAACAAGACGTGATGTGTAAATGCACCGATTTCTCAAGCTGGTTATTACTATGTATCACAAATACTAGTTAAAGAATTTTTTAAAATAAGCAATACCTTGGGGGAAAAAAAAGACCAGTCTTGAGGGAAAATGGGTGGCTTATGGGGCACAAGTAGGTCCAGTGCTTTCTCATTATCAGAAAGTTGGAAAGCAGCACCAGTGGGGATACTGGTAAGAGGAGACCTCATGGTTTATTAGAATTCCTTTTGTTTCTTGAATAGATTCTGCCTATATGTATGTTTTCATCCTGGAACAAGTAAGAGTCTGCCTGAAACATTGCATTCTGATTTGATCCTTATGTTGATTCAGGGACTGGTGACGTTCAAGGATGTGGCTGTATGTGTCTCCCAGGACCAGTGGAGTGATCTAGATCCAACTCAGAAAGAATTCTATGGAGAATATGTCTTGGAAGAAGACTGTGGAATTGTGGTCTCTCTGTGTAAGAAATTTCATGTATTTCTGGGGCATTCTAAGCATAGAGATCATTTTCCTTTTGGAAATGTAGAGATTCTTATACTTAAGATTGTATGTACCTGAATTCTTATGTTTACCCCACCAGTAAAATTAAAGGATTAAGTAATTGAAGAAGATGGTATCCTTCAAGGTAGAAGAAAGAGACAAAATGCTTGGGAAAATTTGATGGAAGCCTCTAATGGAATAAAGCTATAGCATAGCTTTAGTGTTGAAATATTTGAGGTAAACATGGGTTTGTAACAAGCTAAAGAGTGGGAGATAATCTGCTTTCCTGAATCTATACTCGTGGAAAGGAGGTAAAATTTTACCTCCTAACTGGAATAATGAAACTAGAATTAAAAGACCAAAGATAGACGGTATTAGGTTAGAGATACAAAAGACCAAAGATTTGATCAACTGTGTTTGGTCTGCAGCCTGCCAGCCAGTACAGATACGCTCTTAACACAGAAAAGTATTGAACCACTAGTGATACACTGTTTTCCCTTTCTTGAGCAGCATTTCCAATCCCCAGACTAGATGATATCTCCCAGGTTAGAGAAGAAGAAACTCAGGTGCCAGATATCCATGAACCTCAAGAGCCTGAAGAATCAGAAATCCTGAGTTTTACCTACGCAGGTGAGGAATGACAGAAATGGTCTTGCCGGATTCTTTCAACTCCTAGGGCCCCTGTCGTTGGTTCTTCTAATGTGTAAGCCACTGCTGTCGCCTCCGTCTGAAAGCCAGACTCTTCCATCATTTTCCTCGCTACCTTCTCAGCATCTGCCTGAGGACTAGGTGATGCAAATAACAAAGGAAATATAAAAGAATTAGACTTACGGAATAACTGCTTTACTATTTGCTACGCGGTTCACTTAACACCTTGATGCTTAATCTCTATTTATAAAATGAGGATAATGATGATTTGACCATGCAGAGTTTGTAGATGTCATTGCATATAAGAAAGTGTGCCTGGGCTTTCAATTGGCTGATTATTTCTTTCTTTCCTCTCTTTACATTTATGGAATATAAACTTCTCTCAATATGGTTTTGCCCTCTCAAAACCTTTTTTAAAAAAATCCTCCTTTATGTAGAAACCCTTGTTGCCATTATAACTTGTCCCTTTTTTTAATCACTTCCATAGGAGATAGGAGTGAAGATGAGGAAGGGTATGCTGAGCAAGAAGATCAGAGTTTTGAGGATGTGCCCAGGTCTATTTTGGGAGATCCAGAAATTCAACAGACTCCAGATTGGGAAATTGTGTTGGAAGATAACTCAGACAGACCTAATGAAAGATTTGGTACAGATACTTCACAAGTTAATAGTTCCGTGAATCTTCAGGAGACTACACCTGTCCATCCATTGTTAGGGAAGCACCATGTCTGTACTATATGTGGGAAAAGCTTCACATGTAACTCCCACCTTATTAGACACCTGAGGACTCACACAGGAGAGAAACCATATAAATGTATGGAGTGTGGAAAGAGTTACACCCGGAGTTCACATCTGGCCAGACATCAGAAGGTTCACAAATTGAACACTCCTTATAAATTCACCCTTACCCGGAAGAATGTAAACAAAAATTCTCCACTGATGCAAGCTGAGAGAGCATCTTCAGTGGATAAGCCCTGTAGATGTGACGATTGTGGGAAGCATTTCCGCTGGACTTCAGACCTTGTCAGACATCAAAGGACGCATACAGGGGAAAAACCCTTCTTCTGTACTGTTTGTGGCAAAAACTTCAGCCAGAAATCTGTATTAACAACACACCAAAGAATCCACCATGGGAGCAAACCCTATTTGTGTGGAGAGTGTGGAGAGGACTTCAATGGCCACCGGCAGTATCTAATACACCGAAAGACACATGCAGCCAATGAGCTTTTAGTCTGCAGTGAGTGTGGGAGTTGTTTCAGCCACAGTGGATCATTTGCCAAACACCTGAAAGGACATGCACCAGTAAAGTCCTGCCGGTGCAACGAATGTGGGAAAAGCTTCAGTAGGAGGGACCACCTGCTCAGGCATCAGCGCACGCACACCGGAGAGAAGCCGTTTACCTGCCCTACCTGTGGGAAATGCTTCAGCAGAGGATATCACTTAGTCAGGCATCAGAGGACTCACAAAGTAAAGACCTCCTAGCATGGAGCCAGCGTGATATCTGTATTCAGCTCGTCACCAGGATGGGATGGGAGAATTTCTCTGGACAGCCTTGAAAGTACATTTCTAAGGCATCTCTGTGACCTTCCAGAACTTGTATCAGCTCTTCCCTCCACCAAACATAAGCTCCAAATAGAACCTCTCAGCCTTCTTCTGTACTTTGAGGAGTATTTTACTCAAAGTACAGCCTTAATCGAGGCTTCTTTACTGGAGTGCTCCTGCATCTATGTCATCATTATGGAGTAGGAGAAGTAGAAGACTTGAGAGGTGGTCACTGTATTCTCCAAAAAAAAAAAGGCTGTTACGTATCCGCAAAAGTACTTACCAGCCTTGGGATTAAAGTGGCCAAGGAAAGTCCCTTAGGTTGGGTAAGGGACCAGTCTAAAGGGTTCTATCTTTCCTGGGCTCAGTTTGAAAGCACACAACCCCAAACTCAAAACAGGATATTTGTATCTTGCTGGCTTTGCCACACACTCACAAATTAAGTGTACAAATCCTTCACTGTCTGACTCACTTCACCGTGCACTTTCATTTGATGCTGGAGAGAATGGGGAAATGTTAAAGGGCGAAAATCTCAAGGCAGCTTCATACAGACCCCGGAAAGCTGCTTCCTTTCCCACTACCAAAATGATAGCAGATGTTGAACGCTGATAGAAAGGAGAGCATAGTCGGAAGCTCCTTTCACTGTGAACTTGTTTCCTCTGAACGCTCATGCCTTCAGCCTTGCTACTGTTCAACAGCCTCTTGATTTTGTCCCTAGCACTTCTACTACTACAAGCGAGATGTGTAGCCCTTGAGTGCTGAAGGAGTCCATAAAGCATAACTGAATCATAATAAAATCATTTATATTCCCACATATGTACAAGCCCACCTTCCCCTTCACATGGGTTGTAAGGGAATTTGGAACAGTGTCAGCATACAAAGGCTGTTAACAATTACAGAATTGTAATTAACTAGGTCACTTTATTTACATGAAGAAAAGTGGAGATTTAAGATCATATTGTGGAAAAAGAAAAGATGTTTTTGCTGGTCAAGACCATCAGGATTATCCTGACACTCACTCCCTGTTGTCCCTTACCTCAGTTCTCTGATGCCAGGGGAAATAATGAACCTATCACCCCAGGCCCTGTGGAGTCACCAGGAGTAAATGGCTCTCGTATGTCTGTGTTGTTTGTTTTTTCATACGTGATTTTTATTTTTGTGTAACTAAGAGCTAAATAGTATCTCCCAGTGGCCCAAAGGTCTCCTGTGCCTGTAGAAGGGTCCATGGAGATGAGACTGCTGTGCTCATGGGTGTGGCAAGGACCAGGGAGGCATCCTTCGTAAGTGAAGCCCAGGGTATGGGATTAAAGCATGAGAAGGGAGACAGTCTTCTGTGCCTGGTTTCTGCTGCTTGTTTCTCAGTCCTGTGTGTATTAGAGTAGAGCAGAGGAACATGATGGTAACAAGGGTTAACGAGACCTTAGCCCTAACTGTTGAACAACAGGATTCTCTTTTTGACCATTAATGGTATTCTGACAGACTGGGTCAGTGTTAATATCAGTCAACCATAATCCCAGAAACAGTACACACAGGAAGTACAAAACTGGTGGCCAAACCTGCCTTCTGGTACCTTCCACTTTAACGGCTCTGTTCCTTTAGCTCAGGGTCCTGATGCTTCTGAAAGCCAGTCTTACTGTAAGTAAACCTGGAGTACAAAGTAGTTTACTGTGAGAATAATGAAGGCTTGGACTGGGTCGCAGAACCGCAAGTGGGACAGCACTGAGGTGAGAGCCTGGAGTTTGCAGAAGAGACTACTACTGGGCTATTTCACAGTTTATCTTGCTCATAATTTCTAGCTCATACTTTGCCATACATGGAAGCCGATGGAAGTACTGTAGGTGACACAGTCAATTTAATTTTTTACTCTCTGTCTTAAATGCGTGTCTAAAGTAAGTGAAAAATCGAGAATTCTGCATGAGGGAAAGTTTGAAAAACTGGTCCAATTTGAACATTAAGTAGTATTTCTGTTGCTGATCCTCCTGCAAAGTTCCATATGCTAATGCTAACATTCTGTTATCTTTTGCAAATTAACTGTGTTCTCAGTGGTTGCTGGTGGGATGTGATTCCCAAATCAAGCACAAATGGAATAACCATTTGCAGCAACAGGGGCAGCACAGAAACCCAGCATAGAAGAGCAGTGCAGCTGACCATGGGGATGTGAGGCAGGAACACAGGCCTTTCCTAGAATTTTATGAATAGTGGGATCTGTTGTCCGTGAATACCATAAGAAACAAATGCTTCTGAGGAGGGAAAGGGCAGGGTTTAAGCATTAGTTGGAGGAAGTTAAAATTTCCAAGTTGTTGGAACTGATAAATAATGTGCTAATAACTTCAACACTAAAAATCATTTCAACTCTTAACCAGGTAATTGGCCAGATAATTGCATCTATTTGCCAGAAACTACCAAGCAGTCAATGCAAAGTTTATCTTTTATTTCGTACCCCAGAGTAGAATCTGGTAAACCCAAATAAATTCCATGGAGGATTTCATAAATTGGATTAATGTAATAGTATTAGAACTAAAGCTTACCATAAAAATTGAAGCCATTAAAGCCCAACTGAAGTGATTGATCTAGTAGAAGACACATTATTTCCACTGAGCAGCAGAATAGTGAGCAAAAGTCCCTGAGTCCTACAAAATTGATAATGTATTCCAACCTTGGTCAGGGCCACAGCCTCTAGATCACCCTGTTGTCTGAGGAAAATTAGATACTATTTATTAGATAATTTTTAAAAGCATTTGATTCACCAGGCTCCTGGCTAAACAGAAATGCGAATGAGAGAGTTCGTCGTGATGATCTCAGAACTAAGCCTGCACCAAAGAGTAGCAACTTAGAATGCTGCATAGATTGGTAAGTTGGTGCCCTTCCATGCTCTTTTTATTCTGCCCTAGTAACTCTTAAGAGAAATCCACCTGTAATTATTTCCATCTTCTTGTACAAATAATGTTGGAAAGCTGACCCACTAATGCACATGAGAGGGTACGATGAACAGCCAGAAAACATTGCTGCTTTGCCCGCATAGGCCCCTTAGTCTTCACCGTGGCAAGTAACCACTAAGATAGCCTAAGCTTGAACACATCTCCTTGGAAATAACAATAACTTGGTTTCCTGTTGGTGGAAGTTCTGAGGAGCAGACAAATGTCTAAGGTTCTCTTTACAAACCAAGCTCTAATCATTATTAGAAACAAGGTGGTTGACAAGGTAGTAAAAATAGTCAATGTGTCATTTATGTTTTCAGCATATGTGTATGCATGTGCCAGGAAATGTCAGTTTGAAAAAAGAAACAAATCGAATCCTTAAAAAGGAGTTAACCTTTAGAGGCAGGTATAGTAATCCCAGCATTTAAAAGATTGAGGCTGGAGAAGGGCTGGAGGAATGGCTCAGTGGTTAAAGCGCTTGTCTGGTAAGCACTAAGTCACGTGCTAAGTACCAGAGTTTGATTCCCCAGCAACACATAAACCGGGCATGCTGGCACAAACCTATAATCCCAGCATTCAGGAGGGTGAGGCAAGATTGCCGTGAGTCCAAGGCCAGCCTGGGCTCCACAGTGAGTTCAGAACCAGCCTGGGCTACAGGGTGAGACCTTGTCTCAAAAAGAGAAAAGATTGAGGCAAAATTAATAGATAGTGAAAAGCTTGGTTTGGTGGTACATACCTGTAATCCCAGCACTCTGGAAGGTTGAGAAGGGAAGACTGTAAATTCAATCCCAGCCTAAGCAGTTAAGTGGATTAGTGAGAAATTTTCGAAGAAAAAGATGGGGTAGGCAGGCTGGGAATGTGGCTCAGTACAAAAATCCCTGCATCCAATTCCCAGTAGGGGGAGGGACGTATCAGTCACTGTATCATAGATTGGAAATCTGCGAAGACAAGTTCTTCAAAGACTGGGAACTGTAGAATAAAATTATTGAGTTATGAAAAGACTTCCAGAAGCTGTGTAACTAGGTAGATGAAGGGGAAAAAAATCCTACACTCATAGTATGAAGGAAAATAGCCAAATTATTTAGAATATATATCTTAGTAAATGTCGTATGGGGAATAGGACAGTGCTGCAAAAGATGATTTTCCCAGGAATGTAAGCAAACTGCAGATCCACCAGACTTTCCTTGAAGACCACTGCCTGGCCCTTCTTGTCTGTGGTTCCCTCGTCCATTTGTTCTGCATCTTCTGGTGTCTCAGAGGAGTCCAGGAGGTTTCACACATGATCGCAGCAGTTGCAGGATGCTGACGTTCACATACTGAACCCCTGCGGTGGATCAGCTGAGTGGCACTGGCAAGAAGGAAGGGCAGTGGGGCAGTTGGAGTACTCCACCCAAACGCCCACCGTTTAAGCCTGAGCCAAAGCAGAAACCTGTCAACCAGAAAATAGGAGCCTGTCCATTGCCTTCACAGCTTCCAACAAGGTAACTTTTTGAAAGGCCCTCAGCTAAAATACAACTATGTTTTTATTTACTAAGATAGAGGACAGAAGTAACATGTAAGTTGAAATAGTGTGATCAGAACTAAAGGTGTTTATCAGTTATTCAAGATGAAAGATATAAGATACTGGTTAACTTTGATGTTGTTTAGTCAAAGTAAGGATATTGCAAAAAAGTGATTTTATGATGGAGGGAAAGTTGGAGATAATTTTTTAAAAATGTTGAACAATAGGTCAACCAAGTAAAGGCAAAAGGTAAACATTAGAAGTTAAAACAGAAATACAAAGATGATAGGAAGGCCAAATGTCTGGCTAGTAACAGCTTAAGTGGAGGTTAGTGGTAAAAACCGTGAATTATAGCACTATGCTAACTCAAGAGATACGCAAGAATATAAGAACATGGAGAATTTAAAATATAGAAGGGGATATGAGAAAAATCCTGATCAAAAGAAAGCTAAGTGAATTAATATTGAATAAAAATTTTATACAAAAAGCATTTTGAGAAGTTAAGCTTCCACTTAATTAAAAATACAGTCTATCAGGAATACTTAACAAGTCTAAATTTCTGTGTGCTGCAGACAGTATAAAAAAAATTCATAGTTACACAAGGAAAAGGACAAATTCTCTGTCTATTTAGAGAGCAGTTTAAGTGAATCTCTGCTGGTTACTAGTAGATATGAAAACACCAGTGAGAATACATATTTATACGACACAGTAACATAATGGACAATAAAGATTTATGTTTCAATTGCAGAATACATTCCCAGAATAATTGAAATAATTGCTACTATATGACACAAAATCTTAAAGTATCAAAGGGTAGGAATGACATAGATGTTGTTTTTAACAATGTGTTGTTTGAAATCATAAGTAAAAATTTTATATGTGTAAAAACTTTAAAATGTTATTATAAATACTTCTTGCATCAAGAAAAGATCACAACAAAATTTACTAGCATGCAAAACTAACGAGAGATAATCGTGTCAGGGTTTGTAGAATGCAGTGAAAATGGTACTTAAAAATTAATGAACTAAACTATCAACTTATCACATTTTTATGTGATAAAAGAGAAAGGACATAACTACAGAAAGTAAAGGAAAAATACAGTATGGGAACAAAGTGAAAGCTCACCATTTGAAAAGACTAATAAACCCTCTGGAAATACTGATTGTAAGATGAAATTGTAGAAATAAAATGAGTTATGGAAAGGTTAAATATATTCATAAATATAAATATTGACTATGTAAAGAAAAATGTGTAAGTATGTGATAACAATAACAATATGGAGAATAGATAGCATGAAATTGTCCAAAGATTCAAATGTTACTGAAAAAGTAGCAAACTACTGTCTTTTAGGCAATAATAATCAAAGATATGTATTGTGGTCTCTATGTGAACTACTATATATATATATATATATATATATATATATATATATTTTTTTTTTTTTTTCCTTTAGTGGAAGGGACAGCCAAATTATGTGACAGAGGGTTTGGCTATAAGGAAGAGTAAGGAATAATACACAAAATTTCACTCGGTCTCTCTCCAAGCAAAAGATAAAAAGAAAGAAATATAATCCCCAACTTACTGTTTAATGAAGCTGTAATTTGGGAATTGTACCAGGGAAAGATTCCTCTGACAGTTGTCAACATGCCACAACATACCCCAGGGAGATGATTGAAGAGCAGAAGGTCGGGTCGTTGAGACACTGGCCCCAACACTGCGAGAACTTGAGTCCCCCTGACTGACCACAGTGTCCTGCCTTCTCCCCAGATTCCACCGGTGATTGTAGGATAACAAACTTCTAGAACACACATGTCCACAAGAGTTGCAGGTCGTGTGCCCCAGTGCAGGCCCAGGACACCCTCCACCGGCCTTACCCAGTAGGAAACCATCACCTGGGCCTACAACAACAGTGTGGCAGTGACAGAGAGACCACACCCATGTGACCACTGGCCTGTAACTTGGACAGAGACTACTCAATGGGAAAAGATTCACAACAACAACTTGAACCCAGACCAATCTATTGCTGCTATTTGTCTCAGTGGTGGGTTGAGGAGAAGGGAAAGGGACGGAGGAGAGCAGAGAACTTGGCCTCCTTCTCTGTATCTCAGTTCACATCGTGGCCTGTATTGGTCCCCTGCCAGCCTACAAGTGCCAGGAGCCTGGGGTCCACCTGAGTATACGCAGCCCTGCCACGGGCTGGAGCGCAGCAAGCGCTGACGGTCTGCTTTACCAACAGCTGTAGATGCCCAACTTTTTCTTTCAGTGTTATTTATTTATTTCAATTTGTAGGAACTTCAAATCCTATAACACATTAGAGATATGAGCCTTGGGGAATCAATAAGCATCTATTGTCCCCCCGTTATCAGAGGTTCACCCCTTTCCTTGCTGATCATTGCTCCTTTTTCCACCCTGTCACTCATGTTGGGGCCTTTTTGTGCCATTATTTTTGGGATTTCTTAAGAAGGAAACCTATCTGCAGTCAGTCTTTTGTGTTTGGTACATTTCACTGAGCATTAATTGACTCAAGGTGGCCCCTTTTTCATTCAAAAGCTTCATTGAAGATCTTTTCCCTCTCCGTGGGTTGTCTTTTCACCTTGCTGATTGTTTCTTTTGCTATGCAGAAATTTTTTAATTTAATGTGGTCCCATTTGTTGATGTCTGCTGAGATTTCTTGTGCAGTTGGTGATCTGTTTCGAAAATGCATTTCTGTCCCTATGTCCTCTAGGGTTTTACATACTTTGTCTTCCAGTAGGTTCAGTGTTTCTGTTTCAATGTCCAGTTTTTTGATCCATTTTGATCTGATTTTTAGTGTGTAGTGACAGATATGGGTCCCATTTTATTCTCCTGCATGTGGAGATCCAGTTTTCCCAGCACCATTTGTTGAAGATGCTGTCTTTTCTCCAGTAAATTTCTTTTGGCGCCTTTGTCAAAAATTAGGTGCTTAAAGGTATTTGGGTTTATTTCAGTATCCTCAACTCTGTTCCTCTTCTCTGTTCTTATACCAGTACCATATAGATTTAATCACTGCTGCTTTGTAGTATTTTTCGAAGTCTGGGATTGTGATTCCTCCAGCTTTGCCCTTATTACTTAAAATTGCTTTAGAAATTCTGGATATTTTCTGGTTCCATATACGTTTTAAAGTTGTTTTTCCTAGTTCTGTGAAGAATGTAGTTGGTATTTCAATTAGTATTGCATTGAATCTATATCGTGGCTTTGGAAGTATGGTCATTTTGACAATATTAGTTCTTCCTATCCAGTAACATGGGATGTCTTTCCATTTTCTAAAGTCCTCTTCAATCTCTTTCTTCAGGGCTTTGTAGTTTCCTTTGTATAGGTCTTTCACCTCTTTAGTGCAGTTTATTTCTAAGTATTTTATTTTTCATTGCTATTGTGAAGGGAGTTTTTTCTTGATTTCTTTGTCATTAGATTTATATTGGTGTACAGGAATGCTATTGATTTGTGGATATTGATTTTATAACATGATACTTTGCTGAATTTATTTATTAGTTCTAAGAGTCTTTGGGTGGAATTTTTGGGCTCTTCTATGTAGAGTATCATGTCATCTATAAATATGGATATCTTTACTTCTTCCCTTCTGATGCAAATTCCTCTTCTTTGCTTTTGCCTGCTGGCTCTTGCTAAAATTTCAAGCACTGTGCTGAATAGAAAGGTGGCAGTGGCCATACTTGTCTTGCTCCTGAGTTTGGTGTGAGTGCTTTCGGTCTTTTTTCATTTAGGATTATATTTACAAGGGATTGTTATAAATAGTTTGGATTGTGTTGAGGTAGAGTCCCTCTATTTCTGTTTTTCTTCAGAGTCTTTATGATACATGGGTGTTGGATTTTTTCACATTTTTTTTTCTGCATCTATTCAGATAATCATATGATTTTTATCGTTGCATCTGTTAATGTGGTATATTATACTTACTGATTTGCATGTTTGGGATGAAGCTCACTTGGTCATGGTGTGTAATCTTCTTGGTCATGGTGTGTAATCTTCTTTATGATTTTCTGCATTCTGTTGGAAAGCATTTTATTATTGTTATATCTATTAGGAATATTGACCTTCAGTTTTCTTTTTTGTTATTGTTGGGTCTTTGTTTGGTTTTGGGATTAAAGTTATGCTTGCTTTGAAAAATGATTTGGACAATTCTCCTTCCTTTCCAATTTCTTGAGAAATTTTGATGAGGATTGATATTAGATCTTCTCTGAATTTTTTATAGAATTCTGCTGGGAAGCTTTCAGGTCCTGGGCCCTTCTTGATTGAAAGTGTTTTTATTACTTTCTCGATTTCATAGATGTGTATATTGGTCTACTTAGATGTTTAATTTCTTTGTCTTTCAATTTTGGCAATTCATATGTGTTTAGGAACTCATTCATTTCTTTCAGACTTTTCAATTTATTGGAATATAAATTTTCTTATAATCTTTTAAATTTCTATGTTATCTGTTGTAATTTCACCTTTTTTTCATTCCTGATTGTATTGATATAGGTTTTCACTTTCCTTTTTTATTTTTAATTTTTTGTGTGTGTGAGTTTAGCAAGGGGTTTATTATCCTATCTTTTCAAAATGAACAACTTTTTTCATTTATTTTTTGTATTGCTTTTCTTATTAGTTTCTGTTTCATTAATTTCTGCTCTGATCTTTATAATTTCCTTCCTTCTGTTAGTTTTGAGATTGGCTTATTCGTATTTTTCTAGAGTCCTAGGTTGTGTGGTTAGATTATTTATTTGTGCTTACTCAGTTTTTTTTATGTGTGCAATTACAGAAATGAATTTCCCTCTTAATACTGTCTTCATTGTGTCCTGGAGGTTATGTTGTGATATGCTACTATTGTCATTTGTCTCTGTGAGCGTTTTTATTTCTTCCTTGATTTCTTCTGTGACCCAGTGTTTATTTATAAGAGTGCTATTCAGTCTCCATTTGTTTGAGTTGTTATCTTTTGTTTGTGTTGTAGTTGATTTATAGTTTTATTTCACTATAATCTGACAGAGTGCATGAGATTATGTCAATTTTCTTATATTTATTTAAGCTTGTTTTATGGCCTATAATGTGATCTATTTTGGAGAATGTCCCATGGGCAATTTAGAAGAATGTGTATTCTATTGTCGCTGGATTCAAAACTCTGTTTATGTCTGCCAGATCCATTTCTTCTATGAGGTAGTTCAGATCTGTTATGTCTTTGTTGATTTTTGAGCCTAGTTGACCTGTATTCTTGGGAGAGAGGAGTATTAAAGTTCTCCACTATTATAGAGTTGGAGTTCATCTGTTTTTGTTGTTGTTGTTGTTTGTTTTTTGAAGTCCCGAAGCTTTTGTTTTATGTAGTTGGGTGCACCATGGTTTGGGGCATAAATGTTTAGATTATCAGTTTCTCTTGCTGGATTGTTCCGTGTAAAAGAATGAAGTGACTTTATCTTTTTTGGCCAGTTTTGGTTTAAAGTCCACTTTGTCAGAAAAGAGTATTGCTGCCCTGCTTTTTTTTTGTCCCCCAGGTGAGTGGAAGGAATATAGAACTCCAGCTTTTCACTCTGAGTTAATGTAAATGCTCAACTTTCGAAAATGCAAACAATTGCTGAAAATGTTTAAAGACCCACAAGTCTAAATTTTATATACATTTGAAAAGATGGAGGTCAATAGGGAAGATTTGAAAAGAAAAAAGTGTGTGGAAGTAATATGCAAAATATGTATGTTTTAAATTCGTATGTAAGAAAGCCCAAAGTGAAATCTTAATGAATTGCCTGGACAGCTAGCTTCACATCCGCCCCCCTCTTGTTCACTCCAGACACCAGGTGGCGACATTTCCCCATGATCTACTGTGAGTCCCAGACATGTTAATTTATTCAACAAATGGTTGGTGGGAGGCTTTAAGCGAGACACTATGAATTCACAGATGAATAATAAATAGGTGGTTATACAGAGAGTTTTAATAATACAAAATAATAGTTTATGTTTTTCAGGGACAAGGACTTGAAAAACACTCCACCGGTAAAGATATTCAAATGGACAAAAGGCACATGAGAAAGTGATCATATTATTAGATATCAGGAAAAAAGCAAATTAAAAGTTCTATGAGATACTATTCTATCCCCATTCGACTGACTAAAAATGAAAAGGACTCAGAAAACCCAACGATGTTGTGACTGTGCGACAACGGGAAACCTCACTGCTGGGGAAAGCAAACCAGTACAACCACGTGGAGGTGCTGGGTTCTGTCTACTAAATTCACCTCACAAGTATCCTGTGACCCATAATTACCCTTCTGGATACAGATAAGCAGAAGTGACTTGTCTGTGTGCATCAAAAATATGCATAAGTCTGTTCTTAGTGAGTTACACATAACAACAAAACCCATAAACAGCACAAAGGTCCATCAGTAATACAGTGTATAAATAAACTGTGATATGTGCACAAAATATGCAATATATGAAGTATTATAGGGCAGCTTGCAGCAACATGAATAAATCTCACCAAAAAACAATGTTGATTGAAAGTAGACAGACCTATAATGTAGGATCATATGCATGTGAAATTCAAAAACACAGCTAATTGACCTACGATGGGGAAGGTTAGAATATTGGTTACTTTCCTAAGTATATATATATTGATTGAATGGGTATAAAATTGAGATTTCAGTCATGCTGGAAATGTTCTATAAGACAGTATCATGCTCTAGGGTAAACTTGTCCAGCCTTCAGCTCATGGGCCACATGTGCCCAGGACAGCTTTGAATGCAGGCCAAAACAAATCTGTAAACTTCTTGTTAAACATGAGATTTTTTTTTTTTTTTTTTTTTTTTTTTTTTTTTTTTTTTTTTTTTTTTTTTTTTTTTTTTTTTTTTTTTTTTGCAGCTTGATTGCGCAGCTCTCCAGTGCAAACTTTATAGACTGACAGTTGAATGGAAAGGAATATTCAGGGTAGGTTATGTCCGCAAATCGTGGAATATTACTTGTAATAACTGTATACAGTTCAGCCAGAAGAAATGAAAAACTATGAAGTCTAATTAATAAAATAAAGAGCAGGAGAGCTCTGTTGCAGTGTCATATGAAATGAATTACATCAAAGAATTCAAGCATTGGATATTCTGTTCTGGGCATAGCGCCACCACACCACGTGCTCTCGCCATTTATAGGCACACGTGGCCTCAGCTTCACGTCCATGTGCAGCTTTCTGTGTTATCCCATAATGCAGACTATAGAACTGACACCAGCAGATGTTGTGTGTGCTTGGGGGTGACTTGACAAATACAACTTGGCGGGTATTGATAATACTTCAGCCTACTTTGTAAGCAATTTTATTTAGAAAACATCTAAGCACTCTTGATTATTAAGGCTTGTTTTCTATTTTCCTGTCTAGTAGTTGATAATAAAAGTAAATATAGTTGCTTATTTACTACATATTTTTTAATTCCAGAATGGCTTTCACAATATCTTGAAAGAAAGCAGATACCCCTCAATCCCTAAAGAAGAAAAATTACTGATGAAGGAAGATTGTTCAACAAAAAGTGGACAGACGACTACTTTTTTCTTGAGGTAAATAGTAATGTGCACTGCTTAATTTGAGCCTCTTTTTGAAGATTCTAATTTGGAAGGGGATTGTATGCGAAAACACCAGATTTAGTTTGTATCTAGAAATAAAGACAAAATAATAAAACTGAAAACTATGTTTTTTCATTAAAAAGAAACTTACAACTTAGATTCTGTTGTAAAAGCTAGTCATGTTGTGGCAAATATAACAGAAAAAAATCAAACCCATTTACTTGGTGAATTTATTAAGCAATGTTTGGAAGCTGTGGCTGACATAATTTGCCCCAGTAAAAAAGGAGAGAGTTCTAAAATCGGATTGTCTCCCTAGACTGTACCAGGAACTTAAGGAAACTGGAAAACTTAGCAGAAGAGAGAATAAAGCTACTAATATTAAGTTTATCACTTTAGCAGTGAATGAAAGCACTGATACTGTAGATGTGGCACAACTTGCCATTTTACTAGAGGAACCGATGACAAATAGAATGTTATTGGGTACCATTATAAGACATAACTAAACCAAGAGATTCATAGGAAGCAGTAAAACATATATTAAAGAGATTTTCCTTGTCCACTGAGAACATATGGGTATGTTATGGGGACTAATGGTGCCCGATGGATGGTAGGTAGAAGAAAGAGACCTGTAAAGTCAGTAGAAGATGGTGCCGTTTTGATCTGAAACTCACACTTAATGAAGCATCAGTTTGTAGGACATTAAGAAAATGTATATGCAAAAACTTTGAAACTGGACAGCATCATACAAACTGCCGGGATTGAATCATAGCCAATCTTGGCATTCCCCAGAAGTATTGACACTGACAATAGTGACATCATTGCTATTCAGTAAAATGGCTAAGTTGAGGAAAAGATGTGGAAAAGGTATTATGATATGTGACCAGAAATCAAGTCATTTAGGATATCAAAAACAAAATTTGTGCCAGAAATTGACGATGAAAACTGGCTTACAGATTTTGCATTTTTACTGGATTTAGTTCTTCATATAAATGGACTAAACATGCATCATTAAGGTGAAGACCAACTTATCAACTGATGTTTTGCAGCATAAGAACATTCCAAATGAAACTGAAATGATGCAAGCTCAAATGAAGGCAAACAGTTTATGTATTTCACACGTTGGCAACACACAGGCCTGTGAATCGTGAAAAATATGCAGCTCTCCTTTATGAGTAGATACAGAAATATAAAAACAGGTTCTAATATTTCTGGAAAAATAATATCTTGGTATATTTGTAACTTCATTTTCATGAATGTGTTACCTGTCAGTTTTCAAATAAAATGCACGGAGCTGCAATTTGACATTCAAATTCAAGAAAAATTTGATCAATAAAAATGTGTTTATTGGACATTTTCTCAGAGACAAATATTTCTTGCTTCATAGTTAGATTCATGGGATTGTTTTTTGTTTGCACCTACATTTGTGAGCACCCAGTTTCAAGAATGAAGCTCACAAAGAGGGAAGTTAGCACCAAAATATCAGATGAGCACACTGAGAACTCACTGCAGGTTGCAACTGCTCTCATCCATCCAGACAACGATGCATCGGTTTCACAGAAGCAATTTCAAGCATCCCATTAGTTTTATATCACCCTCTTCCTTAATGTTGTAATAAAACATATGCAAAAGAAAGGTTACTTATATGCATAAACTATATTAGATACTTTATATGTGACCTAAGACAATTTGCCTTTACTCTGTGGCCCAGGCAAGCCAGAATTTGAACGCCTGTGCTCTAGGGATCTCTGTACAAGTATATACAGGTATAAATTTTTATTAAGATGTAAAAAAAAGTTCATTTCACCACATAAAATTTACTATTCAATACGCATGTAATAAAAGAAATTAGTAGCTAACATCATTGCATGTTTATTAGGTATAAGGCATATGTCTATATAAATAATATCTATAATTATATGTATATATATGTATATCTCAGTCTATATATACACAGATAAAATCTCAGTCGTCAAAATAACCAAGAGGATGACCATTTACTTACCCAAGTTCACAGGTCAGGAAGCTGAGACACAGAGAACCAAGCAACCTGCCCCGATGCACATACTGAGCACATACTGAGCAAGTAGTAGTGGAAGAGCCAGGTAAGTGTGATTTCGAAGCCCAGGCTCTATTCCTTTGTTGAACTCTTCCCCCATTTTCACAGAACCCAATGAGAGTGATGAGTTCTGGCCTATTAAAAAAATAGATTAGCTAAGATTTTGAAGAAGAGAATGATGCATTTTGTACCAAATGAAACAAAATTTATTTGTGTCCCTCTTGCTGGAACTAGAGAATTTAGGATTTGGAAGGCGTGGAGATCATCTACTTTAGTTCAGTTGCTTTGTTTTACACGTGAAGGAAATAACGCTTAGAGTGGTTATAATACTCAGTATCACTAAAGGCCAGAGCTAAGATCAATTGGAAAATGGCTGATCCTAACTAGAGAGGCTTAGAAATTTGCCCAAGACCACTCAGCAGCAAGTGGCTTTGCTCACTGTTGAGCATTACGAGAGGACACACTCTCCAACCACTATAATTACAACAGGTCCATGAGAATAGGGAAATAGAAGCAGAAATCTAAGAAAAATGTGTTTGAAAGGAAGTGAATATCAGAGGCATCTCTGGCCAAACTGAAGTAGTTCCTGTGCCTGGACTGACAGCTCTGGGGTAGCTGAGCAGCTCTGATTTGGAAGCTAGACCTATCTCAGAGTAGATATCACAGTGTCCCTTGACATTAGAATGCTTGAATTCCTTTATCTGTAAATTCAGAATATGCATCTTACCAAGTTGTCACGGTGATTAAGAAATAATCTGTTGGAAGTGCTTAGGACCAGTTACCCCAAAATACTAGATTTTGAGACTTTTATAGAGACCATAATGAAATTATGGAAAGCTCAATAGTTATTTGAAGGTCAAATAGCACTCTACTCTTTGAATGAGATGAATGGAGATGAAGAGAGTATCTGAAAATCAGTAACAAATATCATTTAACCCTTAGTCTGCAGAGGCCTCAGCCCGCTGCTTGCAGGAACCGCACATAAGGACCAGGCAGGCGGCCAGTCAATGGCAAGGCGAAGGCAGATGAGGCCCTCGCAGGGTCCAGTCAGGGAAAATCCAAATGCGAATAAATTGGGCAGATAATGGACAGCGGCTGGCCAATCAAAGTCAATTTAAACAGAAAGAAAGCAGCATTGGAAAACAACCTGATTTAAACAAAGGAAAGGTTTCAGAACTTGAATGTAGACCTGGAAGAAGAAAATCATGGTTTCAGCAAAGTCTAATTAAGGCATAAAAAATCCAATTTGGATCAAATTGGTAGGCCTGTGTCAGCACTGGGTTAAGATGCTTATCTGGCCACGGCGCCACTGCCGGGACAACTGCTCATCCCAGTCCTTCCTTCTGGCCACTCACTCTTGGGGTCAGCCCACCTATCTTCCCAGCAGAAGTTCTTTCTGGAACCTTCACGACCCTGGCCTGCTTCTCAGTGTCTTGTTTCATCATCAGGGATCTTCCATCTTGGCCCCGGATGGTGTCCTTGTTGGGTCTTTATCTGCGTTTGTGTTTGGTGTTGTAGCGGCTCTTGATAACTTAGCACATTTGGTGGCTTGAAGCATTTGAAATTTATTCTCTAGTAGTTTTGGAGACCTCAAGTCCAAAACCAGCTGGTTTCACTACCCTGAACTTCCCAGAGTGGCCTATCTGCCCTTCCTTTGCAGACCCTCCGGGGGACCGTGTGCCTCCCAGCCTCAGGCTGAAACCCTGTACCCAGGGCTGAGGCTCAGCCTCCCCTGCCATGCAGCCTTCTCTGCCTGTCATCGCCTTTGCCTTTCCTATGGACACTTGGTGGCATTTGGAACTCACAGGATAGTTCTAGATAGTCTCCTCAAGATGCTTAGTCACATCTGTTGCCATACAAGGTAGAATTCACCCTTTTTTCCAAATAAACTAACATTTACTAGTTCCAAGAATTAGGACTTGATCATTTGATTGGCGGTTATTATGCCTATTATAGGCCTTAAGTGCCGGAACCAAAAAAACTGGGAGTCATTTTTAACTCTTTCTTTTCACACGTCCCACCTATCAGTAAACGTTACTGGTCCTCTATCTGTAAAAGCCTTAAATCTTACAACTTCTAGCAGCCTCAACCTATCACCCCGTGTAAGCCAACCTCATTTCTTTCTGGGCTGTTACAACCAAATCCTTAACTGACCTCCGTGCTTCCTTACAACCTTTCCAGCCATGGGAATCATTTTACACATAAACCTTATTGTATCTTCTCCCTTCTCAACATGTTCCAATGGCCTCCCATAAAATGTAGAGTAAACCCGGAAGCTCTTCACACGGATCCTCCCCCCACTTCCTGTGTTCCTCCCTGTGCTCCAGGCACGTTGGCTTCCAGTTTGACGCTCGCACTGGTGCCCCAGAACCTTATGCTTCCCTTCCCTCTCTGGCCCACTCTTCCCCGGATGCCTCCCCGCTTTGCTCCCTGACTACATCTAGGTGCCTGTGACATCGTCCCTTCTTTAGGTAGACTTCTGACGCATAATGGCACTTCTGTCACTTTCTAACTTATGCCATTATTTTCTTCCTTAAGACACTCGGTACTACCTAACATTATGGTTTTTCTTTTAATTTGTCAAATTATTTATTTTCTACCTCCCCGATAAAATATACTCATTTTCCAATCACAGGCAATCTGTGTTCTCATCATTTGTTTCTGGATCTCTAGTGCCTAGGACAGTGCTGACACAGAAGAGGAATACGGTGAGTATTTTTTTTTTTTTTCTGATAACCAAACACACAACCAAACAAGGTTTTGCTCAGCAGTTCAGGCTGGTTCTGAGCTCACTATGTAGCCTCAAGCTTCCTGCCTCAGCCTCCTGCATGTGAGATTATAGACAGGCACCACCAAACCCAGCTTATATGGTGCTGTGGAATTGAACCCAGGGCCTTATGCTTGTTAGGCAAGCACTTTAACCACTGAGCTACACCCCTAGCCCTGTGTTGAGAATTTTTCGAATGAATAGATGAATAAGTGCCTACAAGATTTCAGGGCTTGGATGGGTAGGATGAAAAAGGAAAGCTCTTAGAAGAGACTTTTTTCCATATCGCTGAACACAATCTCCAATAACAGCTGTTCCTTCCTCCAGTTTGTACCCCTTGCTTGTTCTGACTAAACACCAGCTCTGCAGAGGCAGCAGCAGAGCCACTGCACCTCCGCTACTGACCAGCCTCCCAAGGGATGTGGACAGGGAGGCCATGAGGTAGAAAGGTACCAGAGAACAGAGCTGATAATGGAGTGTGTGCTTGTTATAGCAAGTGCTGTGACACACAATTGTTATGCATTGAAACAAAAAAGGCAAGTGTCACCTAGGCGGATTCTTTCTCAGTTTTTAGCAGGTAAAGCTGCATTTGGATCCCTGCTCCATGCAGCTGTTGAAAAGGACTAGGGCTGCCCTGTGAGTGGCATCCTAATGTAGGACTCACGTGGTGTGGGTCTAGACACACCACCTTCCCGCCACAGCAGACCCTGCTCCCACTTCCACCAAGGGAAATCAGTTTTTCCCAGGGACCAGCAGAAACCCATGTAAACCACAGAAGGAGGATGACATATTAATGAGCACCTCGAGTCTAGAGGCAAGCCTCGATATGAAGTGTGTGCCCTGCAGCTAGGTCACTTAGGCCTCACTTACGCCTCAGTTCCCTTATCCATAAAATCACAATAATGTGTTCTTAGAGCTGTTGAGAGGATCAAATGTTCCGGCCCACAACAGGTCTAGCTTTTTATAAAGGACGGAAGAGGACAAAGAGGAGAGCTGTGACATCTACCACACCCAACATTCTGTGGCCTGTTTTCTCTGGAATGTGACCAGCCTGCTCTATGAAAGCTACAGAATCTCAGGATCATAGGAGTCCAAAAAAACTCAGGAGATAAATAAATAACAGCCGTAACAACAAAATTTGCATCTAAAAGAAGAAGAGGAAGAAATAGGACCTGGAATGACGAACCGATTTGCCTGGAATCAGCTAGTTAGTTGATGGCAGAGCCACGGCTGCCCTCGGATCTCAGGCTTGCGGTGTCGTGCTTCTGCGCTGCACAGCTGCTCCTCGGTGGTGTTAGCAGCCGCTTGGCTTACCACTGCTTGGGCTCAACCCAGACAGTTCAAACCAGCTCTCAGAGTGTCCAAGCTCAGACTCAGCCACAGCTTCACAGGCCTGCAAGGACCCTGCCTCCATCCCCAGTCTCTCTTTTGCTTCCCTCTATCTACCTATTATGGCCTCTGATTCCCAATACTCCAGCCCTGTTTTTCCCAAACCTCTCAGACAACTCGTTTGCCTGGTGTCGAGTGCAGTTGCTCTAGGCTGAGCACAGGGCCGTTGCCAGGACTAAGAATCCATGTGCTCAGGTGGCAGCTAAGGCCCTAGAGAAATACGTGGCCTGGGTCGGGCCTTTGCAAGACCCCAGCTCCTTTCCCATGTTCTGAAGTCCTTATGTAAACCTGCTGTGATGACAGGTCGCCGCTTCTCGTACACTAGAAACAGTAGCCAAATGTCCCACTCTCCGAGGTCAAGGCCACATGCTTAGACTCTCCTGCCTGTCCCTTTCACCTCCCCATTCCTTCATCATTTTTTGAAGTGTCATGTCTTTTACTGAGCCTTTCGAAGGGTGGAATCTCTCTGAGCCAAGTTCAAGGCCCAGTTTCCTCTCTGGAGCAGTATGCTTCAGTTTCAGTAAAAGGGGAATAATAATATTAACTCATGGGATTATTGTGAGATTATGAACATGTACGTAGGTGAGTAGGAACACAACAGAGGATGTTTAAATAAAAAGTGTATTGCGGTATAAGACACATCGCTGTTAATCCCTTTCAAAACACTCCCTCTTGTTCTGAACCCACTCAGCCCATTATTCTTGCTACTTTCTGAGGCACTTCAAGGACTTCTCTTTCACGAGTGTCTTAGTTGTGTGGTAGTGGCCATCTTGATGTCCTGAATTGATTAAGCACAGTTCTGGCAGTTTTGGGCAGTTTCTGTCCAAAAGACTATGATGTGCCCTCACCCTAACCTTCACTGAATCTGGCATAGTGCAGCTCCTGCTCTTCTCCAAAGTCAAAGTGACATGAAAGAGGAGGGCTTGAGTCAATTCGGGACATTGAGGCAGCCATGACAGTGCATCTGAAGAAGTCATGCAAAAGAACATCCGGTACTGCTCCTGGAAGTGACATGAATAGTGGGATGAGTGTGTTCGAGATGAGGGTGAGTTTTTTTTTTAAGGGCAATTGGTGGCAATGTGGCTTTTACTGTAAACTTGTTTAAGGTAAACATTTATTGTATTTTGTGATCATATCAGATGATAGGCAGACAGACAGACAGACAGCTATCACTTATAGAAATGTCTGAGACAAAGCCTCAAAAATATTGTCTATCATTCTCATTATTATTGGGAAGTTTGACTTTGTTAAGCAGAAATTAACCATGGGATTCCATCTGTCCCATTATATGTATTTCCCTCATTTTCCATTCATAATTAAATATATTTTAGTGCATTAGCTAATGTAGTTCCCTGGGAAGTAGCTCTCTTCTGGACAGGGACCTGGCCTGATTCTCTCTTTGAGCCTCCCTCTTTTTCTCTATTAAATGGATCAAGTCATGTGTGCCTCACACTGTTAAGAGGCTTAACCTGTTCTTGAATGAACAGTAGGCACTAATCTCACCTTATGCCTGATTATCTCTTTGAGTAACCTGATTGGTATTACTTTTATCATAACAAGTCATCCATTTTTATAGACCAAAAATTCAAATATATCAGTAATTCCATGCAGTTCAACTTTATAACAGCATCAGTTGTCATAAAAGCGAGAATATCACCCACCATTCATTTAATGCTCTGTCCTGTAGCTGCTGTCCTTTCTGGTTCATATGGGCTATTCCATTCAATCTCCAGGAACCCAGTGAGGTATGCACTACCATCATCTCCATACGTCAGATGAAAACACTGAAGCGCCTAGAAATTTAGCAAATGTTCAGAGGTAAGACGCGAACCCGGGGGTTCATTCCAGAGCTCACTCGCGCAGCAGCCACTCTCCTGCAGGGCCTTCTTCTCAGTCTGCCTTTAATCTGCAAGGCAGGTCCATGTTCTTCGTACCCAAAACTGGTCAAGCTTCTGCTACCAAGGAGAAGATGCCCTGGTTCTGCCCTTTGCCTCCCTAAGACTTAATTCATCCTACTTCCTTGCCACTTCACGTGGATCTATACCCTCACCCCCTTCTCTGTCCCTGTGAGGATTCTGACGTCACATCCTTGTCTCCTCTGCCTGTACTTTTCAGCTCCTAAGCAGACCCTGCCTAGTCCCGCTTGTGCACATGACAGTATCGGGAGCGGGCTGGGAGTGCAGAGAACACGAGACTGGGCTCTGCACTGCGCTGCCGTTGGCAAACAGGAAAGAAGACCGACACACGCAGCGCACACTCAGGAATGATGGAGCAGCACAGACCTCTACTATACAGTAAAGCCTGCCAGTAGAGCCGAGCGTTAGGAGAAAATTAAGAATGAGAATCATGACGTAATTCACCCAAAGCCTGTCTGTTACCTGCACCAAGCCCAAGATCCGGCCAAAGGAGCCAAAGAAGAGCACAAATTGAGCTTACCCAAAAGGCGACAGAGCACGAAGCAGCCCTGTGGAGTGTCCACCAGTCACCAGTCAATTCACGACTCAGCAGTAGCAGCATCCGGCTTCTGTCCCTCACCGCATGTGATGCCTAAGCCTTTCCCCATAAATCAGGAGTCAGGTGACCATAACTTAAGTTCTCTCCACTGCCTTGCCTGCCTGAGCACAGCAAATTGCAGCTCTAAAAGCCCTTTCCCCCCGGTCTTGGACTGACATAAACAGCAAATTTCCAGGTAATGTTTGTTTCAGTCCCCTTTCCACTAGCCGGGCCTCATGTATCTGAAGCCATTAAGCCTACCCACAGGCAGGTATCAGGCAGGACCAGAAAATCAATAGGGGCTAGGGAAGCGAGATATTCCCTCCCTCCTCTGCCAGTTAGGGAAACCCGCCTGAGGAGATCAGAGAGCAGTCAGCTTCCAAATGTCCTTTTGTCCCTTCACGTATAGAAAACACAGAAACAATCTTTTGCCAAGAATATAGGCAAAGGCTAAGTTTAAAGATTTTAATAGTATGGTCAAACCAGCCAGACGAAAGCCTTCTTCACGTCTGAGAGGCGGTTAGGGAATTTGTTCTGGAAAAGACGAGGAAAGAGAGATTCATTGGATAGCTGTGTGAATTGATCAGGCTTTCTGGACAAGGCAACATGGCAATCATTCGCATCAACCTCTGAAAAAGCTCGGAAATTTGTGTTTCCAAGCCCAGCTCCTGAGGCTCAGGCCATGTGAGTCCTCACTGATCTATCGTCATGAAAAAAAAGTTCATTTATGAAGGGAACACAGACATCATGAAGCAGCACACATTCCCAGACACTGGAGTTTTGGGTAAAGGATGAAGGCAAAACACGGGTTTCCTGACACCCACCCAGACCAGAAGCTGCAGTGAAATACAGCCTCATTGTTGTTTTGATCTGCATTTTTCTAATAACCAAAGATACTGAACATCTTTGTGTACTTACTGGACTTTTGCACTTCTTTTGAGAAATGTCTGTTCACTTCAATTGCTCATTTTTTGATTGGGTCTTTTAATCTGGGTAGTATAATTTTTTAGTTCTTTATATATATTCTAGATATTAGTCGTCTGTCCAAGAAGTAGCTGATAAACATTTTTTCCCACTCCTTAGGTTGTCTCGTCACTCTGCTGGCTGTTCCTTTGCTACACAGAAACATTCTAGTTGATACAATCCCATTTAGTGACTCTTTGGTGTTACTGTTTTTGTGCAACTGGGTTTTCTGTTCAGAAAGTCCTTGCCAATGTCTACATCTTCAAGTTTGTAAAATATCTTATTCATTTATCATTTATTTATTTATTATCTTTTAGAAGTTTCAATGTTTCTGTTTAAATATCTAGATCATTGATCTAATTTGATTTGATTGGCTAATAATGAAAGACATGTCTAGATTCATTCTTCTTCATGTGAATATGGTTATTTCATCATCACCATTTGTTAAAACGACTGTCGCTTTTCTAGTGTGTGCTGGCCCTTTTGTCAAAAGTCTGAAAGCTGAGAGGGCCTGGGAGTTATTTCTACATCTTCCAGAGAGATGGGGTTATTTCATCTCTTCCACTGATCAACATGCCTGTTTCTGTGCCAGTGCCATGCTGTTTTTTTTAAATCACTGTAGCAAACTCATTTGCATTTTCTCTCCCAAAATGAAGTACCTAAGCATAAATACAAACACACACGTATGTCTGTGTACTAAAAAAACCCATAAATATACTGATGAAAGATATCAAAGAAGATCTAAATAAGTTGACAGAACATACAATATTCATGAAAGCAAGATTCAAAATAGTAAAGATATTAACAAGCTTATTTGAAAAGTCAAAGGAATAAAACAGCCTTGATGATTCTGCAAAAGAAAAATAATATAAGAGGAATCAATCTACATGATTCTAAGACTTATATAAATATGGTAATTCAGGCAATGTGATAGTGGTGGTGGAACAGATACCTGGGTCAGTGAAACCTATTCATGGGGCAACATAAATATGTTCAGTTGATGTTTGACAATTCAATTCAATGCAAAAATAATTCAATGAAGGAAAGATTTTAAAAAATAAGTGATAATGGCTCAACTGGATACTCAAAGGTCAAAAATAATGAGCCTTACCGTAAACCTCATACCAGTTAAAAATTAATCCAAAGTATATCACAGGTTTAAAAATAAAGCATAAAATTATAAAACGTTTAGAAGAAAGTGATAGAGAAAATCTGTAGACATAATGAAGATTTGCTGGATGTGTCAACGAAAACGTAATACTTAAAGGGAAAAGTTTGTAAATTGAATCTCCTTAAAATTGAAAACTGTTGTCATGTGAAGATCTTGTTAGAAGGATGAAATGACTAGCTATCTACTGGGGGAAAAACATTTTTGAAGCATGTATTCGACAAATGCTTTGCATCTATAATACCTGATGTAAAAAATCTCAAAAATTAAAAATATAGAACAAGTATAAATGGTGCAGAAGAGCAGACATTTCACAAAAGATGTCAAAAATACACATGAAAAACTGTCCACTTCATTAGTCATTAACAAATTAAAATTACACTATTAAAGATAGTTGAAATAAGAGACAGTGACAAGGATGTAAAGTAGATCTCTCTTAGATTGATGATGGGAATGGAAAGTGCTGTAGCCATCTGGAAAACAGTTGGACAGTTTCTTAGGAAATAAAGCATGCAATTACCATATGACCAACAATTTCATTCTTAAGCATTTATTTCAAAGAAATAACTTGTGCTGTCATAGCAGCCTAAACACAAATGTTCATAGCATCTTGATTTATAACAGCAGTGTTAGTTTGGATTCTTACAAAAGGCAGAATTTACAGAAATTGTAACAAAAGGGATCTATTTGGAAGACTTAAAAGTGTCAAGACAGAGATAGTCCAAGATGGCGGCCTGCATGTGTGAGAGCCGGAGGGTCTGATGGCTGCTCAGCCATGAGGTAGACACCCACCCAGGACTGAAGGACAGCTAACAAAAGTCTGATGCAGATCTCAGTTGTTTGAAGGACAATGGCGAAGACCGGAGACCGAAGATCAGCGACTGGAGATGGACAGTGGATAGACAGGCACATGTCAAGACTGGAGCAAATCCGTGATGAAGATCTGCACTGGACAACTGTGAAGGTAGGAACTTTCCCAGAGGGAAAAGCTGTAACAATCTTCCTTCTTCCTTCCTTTTATACAGTTCGAGGTCCCAGTTGTGTCTCCCACATCCGGGTGGGTGTTATTCCCTCATTTGTTGGCCCACACATCACTCACACTCTAATCCAGGCTGGTTTGTAACTGCCTAGTCTAGGAGTAGTTCCTTAACCCTAATCCATCTGTGGTTCCTGATTGCCTGCAATTGACATAATCTCTCCAGCAGTCACAAGCAGGATACTGGCAAACCCAGAAGGTCTTCTTGGAATGAGTGGTCGGACAACACAATGGAATGCTACTCATCAGTAAAGAAAAGGAATGAACTGTTGATACTTGCCACAATATAAAGGGAGCTTAAATTAGTTACTTTCCCACTACTGCTGGTTCCATAGACAATCCATTAACATTTAAATACATGAGACTTTTGGGGGACATTCCAGAGTCAACCCACAGTAAGTACTTACCCAGCATGTGCAAAGCCCTGGGTCTGATTCCCCAGCCCCACATAAAAATTGGTTGGGCATGATGGCAGGTGCCTGTAAACCTAGCCCATAGCAGGCTGAAGCAGAAGAATTGTTCTGAATCTGAGGCCAGCCTGAGCTACACAGTGTGTTCATGACCAATCTGGACTGCAGAGAGGGACTTTGTCTCAAAATAATAATAATAATAATAATAATAATAATAATAATAATAATACATGCCCTGTCAGGTCATTGCTCCATTGACCCATCATCTAACAACATACACAGCTTCTAAACTCTTCAAAGGCTGAACTGACTGTGACCCCCCATCATCCAATCATCTTCCAGCCCCCAAATTTTTTGGGGGGTGCTATTTAAAATCTAAACCAGACAGACCTCAAAAGCATTACGCTTACTGAAAAAAACTTAATCTCAGAAGGTTTTATGCTGCATAATACCATTAATAGAACATTTTAGAAATGATAAAAATATAAGAGCAACTTAACAGCTGCTGGAGGACAGGAACGGGGGTGGAGAAGAGTGGGGGCAAGCATTCCTGCCAAGATGTGGCATCTTGTGTATGAAGAAAATATTCTGGATCTTAATTTTAGGGGTAATTATACTGACCTGCACATACACTGTACACATGCAGACATGTCAGTGAACGCATCTTTAAAATGGGAAAACTGAACACAACGTCTGGTCCATCTGACGCAATGTTCAGTGTCAGCTTCCTGGTTTTACGGTTGTGTCCAGCAATCGAACACCATGGAGGCTGGGTGCAGACTACACAGTACTGTTTAGACCATTTTTGTAACTTCCTGTGAGTTTATAATTGTTTCAAATTAAAAAAAAAAGAAACAGGAAGACTAGAAGCTAAATTTAAAAGATAAGTTTTAGAAACTAACCTACCTCCTTAAAATAAATTTTAAGGCTAATCTAACTCTCTACAATTTTAAGGACTTCTTAGTCAGATGTAATGACTGTCAAAGAGCCTATTCCTCTCGCTGAAGAAGGATATGAATGTGGAATTTTTAAAAAGGCAGCAGCTGACGAGAACAGAGGTAAGTAGGCCACAGCCCATAAATGTCTTAAGTAAAGAAGTGCGCACCAGAGTTAAAAGGAAGGAAGCTGTGTGCTTCCTGACACCTGGGCACAGAACAAAGGGCAGGAGCAGAGGGGCCCCAGCCGGCCTGGGCTCAGGGAGCAGGGGGTAAGACAGCACCCCTGTGTGAGTGGGTGGAGTGAAGAAGAAATCGATTCTGGACTGAGGTAACAGGTTAGGTCACACTAGTAAGGATGCAGGTCTAGCTCCTGGGCCCGGATGTCTGAGAAGGAATCCTCCCAGCTCCTTGCAGAGGGGAGCTGTAGCTCCTGCCTGCCTTGGAGAGCTACCCTGCTTGGTCCCACGTCCCCCACCCAAGCCCAACACACATTAGTAATAGTCATCGCCTCGACCTGCTTTGACACAGAAGCTCTTCTGCCCTTTTTTTCCACAAATGTTCCGTATCTGTGACCTCGTTTGAGCCGCACTGTTCACTTGTAACCTAGTCAGGGGAGATAATTTTCTTTTCTTCTCTTCTCTGTTCTTTTCTATTGTAAGATGAGAAAATTAGGAGGAACAGAGGGGGGTCACTGACTAGCATGAATGGACAAGGAGTTACATTTCAGGTGCTGGAGGTGGGACCATCAGCTCTGAATTATGCATCGCGTTTCCTGTTTTCTTAGTAGGCCACCTCAACTCCCAGGTGACAATCTTCAGCAATCTGAGGTACGAGGGATGAGGTTGAAAGAAGAGAAAGAAGCGACCAGCAAAACCAGCCCCACAGAAATGGCTCTGATTTTTAAGGTGCCACCATCAAGTAAGTAGGGCTCGTATTAGCTTTATTTTTGTGTGCTCTATTTTTTCTCAAGGAGGGCATAAGAAATACGGGATTCACCCAGGCTGACTCCGTGTTTCGGGTAATTCTTGAGTCTTATTCGTGCACGGGTCCTGGATTAATCAGAATGTATTTTTATCTCCCAACCTTCCGGCTGAAGCTTACAGCGCTGTTCTCTGCCTGCTGGGTAAGGTTGCCATAGAAACTCTTTTAGGTGAAGCAGTGTCTGGCTTTGCAATGTTGTGACTGCAAGCTGGGAAGAAGACAGACCAGCCACTCCCAGACAAGAACAGGGCTTGTTCCAGGATCCAGAAAGTGCTCCATCGCTTCCAAGGTTTCCAGTGCCCCATGGAGTGGAGTGTTCTCCAAATAGATCAGTCAGTGTCTAACCACACAAAAGATAATACATTTTGCCTTCTGAAGCTGAGGTGTATTGGCCCTCCCTGGCGCCTGCTGAGGAAGGCTGCCTGACTATTAGGGGGTCTAGTAAAAACCCCCGTGATGAAGCTGCTGGCCCGAGACGAACGTGTGTGCCCTTTTCCATATTTGGGGTTGTCACAACTATAGCTTAACGTTAACCCTATTTGGACTAACAAGTTGATAAATCATCCATTAGGCTTTTCCCCCTCTTTTTACCAGGTCACTAGTGAGATCGTTTATTTTTCTCCAAGAACACAAAAAGATTTAACAACTGACTAGGGCACTTAAACATTGCTGGGTAATAGATCTCCCTGAATCCAAAAGTGATAAAGTGACTCCGATTTATATCTGAGATTAGAGCACAGGCTCATGAGGTCTTGTGGTTTGGATCTGGAATGACCCCCAAAAGTCTCATGTGTTTGGATATTATGGGTTGTCTATGGAACCGTGTGCTTTTGGGAGATTGGGCCCTGATCTGGAAGGGTGGGTTGTAGGCATGTAGATTGGGCTACAGACGTGTAGTGGGTGCTTACCACATCTTCCACACCTGGAAGGGGTAGAACACTGGGACATATCTGGAGAGATTATAAGCTGCTTCCTGCCTTCCTTAAGAGATGAAACTCAACTTGCCTTGACTTGGCTTCCTGTTGGCAATGTCATGAAGCGCTACCTCCATCTCTGCCTCTGCCATGCGATTCCAGTGTTGCTGGCCTTCCCTGAGTGGACTGTGGCCTTCTGAAACTGTGAGCTAACGCAAACTTTTCCTTCCCAGATTGGTGGATGTTGTGTCTTGAGTCACAGCAATGAAAAAGTAACCAAGACATGAGTTTTTTCCACTGGAAAGGAAAACTCTGTTAAAAATTAATCTACAGCTTATATGCATAGTATTCTGGCAAAACAACTTGACAGTGTTTTCTTCATGTTCTAAGACTTATGTGAGACTAAATTTAAAGGTGGTGTACTAATTCATCTGGCAAAGAAAATGTCAAGACAGTCCAATGTTCAGGCTGCAGCATGGGTACTGGGCAGACCTGCAGTGAAAGTGAGGAGGAGAAAACACTAGTTGAAAGGCTTAAAATTTTTACAGTTTAGCCCAAAAGAAAATGCACGTAGCAGTGAGGCCAAGGAATGTGGTTGCTGAAAAATCAGAGCTATTGGGGTGGGGGGGGGGGGAGCCAAATACCTTGCACTGAAACAATAAACAAGAGCTCTAGAGGGCATCTCAAAACTTGGCCCGACCACACCCATCAAGGGTATAAAAGGGTGAGCTCCTTTAAAAGAGTTTGTTGAAAAGAACCTGCCTTTTCCTTAATGGCTGCCAATGAAAGTGTATCCCTGATTTCCACCCGTCAGACACTCAAAAGCCACCGCAGCTATGGACCAAGGGAGCCAGGCTACTGCAGGAGCTGGCAGAAGACCTTGGTGTGCTCATGTAGTGCTGGTTTTCCAGACATGCAGAATGCAGGAGTTACGGGATCAAGATGACTTCCACCCAAATTTTGGATAAAGGCGCCAGCCAAAAATGTCTGACAGTGCCACTCTTCCTGTTGAGAGTTCTGAAAGGGTGATGCTTGAAGCTCTAAAATTAAAATCAAACCTATAACGGAGACCCTAGAAAGTAGAAGATGCCCCCAAAATGTGAAACATATAATTTTAAAAGTCCACAGAGAGCAGAACAGAAGAGAAGCAGCTTAAGAGGGAGACCAGGTGGGCTGCAACCAGAAAGGTCATAGGTCGGAGGGTTCACAAGCCCTTAGGACCTCATATTTCACCACCACTTGCCCAGGTGCTAGACAGGGAGCTATAGAGTAAATGTTTTCCCTGCCATGTTTCAGTCGTTGGCCCAGGTCAAAGAAACAATTAAATTTCCATCCCTCAAGATCTGTTCCTCTAGACCCACATTCAGGAGAAATAAAGTGTCAATTAGAGTTTGCTCAAAGAAAGGAAATTGTACTGAGGATATAAAGACCTATTAGAGGAATTAGACCGCTGTTGAAGTTTTTCATAAGAATGAGACACAAAGTAGAAGGCATTAATAAAGTGAGACTCTAATGTTGGAATCAGAAATCAGAAGGAAAAAAAGTCGTTAAAGAAGTTTGGCCAAAGAACAGGCATAAGTGAGCAGCCTAGACTTAGAGGGAATTCTGAGAAACAGTCATATCGGGCTGAAAACAGAAATGCAAAAGGAGGACTTGTGCAGAAGTCTAGGAAAAGGTCGCCTCTGTATTGTTCATGGCCTTGGGGTATACACCTATGCCTGGGGCTCCCATTGGAAACCTGGGTGATGGTCTGAAAGATAAACAGGTTGCAGAGCAAGGATTAAAAAAGAACCCTAAGCACTTACCTCTCTGCCCACCTGACCACATTTCTCACTGTGAGGAACTTTTTGTCGTCGTAATGTCTGCTTCTTCACTTCAACTTCCTGTGTCTCATGCAAGTTCTTCCGAGCAACTCTAAAAAGGAGTTATACAGAGTAGGAAATTCTAGGAAATATAGTTTACAGGTTGATTAAATCAATGCAGCACGACCTAACAGCCGTCTAGAAGTGTGCATTGGAAACAGAGAACAGCAAATGCAAACCCAGAGAAGAATGTGGAAATACATCAGTGACTTAGTCACTTGCCTGTTCCTAGAGCTCAATACCTGACACTTAAAGGACCTGAGGTTTATTTTAGCTCACAGTTTCAGAGGGCTCAGTCCATGCATTTCCAGCTGGCAGTGGTGGAAAGGCAGAGAGAAAGCAGGAGATACATCCTTTTAGGTCACACCCCCAGTGACCTGTCCCTCTAACTAGGCCCCAACTCCAAATAGCATAAGCAATCATCAATGAATTAATCTGCTAATGAGTGTAGAGACTTCATGAGTCAGTCGCCTTCCAAACACAAGAGACTTTTAGGGGCCATTTCACATTAGAACCATAACAGCCAGACACTGTGTGGCCTGTTGAGAAACAAGGAAAACTTTGTGATGACAATTGCATTGTGGTCAGCCATTGTGTGTGGTTATGTTGCTGAGAAATACGTAAATCTGGGAACTGAGAAAAAGAGAATCATCACTTCACTCCCTTTGCAGTGATAGTCTCTTAGTGTTTCCCTATTCCGTCTCTTAAATATTTATTAATCAAAAAGCAAGGAAAATGGAACATTACAACTCAACTAATCTCCAAAGAATTTAGTCTCAAATCCTTTTCTAAACATCATCAATCTTTGATCTTCATAAAATTCCATTATTGTCTATATTATTAAAAAATTCAATGTTAAGAAACTTTCTTCACATAATTTATTAAAGTGACCTGGAGCTTTCCCTCTGGGTTGATTTCAGTAGGTATTCATAGACTATAGTAGGTAAGCTAAATTATTTCCTGTTGTTTTTTCAAAGCCTCATTATGTAACTTTGCTCAAGGCACGAAATATCTTCATCACTGTTTCCAAATACTATAGGCATGCAAGGTAATCTTAGGTTACCTCTGGAAAGATGCAACTGTAGTAATATAAATTGTGTCTGAAATGTCTTTAAGTTTACAAAGCACTTTCAGATATGTTTTTATATTTGAGTTCCAAGCGTTGCAACAAAATAAGCAAGATAAATGTCATAATTACCATGTTCGTGGAATTGGCAACAGTTTCTGGGCTCTCAAAAATCTTTCTCTTTCCAGAGCTCTTTCAATTCACCGCTATGATGTAGTGAATTGAAACTGACTAGTTTGCTGGGTCAGATACTCTTTTCCTCCAGGAGTGGTGACAGTTTGTGCTATTTTATACCCACTTCATTATCTGACAATGTCTGTGAGCAACATGTACATTCTAAAGTACTGCTGCGAAGAAAACATTCTTTGGTAAAAGAAAGACTTGGAGTAAGAGAATGCCTTTATCACTTCTTAGCTCTGGGTCTAAGGGAAAGTTATCTAATCTCTCTAGACTTGTGCTTCCAATTTGTAAAAAAAAAAAATCAAATCATTTTGCGAAGTTGCTAGTGTAGCAAGATTGCATTATGGTGTACACATCATTAGAGTGCCTGGTGCCATGCCAGTCACATACCAAGTATTCAGAAAATACCATAGTGCACCTAAAAATCCTGTATAATTCTAAGACAAGACTGAGCACAGTTCCACACCAATTCCTCTCCAGCCTTTCTCATTTTTTCCAGCTTCATTCTACCCAAAAACTCCAATCCCTACCCAATTGTTCTCAAATTGTTCTGTACTCTTGCTTTTTAATTAATTTGAAAAATAAGTAGTGAGTACCGTACTAAACTCTGGATATAAAACAGTGAAGAAAACCTTGTGTTCTTATTCCGGAGGAGCTTCTAGTCATGCAGAAAGCAAACTGTGTATCAGTAGACACACAGGTGGCTGTGCAGCAGCAAGTGCTGACAAATGCTGAGTGGGAAGACCCGGATGCGGTGTGGAATATGGAACCTCACTTCGGTGTTGAAGGATATTTTCTTCAGAGTGACACGTAAGCATACCGATAAAATACTAGAAAAAAAAAAACCCCAACCCTATATAGAAGGAACAATAGTGCGGAGAGAGAACAGCAGGTGCAAAAACCCTAGTGGAAGGGGTAAACACACTTGAGAATCCAGCATGACTGGACTGTAATGAGGAAGGGGATGTAGTGTGAATGAGGTTGGACAGGCAGACATGACCAGACCTCATAGAGCCGTGCATGTAGGTTGGTCACCCTCAGAAGCAAATCCTTAAACAAGTCTGAGCACCAGCAGTTTATTTAGGAGATTTTAAAAATAAGTGGTTGAGTGAAATACAGAAGAAAATGAAGCCAGTAAAAGATGTGTAATTGGACAGTTCATCGCTGGGGACACCTGCGTCTTAATCCCCATGACAACTCCCAGACACGGTATAAGATAGATCTATACCCAGGAGGCCAGGAAGCTGGGCTCCCTGTTAGCCAAATCCCTGTGCTACGCGGAACCAGAATTATCCGGTACTTACGGCATTTCCTTTGCAGGATGAGCACCTTTATGGCCAGAAAACTGAGCTCCAGAGCAGAAAGGCGTAGTTATATGCAGATAATACCCTGAACAGGAGGAGAGGAACACTGAGGGATGGGAGGGGGAGTGAAGGAGGTCACATGAATTACATTGTCCAATTTCAGTGAAGACCCACTGATGGATTTTGGCTAATGTATGGTATCGTACAGTTGAGGCCGTTAGTTCTGTTTGTCCAGATAGGTAATAGGATCCTTGAAGATAAAGATTATGCTTCCCATTTCCCTAGTGCCAGCCATGCCAATGGCCCAACACTGTTTACCAGCTAGGTGTTGAGCCCATAGGTTTAAGCCACTGTCCGTGACGAAAGGCATACAATGGATCCAAGGTAACTGGAACACAAAAGATCAAATTAAACATTTTACCTATAAAGATTTTTGGCATTACTTTCCACTAAGTCTCTTACTTAGTGCAATGGTGCATGGGTCAGAGAGAGTTAACGATATCTGCACGATCTGTGGAAGCATTTTAGAAAGAATCCAGCCATCAGACAGGTGGAACGAGACTAAGATGGCCTGCACTTTAATTCTGTCTTTCCAAGGTTGCAATAGTTTTCCTGATTTCATTGGAATATGTTCTCTTTGTAGAAATTCTAGAAAATGTATAAAAGTACAAAAACTCAGGGAAAAGGAAGGTTTTTAAAAAATGGCTTAGGAATTGTAGTATTCACCCAAGGCACACTGAGTTGAATTTTTTAAATGTTAGAGTCAAATGCTTTTATACTGAATCTGACCTGAAACATTTTTATAATTTATCCTCCTTTTCTTTTGGTCCAGTCCTATGTGAAAACAAAAATTGGGTGTCACTATTCTCTGCCTCTAGAGTGTGGGTGTTTGGCCAGCTTGTGCCCTTGTAGCTCCACTCCTGGGCAATCTGGTCTATGGTCTGACAAGAATACCAACGCCCAGGTCAAGGTCAAAGGGGCATTTTGGCTGGGGGCATTCTGTAGAGTACAACCTCAGAGCTGGGCAAGACCAACAGCCAGCAGGTGCTGGCTTTGTGTCACACAAAGAGCTACCAATCACCTCCTTAGAAATTGTCACACTGGAGGACATGGGGCCGGTGTCTTGTCTCTGCAAGTACAAAGTCAGCCTGCTCAGGTGGTTCCAATCAGCACCTCTGGGCCCATGGGTCCAGTGGAGTCTTCTAACCTCACCGTTGTGAGAACAGACGTTCGTGCACGTTAGAAAGACTTTTGTTTTGTTTTTAGAGAATCTTCAGTGAGTGCTTAAACTCTGCTGCTGTTGGAATGCTCATCTAACTTTGCTCACTTAGAACACATGGGATTTCGGGGACAGGAACTTCTGGGACAGCCGCAGGGCACACTACTCACTTCCCTGGGAGTTCCCGTCGGTGGAGTCTGAGTGGAAAAGTGGGACAGTGACACTTCATGGAACAGACAGATTACATCACCTGGACAAATTTCTAGCTGCCAGCAGAGGGAAAAAGAAAAGAAAAACATCTAAAGCCATTCCTGTAAGGTAATATTCTTTCTTAATTTTGCATTTCTCGAGCACTGAGGAGTTCTTGCATCAAATCCAAACTCCTTTACTTGGCACTTAATGTCAACTCACGTGTATTGCCTCTGAGGCAGGAAGATTCCTCGTAGAAAGAGAGGTGGCGCAAGATAACACTCCACTGCTGAGGGCACAGACTCGACTTGGAATCCTAGATTCTGTACTTAATAGCGATGTGCCACCGCCGACTTTACCTTGCCACCTTGTGCCCTGGTTACCTAAGTAAAATGAGCAGAATCACGAATAAGGACTATATCATTAATTATTGCTATTAGTTAATATACATATAGAGAATACCTTATTAAATATTAATAACACATACTTGTTAGGGTTGTTGTGATTGTTAACTGTGATAACATAATGCTTCATAGTTCAGATCTCAATTAGTATGTTACAAATATATTAATAACAAACTCTTATATGACATTTGCAATATGCTTATCACTATAATAGAAATTTTTTGAAGGTTCTTTTTTGGAGACACAGTCTCGCTCTGTAGTCCAGGTCCCAAGCTCACTATGCTCACCAGTCTGATTTCAAACTCATGGCAATCCTCCTGCCTTACTTAGCCTCTTAAGTTCTGGGATTACAGGTGTGCACCACCACGCCCAGGTAATTACTATGTGGTGCTGGGAAATTAAACCCAGAGCCTGGAACAAACCATTACACCTCCCAGAGCTGTGACAGAACTTTTAAATCTCAAGTATAAATTAGATTATTTAGCCATTTTCTTCTCTTTAAGTCATCTATGTTATTTATATGGCTTAAGGTTTTTTTGGTCAATTCTTCATCATTGAAGATAGAATTTAATGGAATATAAGGTCTTTTGTCGACATACTTAAACCAATTCAAAATCTTCCCTACTTGGTGAGTTTGAGACAAGAGCTGGAGCCCTCTTACCTCCTGTCACACTAGTCCTGAGGACCAAATCAGTGATGGGTCCCTGGTGATGACATCTAATGTATCCACAGCACCCGGCATGGGGGCACAGGCCTACCATCCCAGCACTCTGGGAGGCTGAGGCCAGAGAACCGCAAGTTTGAGCCCCACCTGGGCAACTTAGTGACTTGACAAGATCTGGTCCTGAAATGAAAAACAAACAAACAAACAAACAAACAAACAAACAAAAAACAGCCACTGCTTTGCTCATTGTTTCCACTGGAGCTACACAAAAATAAGGCCACAGGCAAGTCCCTTCCCTCCAGCATGAGAACAAGAGGCACCTCTCCTCCCTCTGAGAGTTGGTTCCACCCTCAAGGCCATCTAGGGCCCTTGGGATAACCAAGAGCACGCAGCTGCCTACTTATTTGCATTGTAGTCATGGATCATAAATGCCAATTGAAGAGGGAGTAGGATGTTATAAACACATCTTTGTCCTTTCATGAATAATCTTTCTCCTAATTCTGACTTTTTATATCCTTCACCTCAGGTAACTAAGGTTTTTCCTTCCTCTGTCCCAGCTCTTATCACCAAACCCCTCACACTCCTTTGGAAGGAGACCATGGCTTCTCTTGCTTCCACTCCCTAGGACGAGAAGTGTTCACTGTCCTGAGCCCCACTGTCGTATTCTGACAATCCGTGTGTCCAAGTGACTCAGCTTTTAGGGCTTTTTGCTGCCTCCTCAAAGCTCTCTAGCAACTTCCCTGAAGTGACTTCCTCAGCAGAATGGCTGTTCTCTCTTCTCACACTCACCTTCGGCATCAAAAACAGCCATTAAAAAAAAAAAAAAGCAGTCTTCCCCGGTGACAGTGCTATTCTGACTCCAGACATTTTTTTTTTCTGTGTCGACTCTGAGACCTGCCAAACATCCATCAACTTTAGATCTAGACCGTATCATGAGTTCCATAAAGGATTATTGACTTACTGACCTAGATGTGAGACTGAAGCATCTGCTTCTCTTTTGCCTCTTCAAATGTCGTGACTTTGTTTTGCTTCTACTGCTCTATATATAAAAAAAAAAAATCTACATGGAAGCTTTGTACCTCTTCTCTTACACCTTGTCTTATGAACTCTTCAGCCATGTCCTTTTTTTTTTTTTTTTTTTTTTAGCTTGTTTGTTTTTATTTTGAGACTGCTCTGTAGTCCTGGCTGGTCCTGAAGTCAGTAGGCAGCCCAGACTAGCCTCAAACTCACAATTCTCCTACCTCAACCCCAGGAGTGTTGGGATTTCAGGTGTGTGCCACCACGCTCAGCTGATGTGGTGCTGGGGAATCGAACCCACAGCCTTGCACTTGCTAGGAAGTGCTCTGACTTCTGCACTACACCTCTGGTCCCCATATCCTTTGTAATAAGCCAGTAAACTTAATAGAACTAATAAATGAAATTCTGACAGTAATATCTACTTGCTGAACAATAAATATGCTTGTAAATGTATAAATCTAAGAATGATGCACTCCCAATCTTCTTCCGTGCTTGCTGTCAGCACCTGAGTCACTTGGCAAAAGCCCCACAGCACAGACCTGCCTGTCTCTCAATGTGGCTGCCCAGCAAAGATGCCCCTCTCCCAAACATCCTCTCAGACCATCATCTTCTGGCCCTCTTGCCTCTCAGCTGCTCACAACCCTTAAAATTACTTTCTGTCTCCATTTTCATCACCAGTCACTACATGACTGTGTATTCTCCTTTCCCGTCATCTATTGGATCTGACCTATGATTAGCCATTTCACAAACATACTCACCGCTATCCCAGAATGCTTCACCACCTTAAGCTCATTCTGTTCCAATTGCTACTTCGTAGATTTCAGGAAGGATTGTTGTGATGATTTAAATGTGGTGTGTGCCCCCAAAAGCCTCTGGTATTTGTAGCCATGTGCTGTTGAGAGGTGGGGCCAGTTCAGAGGGGGTGGATTCCTGGGGCTTGTCCCAGAAGGGGCAGGTCACTGGGGCATCCCTGGATGGACAGCTCCACCCCTTCCTCTCTGACCTAGCTTCCGACCACCATGCCATGAGGAGCTGCCTCCACCTCCACCACGTGCTACCCCCATTTCTGGCTGCCTGTGGGTCTGTGACAAGCTGTTTCAATCACCTTTAACTTACCATCTCACTTCTCAGAGGTATTTTTCCATCTCTCTTTCATTCTCCTTAATTTTATCCAGTTATTCACTCATAGCACGAGACTTACTGCCTGTTTCACTGATATATTTTCACTTTCACTTGAGCAATTTTGCATTCTTCTCTTCCTTCTCAACATCTCAGTGTTTTCTTCCTTTTTTGTCTCTTCTTGGTCTCCTAAACTTGAGATTCACGCCTCAGCCTTGCTCTTGATCCCGACCATCCTTCCTCCTGGCACTGTGCTCTTCAAACTTTATTGCCTTTTCTTGTTTCTCGTATCTCTCCTTCTGGGTTCATATTTCGATCTTTGCCTCTGGACCTCCCTAGGAAAACCTTGACCTATCCTAAATTATCATCCTTTCCCTGTCCCTCCTTCATTCCTACTCTTAAATATTTTGCAAGTGGAATGGAACCGATCACATCCACTAATTTTGCACAAGATGGTCTTGCTTAACTTCTATCACGTATTTCTTCCCCTCCCTCCTCCTGCCAAATGCCTCTCAAGGTCGTCGTTGATTTCCTAATCACAGAGTCCCCAGCCAGCTTTTCCACCAATCAGCCCAGGCTGCAGTGCTTGTTGTTGACACAAAGCATTCCTGTCTTTCCTCCCTGATGCAATACTCTTTTGATCTCCTCTTATCCCTTTGATCATTCTTTCTCCATTACTGACTACACTTCCCTCTCTACTCCCCTAAATTTAGGTTGGCTCAGATCTCCCATCTCTTTATAGTCTCTCATAACCATCCATTTCCACTGCTTCAGTTATCACTGTAGGTGATTTCAAAACCTGAAATCTTCAATATTCCAAACAAGATCCAATGATCTTGAACAAAGGACCCATGATCTTTTTTTTCCCCAAATCACTACTGCGGTCATCTTCCCTATGCCTGCTGCATTCACAGTGCTACAACTGTTCACCTCATTAATGTAAAGCTTTCTCCATCTGTCGTCACTAGGGTGACCAGGTGACCTGTCCTGCATCTTGTCATTTGCCAAGTCCAATGCCAGAAGGAGATGCATCCCACTCACACTACTCTGTGCAGCCCCTTGTCCCTCCCACTACAGCCGCTCCATTCATTTCTCCTAAGTCTGGTCATTCCATGTTTCTGGCTCTGCGAGGTCAATTTTTCTGAACCCATGTCCCATCCCCTCACTCACGACCTCCAGTGACCTGTCAACGAAGTCTACATTCCTGAGTCAGTATTAAGGACTAACTACCGCAGGTACCTTTTCAGCACCAGCCACTATTATTTCTCTGAAAGTGTTCAATGTTTAGATGAAATAAATCACTCACTTTCCCCATCTGAGGCCTGAATCGTCCCTGATTCTCTGCTTCTGTTCAAGCTGTTTTCCTGCAAAGCATGTGCTCTGAGTCACTTCTGGTGAAATCCTGTCTTTGATCCAGGACTTGTTTTAAGTACACTTTCTACATACGCCTCTAAGTTGTTCGGGGCATGCCCTACCTGTCTCATTAGGGTGTACATTTTACTTTTATTCTGCTCTGTATCATAACCACCTTCTCATCACTGGGGTTTTCTCCTCACTGTAAGCATCTTTAATGCTATTTTCCAAGTATTTTTCTAGGTTCTATACATTTACAGATGAGTGAGAAATTGTTCTTTCCCAGGGAAGTTCAGGAGCAAACTACCCAGAGGGACGCTGTACTCCTGGTTCTCCTGCCCATCCCCCAAGGTAAGTTTCCCATCCACTCAGAAGGTGAGTGAGTGCCAGCTGCCACTCTTAGGGAGTAGAAACATAGAGAACATGGGTCACCTTTTCCTCTGTGGCAAGAGAGAGTGATCTCACATCCCCGTGTGGGAATTCTGAACCCAAGTCCTTGCTCCAGAGGGAAGATCACAGACCAGCAGTGGAGACAGACCCCAAGAAACACAACTGCAAGAGTGGTTGGCAAGAATAGAGGTGCATGCTATGGGAGCCGTGGGAGGCATCACTAGTGTGAAGTGGGAGCAGGAAAGAGTAGGTCTGCGGTGGGATGCGGAACCTGGCAACCGCTCAACTCAGTCAGGAGTTCCTGGCATGACCTCACTCATCATCTGAAATATTAATACAAAGTCCAGCGCCAGGCATCAGGCATAGTCACGTTCTCTCGAAGGTACTCACAGAAATGCAATAATTCTTAAAGATTATGCAGTTGTGTCATAACTTCTGTCGATGGAGGCCCTTTCCTTTGCTCCTGTAGGCTTTGGAGTCGTGGTTTTGGCCCTTCCTGGAGATTTGGCTTCTGGGAAAACGGATCCATCGCAGCAGTGACTGGGAAAAATAGAAAGCAAGGTACTAATATCTCTGCCACTTATCAGTTGAGTGATCAAGTCATTTAACTTTTCTTGACTTTAATTGCCTGGGGGGAAAAATGAAGACAGACTGTATGAACAAGTGGGGTTGAAACAGTATGTACTGCGTTGCTGCTGAGAGCCAGGCAGAAACATACGTTTAATTCATTCAACCATGATAAGCAGGGAGTGTTATTATTCTCATTTTGTACCTCAAGGAGCTCAGGCTCAGAGGAGTTCAGGAATTGGCCCAGGCTACAGGCAGAATATCCAGGCTAAATCCATCTGACCCTGAAGATAACACTCTTTTTAAAATCATCCCATTCCGCTGCTTCAGATAACAACCTTACTTGACAATGGCAGAGCTATTCGATGAGACAAGGTCCCCACTGAGAACCACAAGAATACCACTTGCATGTACCAGTGATTTTCTCAGAGTACCCCCTAAACTGTCGGGGAAATCCACTCATCCTTGCAGGTTACTCCCAATGTTGTCTTTTAGAACTTTCCTAGCTGTTCCTTTCTCCCATCTCCAAATCTAGGACATCATTGTCCAGGCCACCTGGACACAATAGCCCTAATCGCCCTCTTAAAGACAAAGCCAAAAATTGGACATGGTGCACACTCCTATAATCCTAGCACTTGGGGGGCTGAGGCAGAAGGATTGTGAGTTTTGGTTTGAGGTCAGCCCAGACTCCATAGTGAGAACTTGTCTCAATTAAAAAAAAAAGATTATTTTTGAAAAGACAAAGCCAGAGATAATACAGCACTTGGCACAGGATAATCATTGGTAAGTTTCTGAATAAATAAATAAGGTATAGTAGCACAAAAATCATCTGATCTCTCATGTAACATTTGTCATCTTTAAAACAGCTGTTTAGTCTCCCACATCTCATGTATACAAGGTGTGATTAAAAATATGGCAAATATTTAATTTTAAAAATTATTACAGTAAAGGATATATTGCCATTAAGCCCATTCAAAATGCTCTCCCTTCTTTACACACTCATCCCAGCATTCCTGCCACTTTCTGAAGCAGTTCACATGTCCTCATTTATGAATCTTTAGTTACATTTGCATGTCTGCCTCAATGTCCTGAGGCAATTCAAAGTATTTACACCTTTCGCATTCATTTTGACTTTGGAAAAGAGCCAGAAGTTGCATGGTGCCAGATCTGGTAACCAGGATGGCCAAGGACACATGGTCAAATTTATAAGCCTAGTTTTCTGTTGGATGGCACTTACCAGTAGTATCCAGCATATTTTTGACCACATCAGGTAAAGGTGCTCACAAAAGAGGGCTTCCAGAACTGCTTTATAAAGCGGCAGAAATTATGCGATACATGTGTTTGAAGCAAGGGGAAGTATTTTGAGTGGAATTCATGTTAATGTGTCTTCTATTATAGTAATTTTTAAAAATTTAAATATTCACTGTGTATTTTGATCAAATCTCATACACCAGGAGAATTCAAAAAATAGTCTGCTGTGCATCTTTAAAATAAAACCATTATATTACATGAGGCCAAGCAGTTACTCCTGTCATCGAAAACAAACAGCAAGAAAAAAGAAATAACAAAATATATCAAATTTTCTCATGTCTGTTTTCTTAACTTCTATACTTCCCATCACACTAACAGTTTTGTGAGTAAAAAGAGTATCCTAATCTATGTCTCACACATAAATATGCAAATACACAAACAGAGGGCTCATTTGAGAACCTCACAGTACATGAGTCACAAACTCCCTGATCGGTTTGCTCATGAAAGTATCTTCAGTGCTGAAGAGCTCACAAGAGGGTGCTCACTCTTTAGGTGTTAGGGACAAGTGGCCCTGAGTTACAGATCTACCACGTGCACTTGAGTAACTGAGTCACTTAACTTCTTTTGTATTTAGTCTCCACCTTCTCATCCTCCAAAACTGAGAAAAATAATCGTGCCTACTCCTTAACATTTCGGAGGATTAAAAGATTAATAGAGTGCATGCCAGTGCCGTAGGGCCAAACTGTGCTCTCTGATGGTATTACGTTTCAGATAAAGATGCTGCTGCTGGTGGAAATAGTAGTGGAGGTAACAAATCACGACCGAGTGGTTCTTGCTCATTATCACGTATGTTCTTTATCGTATTATGTATGATGGCTAAGTCTCTGTCAAGACTTAGGAAATTAAATGTACACCTGAAACTTCCTGATTTAAAACTTTGGAAGAAAGTTTATAGAACTTGATACAGTCACACTTTATCTCCTTGTGCTTCCAGTAGCTCGAAGTCCAGTGAGCAGAGAGCACTGGTCGCTGGAGGGGAAGGGGCACAATTAGGACGATCTCAGAGGAGCTCTGGGCCTGGAACATGGTTTCCTGTCTGCCTCCTGCTCTCATTTTGCTGTTTCTTTTTCTCCCTCTTCAGTGTTTCTAATGAGCATTGAGTTAATCTGAGATCAAGTGTTGTTCCTGTGTCAAACATTAATAGGAATTAGGTCGATGGCAAGGTTAATAATGACACGTAGGTCTCCAGCACACCTTTCTTTTCGTCATGTCCCAACAGCTCCAGCTGTGTGCCTGCCACAGATGCATAAAAATTATGCTAATGGAAATACTTGAAATACATTGTGAATTTCCTTCCAGAAAGCTTAATGCACTTTTTCCCTGGTTACATATTTTCTATTTCATTCAAGTGTTTGGATTATCAAAATTACATTGGCTTCTTAGAGATTGGCCACAAAGAGGGTGAAACTGGCTTCAGTTGCGCCACTGTTGTCTTATGGGCATAGAGAGAGCCCTCCTGAGTATCAGGAAATCTCTGGCTTCCATAAACATTTAGATGAAATTTAATACATTTCAACAAACATTTGCTGGTCTGTCAGACCCATCAGGTTCTTTGTCATGTGCAAATCCAGGAAGAGATCGAATGGCCTAATCATCACATCATCCTTCCTGCTCTAATCCCAAACTTCCCCTGGCTGGTGACGATACCACATAGCTGGCAGCAGCATGAGGGAATGACCTGGGGGGAGCTGATGTCTCTCAGTCCCATGTGTGCTCTTTGGCCACAGTTTAAAACAAAAGTATTTTTCCCTCTCCTTGTATTCTGGGATGTGTACTATTTTTCAGAATCTACTTAGTACAGCAAAAACAGGCCGCTCGACTTGCCCAGGCCGGGCTCTGTTTCTTGCACTTTGACGTTTAATTCACGTATTTACCGAACTTGAAATGCTCCTGCTGGCATACTCTATGCTTTAAGAAGCCCCCCAGTGATTCTGACATCGCCCCTAGTCCCTTGTTTCCCTGTGTCCCCTACAACGTACACTCAGAACAACATGGCTTCCTGTCTTACCAAGATCTAGATATGTAGCTGAGGGTCTTTTTTTTTTTCCAGTTCTGTGGTACTGGGGATTGAACCCAGGGCCTTCACAGTGAGCTACATTCCCAACCCTCTTACTTTTTTTTACTTTGAGACACTAAATTTCTGAGTTATCCAGACTTGGCTTGAAGCTACAATCTTCCTAACGCAGCCTCTCAGAGTCCGAGGATTACAGATGTATACCACCCCACCTGGATCCATTTTGGGGGTGGGGGGGCAGGGTACTAGGGATTGGATTCATGGCCTTCATTCTGAGCTCCAGGCCCAGCCTTTTTCATTGTTTATTTGAGACAGGGTCTCACTAAGTTGCTAAGTTGCCCAGACTGGGCTCAGACTTGTGAATTTGTCATTCTCCTGCCTCAGCCTCTAGAGCGTGAGGACCACAGGCCTGCACCACAGGGCCCAGCTGTGGCTCCATTCTTAACTCAGAATACCACTGCCAGTACTGGTGTCTCTAATTCCTTCTCAGTAATCTTAGAGGAACTGGTTTCTCCTCTCAGGAAAACCAGGGCTTCTGCGCGTCTCCCATGCCTCTCCATCAGTGCTTTTCCCTTCTCCACCTCACAGTCTCTCACAGGCTCCACACGAGCCCAGGCCTCAATCTCGGTACACAATTAGCTGCGGTCCCCTCCAAGGAGAAGAGCCCCCGAGGTCTGCTCCCGTTCCTCCTGGCCATTGTGGTGTCACTGGAACTTTCGTATTTCTCTGACGATTCCTTTTCTGTTTCTTCTATTGATTCTGGCTCCAGTTCCTCACTCCTTCCACACTACTCTTACTCTATTCATGTGTTTGTAGATTTGAGTTCCCTGTGAAAAGGGCCCAGCGCCTTCCTTGTCCCAGCCTAAGCACAGCAACACAGCAGCAAGCGGACAACGAAGCGACTTCCACGGGGAAGAGACACCCCGCTGGGGGGACACAAAGTCAGCAAGTACATAAATTAAAAACAATACATTTGGATAGTGAAAAAAGACTTAAGAAACAGACAGGGTAGTGAGATGGCACAGGCGAAGGAGGTGGGCAGCAACCAGTTCAGAAAGGCCGGCCAGGGAGTGCTATAATCTCAGGTGAGGGTACTTGACACCAACATGGCAAGAAGCCAGTGGCAAGATGAGAAGCATCAAGGGAGATGGGACAGTGGTGAAAAGACTGAAATAATACTCATCAGGAAAAGCTTGGTAAGTTTGAGGTGTACTTTTTAAAAATTAAGTGCAGCTGGAACACTGTGGACAAGCCTGAGAGTTGTTGACATGGGCAGAGAGGTAGCCTTGGCTCAGAGCCAACCTTGGCGGCCACAGGAGAATTCTAAACAGCATTTAGGTGTAGGGAGGGGCCGCAGAATGGCCTTAAGCAAAGGTGTGCAGTTGATCCTCTTGTCCACATCTATGAATTCCAATAACTGTGGGTGAAAAATATTCTGGAAAAAACGTGTCTGTACAGCATAGGTACAGACTTGTCATTACTCTCTAAATAATGAAATTCTTAAACTCAGGATTAGGTATTGTGAGGAATCTAGAGACAGAGTACCTGGGAGGATTTGTGCAGGTTATGTGCAAATACAATATCATTTTATGTAAGAGAGTTGAGCATCCTTGAATTTTATATCTGTTGGGTCTTGGAACCAATTCCTGTTGGGCACCAAAGAACAACTGTGAGTGACTTTATAGAGTGTAGAGCTCTATAAAGAAGTTCCATCCATCACCTGTTGAGGGGACGATGGTCATCAAATTGAAAAATGCCAAGCAAACATCAGCAAGAGAGAATTAAAGCAATGGCAACAAAGGGGAAAGGATAACTTAACCGTTTTAAATGAGTTAAAAGCTCTCAGAATCCAGGCATGGGCGGTACATGCTGTAATCCAAGGTACTTGGAAGGCTGAGGCAAGTGAACCATGAGTTTGAGGCCAGGTTGGGCAACAGAGAGATCTTGTATCAAACAAAGCCAATGTATTCAGAGAACTTCAGTTATTTGCAAAAGTGACCGAGGGCTGCTGCCACAGATTAAGAAAAACAGCAGAAGATGGAAGACACCACAATTTTAACAGAGAAGAAGATATGGGAAGTGGCTGATGGGATCCAGAGGCTCAAATATTTTTTTCCAAAACCGAACATAAAAGAGAAATTGTACTAGGAAGTTTTAATTAGCTGCTCACGTCAAGGTCAAGTGAGATCTTAGAAGTATGTTAAAGTTTTCTTTTTTGTTTTTAAGTAGGTACAAATCAAATGGCTGTCTAGCTGTGTTGGGTGATTTGATCAGAATTCAGTACAAGTATTAACAGGATGACATTTGGTTGAAACTAACACATTGCAACAGCAATAATTACAAAGTTTCACAGTAAAATTTCCCAAATAATGCTTCACAAGTACAAATGATTTTGTAATAGATGGAATGGGAAACATGGTGGGATTGTAACTCAGATGAGGTTTCCAAAATATTTATATACATACATCCCCTAAAGCAAGCATGGTCATGATTCCACTGGACCTAAACTGACAACTCTATGAAGAACATCAACCACTTGGAGAATCATAAACTAAAAAAATCCTCTATGAACGTGACCAGACTAGCCTGAAGTTGGAAAACACTGTACACTGGAAGTAACAAGGAAATAGCCATAGGCCAAATAATAATAGCAATAATAAATCTTGTGGTTCACATGGAAGAAGCAACATTCTTTTAAGGAGAAACTATCTTTGGAGCATTTAATGGGGTTTGGGAAAGAATAGTACACAGAACTCGAGATATAAAGAACGTCCTCAAACGTTACAAAACAAATTTGTGAAGTACTAAGCCCTCTCTCACTCTCACTTTCTCTCTCTCTCTCTCTCTCTCTCTCTCTCTCTCTCTCTCTCACACACACACACACACACACACACACACACACACACACAGGCACACACATACACAGTCAAGCATGTTAACCCGGAATGTGTGGAGGGTGGAGTTGTGAATTGGATAAGAGGTTAAGTCAAGTTTAACTTTCCATCCAAGTTCAACACAACGTGTTGTAAGTGTTGGTTCTCAAACAATGGTGCCTATGGCCTGGTGGCTCCCTGCCCAGAAAGAGCTCACTGGGGACTCTCTCTCTCTCTCTCTCTCTCTCTCTCTCTCTCTCTCTCTCTCTCTCTCTCTCTCTCTCTCTCTGTGTGTGTGTGTGTGTGTGTGTGTGTACGTGTGCGTGCGCATGAGGAGGAAGCCTTTGTCGTGTATGGCTCCCTTAAAGGGTCAGCTGTGTCTCCGCCTTCCCTCCCTGAGTATGAATGCTCAGCTTCTCCTTCCGGCGGGAGAGCTGGGGTCGACCAGAGGTCTCCTGTGTACTCCAGTCTTTCCCCGCTAACCTCTCACTGCAGTTCCAGGCATTCCCAACCTGTTATGTCAACTCGAGTTTATAACGGAGGGTAAAGGTTCAGGTTTCCCTTCTAGAAATAGGGCGGGGACATTGAAGCAGCTGCTAGGATTAGGGAGTGGCTAATAGTGGGAAGTCTCCAAAACACAGTCTGCTATTAAAAAACAACAAAAAAACAAAAAACGGCTTAGGGCAACTGGGAAGGTGCCAGCCAAGAAGCAGGGAAGAGAAGGCGTTCTCTTCTGTCCCCAGGCCAGCGGTCCTCCTGGGCTGGCATCTGGATCACTTCGCGGGGGGAGGGTGGGGTGGACGCAGGAACAGGTGCGACTCACCCCGCCCCACGTGGCCTACCCCGCTGCGTTCGCGCTGCCGGGATCCAATTAACGAAGGCTCCACACCGTCTCGGGGAGCACTGGAGGGAACAGGGTAGGGTCTGAGGGGCGGGAAGCGGGGGTCAGGAGACAGGAGCCGCGCACACAGCAGATGACATCACTGCCTGAGTGAGACTCGGCCCTCCCCTGCCCGGAGCTGGAGGCAAGCGCGTCCGTGCGGGAGGCGAGGGGCGGCCGCCCGGGGGTCCGGGTGGGCGGGAGGGGTGCGCGGGGCTCGGGAGAGGTGAGGAGGCCGGAGGGGGACCCCGGGGGAGGACGCCGGGCAGCGCGGGCAGCAACGTGGCCCGAGGAGCTCGCGCTGCGCCCGGCTCCGCCCCGCTCGGCGGCGCGCTCGGCCGGGGAGGGGCGCGCCCGAGGGGGAGGGTCCGCAGCGCCGGCGGGGCGGAGAGTCGCCTGCGCACGGGGCTCGGGGACCTGGAGGGGGCGCGGACCCCTGGCCACCCCGGGTCGGACCCCCTCACGATCCCGAGGCGGGCTCCTGGGCCGGGCGCCCCCTCTGCGCCCACCCTCCGCTCTCCAGCCCGACGCGACCTGGGTCTGTGTCCCGGCCCCGCCGGGCCTTCTGGGGACCCGGCTGACGGGCCACGACGGGACGGCCCGGGTGGCTTCGGGCCACGCCCAGCGAGAGTGACCGCTCAGGGCGGAAGAAGCCGGAGCCCCTGGGTGTCGGGGGACCCCGGTCGGAGTGGAGCGGCTCCCGGGGGGACAGAGGCGGATCGACATGGACCCCTCGGACTGCGCGGCCTCCTAGGGCGGCGTGCGACACCCCGCGGAGCTGAGCCGGCCCTGGGCGCCAGCTGGAATTTGAAGTTCCGGGGTGGGCGGGGAAGCCACTGTCCGTGGTGCTGAGCCGGATCCCGGCAACCGGCCCCGGGAGAGGGCGCGGAGCTGCCATGCGCTCCCTCGGGTCGGGCGGGTCTGCGGAGGCGGCTGCCATCTGAGACCCCCATCCGGCTCAGGTCGCCCCCGGAGCTCCCCGGGCGGGGCGCTTGGGCCTTCTCCCGTCGAAAGGTTGCCCCCTTGGGGCAGTGCGTCCCAAAGGGTTTCCTCGAAAGAATCCGAGAGAGCGCAGTCTTTGACGGAGGGAATCTCTCTGTTTAGCCCCGGAAGCCACCCGCTGAAAAAGATGCCGGCCTTCAACAGATTGTTTCCCCTGGTTTCTCTCGTGCTCATCTACTGGGGTAAGTACCAGCACCCCGCGGGGCCAGATGCAGATGACAGTAATCATGCTAACAATAATAACATTTGTTGATGTCATGGGTGGCAGAGGGGAGCCCTGGTTGGCTTCCCTCTTTGCGCGGCTGCCAGACACGGAGATCCCTATAGTTCCTTGTGAGCCAGGGTTTGGAGATCGCCAAGGTGTCTCCCCACTGCCAGCCGGGCTGCTTTATTCCTTCCGTTTCTCTCGGTGCTTCTTCCATCCTTCCGCAGTGTCGGGCCATTCCTAAGTGATTTTCTCCTTCCCTTTTGTCGAAAGGGAAAGCAGTCGTGTTCATTATATAGAGAGCAAAATCTTCCGTGAAGTCATGTTTCCTTTTCCAGCGAGGAACTGGTTCTTAGGTAGCTCTCTAGATCTTCAAATGGGTTTCTCTTCGTTCAAATAGAAAACACAAAAGCCGACTGCGTGAATTCTGAGAGTGAAAACTACTTGGTTGATTCGTCTGCTTAGTTTTAATAAGGAATAGGAGGAAACAGGCTTCGGCCATTTGCTGCTATGTGTTAGGTAAATAGACAGCTGGGAAATCCATCATTTTTTTGGGGGGGGGGGGGAAGGGAAGCTGGGTGTTGTGCTGGCACAGATGATTAGACTCTGGCTGGTCCACTGTGAGGGACTGAGATGACCTTCCCCCTCCTGTGTTTGCAGCAGTCGGGCCGAGCGGAGTGGTGGTGGGTGGGCTTAGAGAGGGGAGACTTGATACGGGTAAAGGGACTTAGGAGTCTACATGACAGTGTCCGAATATGTGATAGAAACAATGGTTGGCCGGTGTCAATGTCGGCCTCAGAGCCTGAGTGTGTGCGCAAGCATGTGTCTCAGGATGTTATTAGCAGTGTGGGCATCTGGATGAATGGGTGTCTGGGTGTGTGTGCATGTGCATTTCTGGACAATTCGTAGTGCTTCTGACTAGATCTTCAAGTCAGATACAGGTGCTCTTCAGTGGACAGATGGCTGTGTATGATCCTGGCTCATTCCTTCCTGGTAAAATCAATAAAAAGACAAAAAGGATTGTGCTCCCCCTCCCTTGTAGAAGGTAGGCATGTGGGACCTGTGCTGATGGCTGGCATGAAGCTGCTTCTGCTTGTGCAATGGCAGATGTGCTGTAAGAACGGCCTCTTTGCCTTAGTGTCACTGTGTCGAGCCTTGGGGCCGACCTCTAGCTGCCGGCATTTTCTGAATTTAGCATGTGACCAGAGGCTTCCTGTTGAACAAAATGCCTGATGAGATAAGCCATGAAGGACGAGGAGGGAGGGTAGTGCCAGACCCAAGGGCAGGTGCACTGACACCCGTCCCAGTAGAGCACACCAGACTCAGAGACAAGGCAGACATAACAGGCTCATTATGGTGAGCTCGCCTGCCTCAGAGCATGCTCAGTGCTCCCGGGACGTGGTGGGGACGTGAGGACTGGGAGGGGTTAGTCTGGCAGGGTAAGGAAGAGTGTAGGTGAGCTGAGGTCCTAGAGAAGGGTTGGGGTTGAGATCTCTAGAGGTTGTCTTCCCAAACTCTAAGTTCTTAGAGTCTCTTCATGAATTCCAATGAAGAGGGGAAAGCTTGCTATTTCTAAGGATTTTTTGAGTAGGGCTTTTAAAGCCTGGGGTCAGTCTCCACTCTGCCTCTATCTGATGATGCAACAACCTCAGCATCTCTCTCTCTCTCTCTCTCTCTCTCTCTCTCTCTCTGTGTGTGTGTGTGTGTGTGTGTGTGTGTGTGTGTGTGTGTGTAAATTTTGGAGGTTGTCACTGACGATAACCTCCTTTTCAGCTTCCCAACTGAATGATAGAGAAATATTTACAGAATAGTGTTAGACTTGGCAGAGTGCTCATCTCTCGTGCCTAGTCACATAAAAACTTCAGAAAAGTTATACACATTTCACCCATCCTGGCTCATTCCCAAATTATTTGCAATCTGAACATTGACTCACCAAACTGAAAAGATCCAGAAAGGAAAGAGAAGTGGTTCAGGATGCCTTTATATTTATAAACCACAAGCCAGGCATTTTAGTGCGCACCTGTACATCCAGCACTTTGGGAGGCTGAGGCAGGAGGATTGCTGTGAGTTCGAAGCCAGCCTGAACTACATTAGTGAGCCAGCTTGGACTACAGAGTGAGCCCCTGCCTCAGAAAGAAAGAAAGAAAGAAAAACTTCATACAAAGGCAATTTTATTTGATTTGCATGTCATTCTGATATTGGAAAGCACGTAGCTCAGACTTGTTTCCTTGTCTAAGTTGATTTCTTGCATGATGCCCAGAAGAAAAAGAGACTTTGCCATTTATATTCTACACATATGGGAAAAAGTCCTTACTTCATGCACTAAAGAATAGAATAATAATAACTTAAAAATCTACGCGTGTCTGATGCATCATAGTTTACAGAGCAATTTTGAGCTCATTTCTTTTGGTCCCCATCTCAGTCCCATGACCTAGTGAGGAGAAGCGTGGCCTTTTTGGGCTAGAGATGAGAGAACGGGCTCACGGGCCCTTGGGCCCTTGAGTTGCAGTGTTTCCCTGCTTGGCCTGACTTCAAGTAAGCATTTCTGGAGCTCAGCAGTCCCAGGAACTATGCTCATGGAAGACAGGTTTTTTTTTTTTTTCCATGGACGAGGTTGGCTTTGGGGAGATGAGGCTGACATCGGTGCCTTAGCTCCACCTGGATCGCCAGGCGTTAGTCTCATAAGAAGTGCGCGGCAGCCTGAGTCCCTTGCTTGTTCTGATGCTGCTGCTGATCTGACACGAAGTTGACCTCAAGCAGTGGCTGCGAGTCCAGTTGAAGAGCACACTAGCCAGCCACTCACTTCCTGCTGTGCAGACTGGTACTGGTCTGGGGGTCCTGGGACTTGAGGAGTCCCTGCCCCTGCTGAGCCGCTGCCCAGGGTTACCCACCGAGCACTGCCACCTCTGGTGAACCTGCAGTTCTCTCTCTTTCTCACATCTGCTCTGTTTATCTTTTTTCGCAGTCCTGATCACAACTCAGTGTCACTTATCTTTGCCCCCATACACCGGATGTAGGCTGTGTGACAGCAGGGATGATGCTGTTTTGTTTGCAGTGACTAGATCAGTGCCTGGCACACAGTAGGCACTCTCAGAATGCATTTTTCCAACAAAATAACAAAAACTGAAGGATAAAATAACATTAATAAATGACATTTGTACAAAGAACATTCATACCAATTAATCCAGAGAATTCTCATGACAGCCCACTAATTACATATTATTTTTGGTATTTTATTGATGAATAATTTCCATCTCAGAGAGGTTGAATAGCCAATAAAACTCACTCCTTCACTTACCAAATATCATGCCACCTGTATATTTATAAACTGCAAGCCAGACAGTGTAGTATATGCCTGTAATTCCAGCACTTTGGGAGGCTGAGGCAGGAAGATCATAAGTTTGAGCCTAGCCTAATCAATTTAGTGACTGACTGTCTCAAAATAAAAATTAGAAAGTACTAGAGATGTAGCTTAGTGAATCCTGTGTTTAAGCCTGTGTATCATTTAAAAAAAGCAGTATTTCTTTGGACCTTTCTTAACCCACTTCTGGAGTCATCAACATCAAACTAACTTGTTTTTATTATTTCTCGTTAAATGTGAGTGGATGCTAAGGTCCCTGCTACCCAGAATCCCTGATGCTCACAACCCTACTGCCTTTTTAAAAACCAGGTCTATGAATGAGACCTCAAATTCATCACACACTGAAGATATTTCTGACCCACATCAAAGACATCTCTGCAATGAAGGGATGAGACTGCCCAATGTGACCAGCCCAGTGTGCTGTGAGGCTTACGTGCCAATTGAAATGAGTTTACTTTGAGTTTTCAGACTTCAAGCTAGAGTGACACCAGTTTTTAAATGCCAAGTTTTAAAATGGAAAGGAAATCTGTGAACTTGTAAGTCAACCAACACCGTATTGATTTTTTTTTGACTCAAAATAAGTTTCTGTCAGTCTTGTTTGAAGCTCAAACTAAATCTATGTGCACACGTGCGCGCGCGTGTGTGTTTTCAAAAGAACTCTCTGTCGGTCGATGAGCAGGCTGACCATTTGCAGTGAACTGGTTTATAAACAGCAATGTGCATCATTTGTTATCTGTTCTTAGGGGTCCTGTTTTTATCAACAATGCAGGAGAAAGTAGCTTCCGAAAGGGTTCTTTGAAGTCCTCCTGCAAGAACCCTTGGTGGCCAACTTATTTTTGAATCTTCCAGACAATAAAGTGTAAACAATCTTACCAGATAAAGGTGGGATTTTTTTCTTTGCATTTATGAGCAGTTCAACAGTGGAAGATGCTTTTTAATTGTGCTAAGTTTATTCTTTTCTCGTAATTTTTTTTTCAGTGCTAGGGATTGAACCCGGGCCATTTGCACCAAGTTATATCTCCAGCCTTTTCCTCTCACTTCTTATTATGAGACAAGATCTTACCAAGTTGTCTAGGCTGGTCTCAAACTTGGAATCCTCTTGCCTTAGCCTCCCATGTGTTGGGGCTACAGGCATGCACCACTAAACTCCACTTCTCATAACTTTTGAAGTTGGATAGGATCAGATTTCACTTCCACTTGCCAGCCTTCAATCAAAATTTGAAGATAAGTCTATTCCTTGTCCCAGGTTCACGCCCTCCTCCCTCCTGCCCTTCATTCCCTACCTGCTGTCTGCGGGCCTTCATCATCATGCCCATTTTGGGCGTGCATTTATTTGAACGACTTCCTTTTGTAAAATGAGCCAGACTGAACTGAGCGCCACAGTCCAGATTTGTTCTGAACATTGCAGAAGGACTCCTCCTGCTGCCTCCTGCACATTGTACAACTGGTAATGCAGCCCACGTTCGCCCTTGGCTTTGCTGGCAGCTTCTGATTCATTCTGAGTTTTCAGTCTGATGTAGACGCCTTCTTCACACAGGCTTTAATTTCTAGAGGGCAGGAGCTATACGTTCAAGCTTCCATGTGACATGCAAGATATCCCACAATTTGATCCCTCCAAAATTTTTTTTTTTCTATGCTAGGTATTGAACCCAGGGTCTTCTCACTGAGCTACATCCCTGGCCCATTAAAAAAAATAAATAAATATTTTTTTGTTTTGTTTTGTTTTTTGTTTTGAGACATGCTCCTGCTAAGCCACCAAATTACTCATCCTAGTCTCAAACTTAGGGTCTTCCTACCTCAACCTCCCAGAATGCTGGGATTACAGGTCTGCACCACCCTACCTGGCTCCAGATTTTTAATTGTGTCCTTCTATCTTGCATGGAGCCTTGCCCCCCTGGTGGTCGCCTCTCCGTGGTCCTCACTGCTGGTCTGTCCTCTACAGAGTGTCACAGTCATGCATAGTTTTTGTGAAGCACAAAGATGATGCCCTCTATAGTAGTAGTACATGGTGCCACAGGCTGTGAAGGACATACAGGTGAGCACAGCACGAGTCCTCTCTGCCTTCCCTGGCTCAGCGGTCACCAGCCTTTCCTTTTCTTTACCAATTCTCAGCCCAACCAGGAGTAACCAGCTGCCCCTCTTTGGGAGCAGAGACACCACCGGCAGGCCACCCTCTGTGGCCTAGTGTAATTATAGTTATGAACACGCATCTCCTGCTAGGTTGCACGTGCCTTGGTCTTGGAAGTGACACATGGACGTGGTCAGTGTCCTGCTCATCTTTGTAGCCCTACTCTAGCATTGGGCCTGATGCAGAGTGGATTTCGAGGAGTGCCAGTACAGTGGTGGAGTGGGTGGCAGTTTAAGGGTGGTGCATACCCACTCACCTAGACACTCAGACTTGGGGGTCGGGCTCAAGTCTGTCTGGTGCTGGTCCTTACTGCTTCCAGGAGAAGGTTTCAGGCAGTCTGGGTTGTCCATACTCCTCCATCTTGCTCTGTGCCTGTTCTGAACAAGGACACGTGTAGGCCAGTAGCCATGGTGATTTCCAAGTTTGTCTCATGGTTCTTCCTTCTCTGGTCCCCCTCCCCCGTACCCCGTCTTCCCACCACTTGCTGTCCCTTCCCTGCCCTCTGTCCCTTCTCCAGTCAGCGTCTGCTTCCCTGTGTGTGTGGAGGTGCCCTCGGAGACGGAAGCTGTCCAGGGCAACCCCATGAAGCTGCGGTGCATCTCCTGCATGAAGAGGGAGGAGGTGGAGGCCACCACCGTGGTGGAGTGGTTCTACAGGCCCGAGGGCGGTAAAGACTTCCTTGTATGTCACATCGCTGCCTCTGGCCTTTCTTGTGCTGCGCTGTGCTGCTGTGTGCCTGGCTCCCGTCAGTCTGGGGGATGGTGAACTAACACACACTGGCTGTCTCTTCCAAGTCGCTGACAGCTCCTGAGTAGATGCTGCCAGCCTTAGGTTAGCCTGGCTTCTGTGCAGCGGAGGGCATGCGGCCAGCTGCAGGCAGCCCTCGCGATAAGTGGGGGAAGGAGAGGAAAGACAGCCGCACACTGGGTGTACTGGGAGGCGGAGGCAGGAGGACTGCACATTTGAGCCCTGCCTGGGCACCTTAGTGAGAAAATAAAAAAAAAAAGAATGGCTTGGGGATGTAGTTCAGTCAGAAGGCTCTGGGTTCTATCCCCAATATTAAAAAAGAGAAGGAGAAGGAGAGACCTCACCCTTAGAGGCCACTGTGGGCCAGCTACCCTCCTAAGCCTTTTAGGTGTGTTCATTTATCTTCCTCTGAGGTGGAGAAAATTGAAAGAACATGAGACATCGTTATATAAAATAATATGAGTTGGCTCTTTGAGCTTCCACAGTCCCCAGGAAGTAAGAATGACACCAATGGCCGTGGTTGATACTCAGCACAGCCACGTCAGCAGGTCAAGGATTTAGCTGGTTCTGCAGTGGGTCTATGCCCATGCTACCATCCTTCCTGCTAGAACAGACCCCGGGTCTCCCCTGGACCTAGAAACAAAGAGGTTCACTCCTGTCAGAGCAGGGAGCATCCCAGACTGTCCTGTGTACCAGGGCAACTCAGCCCTGGTTGGTTGGTGCCAGGGCTGCTGTGGTTGCTGTGCCTTTAGAAGGCCACCGTGGTGCTGATGGTGACTGATACTTGCACTGACCTTGGAGTCGGGTTGCCCGGGTCTGTCTCTTTGTCTCACACTAGTTAGCTCTTTGTCCCTGGACGCTGTCCCACGCCTGCTGCCTCAGTTGCCTCCCTTTAAAATGGAGATATAAACTAAAGCCGTCAATACCTTCCAGGATCGTTCCCAGGACCCATTAGCTCTAACTTTTAATGCACTTAAAATAGAGTGAACCCTTGACAAGTGTTTATGAGGAGATAGAGGGAGAGGGACAGAGATGAGGAAAAGAGGGGAAACTGAGGCTCGAGGGGGTGAGTTAGTAAGAGCTTAGATCTGAGTAATTGGAGCCCCACAGTCTGCTGGCAGATCCAGGACTCGTTGTCCAGCACCACCTGCCTTCCTGGGGCCTGTGTGTCCTCCACAAAGGCTTTTAATGAGGACGACAGCAAATGAAACTGAGCAGCGCTTACTTGTCTTCCTAGCAACCCTAAAGTAGGACTTCGTTTCTAATTCTAGATTCTAAGTTTGTTTGGTTTTGGTTTTGTTTTGGTACTGGGAATCACTCAGGACCTTGGCACTGAGCTACATCACTCACTTTTTTTTTTTTTTTTTTTTTTTTGGCTTTGAGACAAGGTCTCACTGTGTTGCTCCGTTGCTGTGGCTAGGCTCAAACATGTGATCCTGCTGCCTCTCGGAGTGCTAGGCCTGTGCCACAAGGCTGGGCCATATGTGACATTTGAATGTAGAGCGACTCCAATTAAGCACCTGGATCAGGAGTAGCAGAGTACTCCCCCTGCCAGGCCTGACAGTGACATGTTGGGTAAGGACAGAGTGGAGGCCTGTGCCCAGCTCTCAGGAGACCAGCGTCTTCACCAGCTGCAGAGGCCCCCAGGCCGCAGGCATGGCCATGTCCCGGCACCTACCTGCTGCCAGGACTGTCCAAAATGAGAATAAGGTACAACTGAGAGACTGAATTGTGCATTTAACATCTCAGGATTAAAATGGAAAAGTAGCCTCAGGTGTCCGTGGAGACTAGCGCAGCAGGAAAGGGGGGAAAAAGTATCTTGCCAGAAGGTGGAAGTAGTTGAGAAAAGAAATTTCTTTTAGAAATTTCTGGAGATCAGATACCTAATGCAACCCAGAACAGCAGCCTGACACGCGCCTCTTGGTTAGCAGCACACGGAGCGTCCCAGACGCCCTCCCCGGCTGCCCTCGGCGTCCTCGCGTCCCAGCCCCGAGAGCCACTAGCGTCACGCTTGCATGGCAGGACTGCCAGCTGTCTAACGAAACAGCCGCTCCTGGTTTGGACACGTCGTCTCCCCTCTGGCTGCCCCAGGACACACGCTTCTCTCTCCTGTGCTGCTCCCCCGCCCCTCCCAGTCCTTTCTTCCTGCCCTACGCTTCCCCCCTTCTTTTGTTCCCCCTCTGCCTTGACTTTCCCACCCGCCTACCCCTCCTGCCTGTCCTGCATCCACGTCCACATGTCCCAGTGCCTGTTTGCCCCAGCCTGCCCTGCTGCCCCGGCTGTCTCCCTCACCTCCTGCGCACCACGGCACCCACTCGCAGACATGGTCCCCCGGGTCCCTGCCCATGCGCACTCCAGCTTCTGTCTCCCGCTCTCCCTCCTGTTCTCCGTCCACCAGCGTCTGCTCCTCTGCCTGCAGATCTTCGAGTACCGCAATGGCCACCAGGAGGTGGAGAGCCCCTTCCTGGGGCGCCTGCAGTGGAACGGCAGCAAGGACCTGCAGGACGTGTCCATCACCGTGCTCAACGTCACCCTGAACGACTCGGGCCTGTACACCTGCAACGTGTCCCGGGAGTTTGAGTTTGAGGCACATCGGCCCTTTGTGAAGACCACGCGGCTGATCCCCCTTCGTGTCACCGAGGAGGGTAAGGCGGAGGCCCCCGGGTCTCACAGTTGCCTTGTTCTTCAGGGATGGGGGGCAGCGACGCATGGATCCTTGGAGAGGGCACAACCCCTGTATACAGACCTGTCTTCATAGAGCTGCACCTTCCTGCAAACTGCTTGGCCATCTCTCTCTCTCTCTCTCTCTCTCTCTCTGTCTTTGTGTGTGTGTGTGTGTGTGTGTGTGTGTGTGTGTGTGTGTGTGTGTGTGATACCAGGTATTGACTCCAGAACCTTTGCCCCTAGCTATACCCCCAGCCCATTTGAAAGAGGGCCTCACTAAGTCACTGTGCTGCCTAGCCGGACTTGACCGTGTGGTCCTCCTGCCTCTGCTTCCCAGAGTTTAGGGCAGTGCCTGGCTCTGTACCTTTCTTTATGATCATGGTCTCTGCCCTACCACGTAAGTATTGTAGCTTTCTTTAAAGAGAAAAACTTCCACGTGACAACACCTGGTGAACACAATTCTTGGTTCTGGAGTGGAAAAGGATCACGGGTGTGCAGCCTCTCGGAGCTGCCGATTCGTGGGTGCCTTGGTCTCCAGTCTGGGTTGCCTCTTTGGGTCAGGGGGCCATGGGAAATCATGTGTTATTACTTATCTCTTCCTGTCTGTGAGCAATACATACCTCCAAATCTGTGGTTCTCCAAACTCAGCAAGCCTCAGATACGGTGCAGGGCTTTCAGAACACAGATCTGCCGATTCCTCAGAGGTGACATCGTCTAGCAAACTGCCAGGTCATAGAATTGATACTGCTGGGAACTCTCCTTCGTGTACTACTCACCGAACCAAAGTTTGATTAGCATTTTATTTTGTTCTAGTTTATTTTGTCTTTCTCCACAGTAATCACAATGCCGTCACTTCCCGCCTGTGACCCCTCCTCTCCTTCTCTCTCTACCATTGGGAAGTGAACCCAGCACCTTTGCACTAAGCTCCACCCTCAGCCCTTTTAACGTTTTTATTGTAAGGGCAGGGGCATTGCTCAGTGGTTAAAGTTCTTGGCTAACAGGTGCAAGGCCCTGGGTTTGACTCCTCAGCACCATATAAAAATTAGCTGGGTGTGGTGGTTCATGCCTGTAATCTCATATATATTGAGACAAGGTCTCTTTTAAGTCACTGAGTTACCCAGGCTGGACTCAAACTGGCGGTCTTACTGCCTCAGCCTTCCAGAGTGCTGGATTACAAGTGAGCACCCCCACACCCAGCTGTGGCAACTCTCGCCTGAATCCATTCTCAGCTGGGAAAAGGAGAGAGTAGATAGGCCGGTGGGCTTCAAAGTCGTCAGACTCCCCCCTCCCCCCAAACTATCCCTGTTCTTGTGACCCGCTGCCAGTGACTCAGAGAGCTGGGGTCGGAGCCCCGGCGAGTGTGACACACGCGTGGTCTCCTGTTAGGTTTCCATGCCCAGGACAAACGCCCATGCCCTCTGGTGTAGCCCTGCGCAGACAGGCGTGGCCTGGAAACCCTTGCCCGGGTGAGCAGGCCGGTGGCGTGCAGTCAGGTGAGGCAGGGGCGCTTCCGGGAGCAGGGGTCCAGGAACCCTCCTCTGCAGACCGCATGTCGATCTGGCGTGTGTCACTGTGGTGCAGCAACGATGGGAATCGTGAGGTGATGAGAGTCACTGAGGCCAGAGCCCACAGAAGGTGCGCAACGCTGAGCCGAGTGAGTCCTGAGGAGTCACTTCTCCCCTGTGAGCCTGTCCTGGGGGGACTCTAAGGAATGCGCCGCTCAGAGGTTCCTTTCTCCTGTTTACACCCTTTCCGGGGCTCGCCTGGCGCCCCCTCCTGCTCACCAGCGGAACTGCTGCCTGGTGCTGGCCGGACGTAGGAAGGTGCCAGTGTAACCTCTCCACCTCCTCCTGCTGTCTTAGGGTTTGGCCTCTAGAGGCGCCTCCCGGACACAGACGGTAGAAGAGGGTGGCCAGGCTGAGCTGGTCCACCTGCTGGGCACCAGAACCGGCCTCAGGTAAGAGGAAAAGGAAGACCAGGCTTGTCATTAGAATCGCAGCACCCTGTGGGTGGTCGCGCAGGGAAGAGGCTTAGATACTTAAGCCAGGGAGCTTTCTCCAGGCATCAGCACCACCACGCTGCCCTTGCAGGAGGGAGTGAGGAGGGTCGGGGTGAGGTCTGCCGTGCGTCAGTGGAAGTAACTCTCCCAGAATTCGCAAGAGTGCAATTCCGGTGCCCCCCGCCTCGTGGCTGACACAGAGCTCTGGGGAAGTGAGGAGCTTGCTGAGCGATAGGAAGCAAAGTAACCCTAGAGGCGGGGTCAGAACTAGACCTGCGTTTTAGGCTAATCCTACCGGCTGTATCTTTTCCTTCTCCTACCACCTCCTTCCACTTTTTCTTTTTGCCTCCGTGACCCCTTAACGATCCCTTCTGGCCAGATGTTCACAGAGCTACATACTTCACAGTGGCGCATGCCTCTCCATTTTCTCCATTTCTGGGGTCTCCGAGAATCTGCATGGGTCTCTTCGTTCAAGGTGGGATTTTCTTAGATGGCAATGGCTGTTACCCTCTGGCTCTGCGGCACCTGAGAGGTCTTCACCTCAGGTCATTGAGAATATGGTGGCAGCTTTCTGACCTCCTGTGTTAGGGGAAGATGCCATGCCTTAAGTCAAACATATGACAGATCATATGTGGGGCCCTTGAGAAAACATCTGAGGACTGGGCCACTTTTGTGGGTCTCCAGCTGCACCTGTGACCTTTATCTCTACACTCCATGAATAATTCTGGTGACCTTGGACTGCTTCCCTGAGCTAAAAGTCATGGCCAAACGTCCTTGCTGTATTTTTAACCAGCAAGGTCATGGGGATGACTTTGGCCCAGTGGATTACTGCAGACTATAAATCTAATTTGCTAGAGGGAGCTGGCCAGAGGAGGAGTGGTCACAACTTTCTTGACTCCAGGAAGGATTTTATATGTAGCCTCTTGGGACGTCTGCCATGTATCATATTTAAATTGTCATTTTTGTCGATCATAAAGCAAAGAAGATTGATATTTATTTGTATTCGATTATTCCACAAATATTTATTGAGTAGTTCAAAGACTCCAAGAGGAGACCTGTCGGTTGATAATTGAGAAATATATATGTTCTCTATAGGCGAGAGAAACACATTGCACGTTCCCCTGTGCACTGCTGTACTGGGTGGAAGAAAAGCAGGCATGGGGAGGGATCCAGCAGCTCCACGTGAAGAACTGAGGAGGGTTTCCCAATGGGTGGAACCTCAGGGGAGTTTAGGAGAATTCCTGGAAGGACAAAAAGTAGAAGGTAGCAGGACAGAGGCAGCAGCAGGTGGGAAATTCAAAGTAGGAAGAGGGAGAGGAGGAGGAAACTTACACAGATTCTAAAGTATCCTAATGCGTCTGCCAAGTTCTTCTCGCCAGCTGAGTGGGACGAGGTCAGAGGTGGATTGTGAGGGTCCTTGTCTGTCATGGCAGTAGAGTTTGGGCTCTGTGCCCAGGCAGCAAGGAACACTGAAGGGTTTTCAGCATAGAAGGGCAAAATCCCATCTGTGTTTCAGAAGTAGAATTCTGGGGACAGTCAGGTTAATAGGTTTGATGGAAACATGGTGGACACTTAAATTTTCTTAAATAAACCCCCGACACATTGCCATTAGTCCCCCTCAGAAAACTTCCCCTGGTTTCAAAAGCACTTATCTCATCATTCGTGCCACTTCTGAAGCACTTCTGTAGCCCTCTCTGTGGACATCTTCAGCTGCACTGATGGAGTTGCTTTGATGTTCTAAATTCATCCACAGTGTGTACTTTCATGGTCATTTTGACTTTACGGGAAGAGACAGAAGTTGCATGGTGCCAGAACTGGCGTGGCGAATAAGGTGGCTCTTGACAAACTGGAATGTTCTTGCAAGCCTACTGGACAGCGGCATTCACCGTATTTCTGATCATACCTCATAAACGTACTCACAAGAGAGGACTTCCAGCACTGCTCCAGAAGAGGCAAATAAATAAATAAAAGTGTTTTTTGAAGCAGGGAGATACTTTGAGAGAAATTTGTGGTAGTGGGTCTTCTACTCTAAAAATTTTATTTAAACACACTGCATTTTTCAGTCACTTCTTATGTAACACGCCCTCCAGTGCTCATTTCTGCTTGGGTTTGGGCTGACCTGAAAGATCCTCATTGTTGTTACCCACCCTTGTAGAGGTCGTGGATGGTCGGAAGATCATATGTCCTCGTAACTATGAAGACTTCCATATAGATGATATGTAGACCTTCACATCTCACAAGAGACTTTTTTTTTTCAAGTGGTTCTGGGGATTGAATCCAGGGCCTCCCACATGCCTGGCAAGTGCTCCAACTTCTACACTTGGCTACATTCCTATTTGATTTTCTTTTGTTCTCTTTCTCTCTTTCTTTCTTTCTTTCTTAATACAGAATCTTGATCTATAGCCCAGGCCTGCCTTGAACTCATGGCAATCCTCCTGCCTCAGCCTCCAGAGTGCTGGGATTACAGATGTGCGCCACCATGCCTGGCTAATCTTTACTGAGCCATGCACACGCTAGGCAAGTGCTCTCACCACTGAGTGATGTCCTCAGACAAGATATTCTTAATATACCGGTAGTGTGCCATTCACAATGACTGACTGTTGTGAATTATAATCCCCACTTTACAAATTAAGACACTAAGACTCAAATAAAGTAAATGACTGTTGATATACTAGTAAGTACCACAGTTAGGACTTTGTCTGTCTGTCTGTCTGTCTATCCTCTCTCAGTCTACGTCTCTGGGTTCAGGATTCCATTTCTTCTTCTTACCAATCACTCTCCCTCATCCCTGTCGTTCACAGCCAATGAAAGCAAGAAAGCCAGTAAGACATCAGAGGATACACAGGTTCTTTGACTTCTCCTTGGGTTCCTTTAGGCTCAGTGCTTATTTAAGTTGTACTTTAAAGTGGGCTTCATGGGCTGAAGGAACAGCACAGTGGTCGGAGTGCTTGCCTAGAAAGCACAAGACCCTGGGAATGATTCCCCAGCACCACGTAAGTGGGCGTGGTGGCACGTGCCTACAATTCCAGCACCTGGGAGGCTGAGGCAGGAGGACTGCCATGAGCTTGAGGCCAGCCTGAGCTACAGGGCTTCGTATACCGCTGGCCCAATAACAACCTGGTTTGTAGAAAACATGTACTGCCCTCTTCTCCTTGCAGCCGGAGAGGACTTCACTTCTGTGGTCTCGGAAATCATGATGTACATCCTCCTGGTCTTCCTCACCTTGTGGCTGCTCATTGAGATGATATATTGCTACAGAAAGGTTTCAAAAGCTGAAGAGGCGGCCCAAGAAAACGCGTAAGTCCAAAGATGCCAAGGTTACAGGGACAGCTCGCATCTTGTAGTGCTTGCTGTCACAGGTGAGGTGGGAAGAAATCTACCTTCCTCCTTCTAATAACGGGTGAGGGAGACACTGCTATCGTACCCATTTTACAGATGAAAAAAGTGCTGAGCCTGAGAGTGTCTGACTAAAGCCCTGTGGGAGGCACAGCAAGGACTGAGTTCGGGCCTGCTGACTCATAGCCTGCACAATTTAACCACCAAGGCAAAGGTCCTCAGCTGCCACACACCTCCACCATAAAATTAGCATTGTGATGGCCATTTAATAATTGTTGCGGTGCACTTACGAGATTTTCTGAAGCCAGACGTAAGTTGTGTGCTGAGGCCATACTCAACAGTGAGTGGAGAGACTGGGATTTAAACCAGGCCTTCCTAGTCGCAACATCCATGCTATTTGCTGTTTACAACTGTCTGCTCTACACTGTGGAGCTCATCAGTCCACCTGGGATTATGGGCATGTGCCACCGCAGCCAGCTAATCTTTCTGTGGTATCTGTGATCTCAAGGAATTAAAATAATTATAACTGATCATCTGTGAGGAGAGAAAGGATTGTCATACTGAGGAAAGTTTTAATTCCTGGTAACTTAGTGGCTTCTATCTTAGTGCTTTGGCAGGAAGTGCTCATGCTTGGACAGGAAATACCCCGGCTAGGACGTTAAGCTTGGACAGGACATACCTATGGTTGGGACTCCACAAAAAAACAGAGTTAGAACTGAGGCCCCCATCAGAGAGCCACGATCTCCAGAGGACTGCCACTTAAATAAAGGTTAGACTAGAAACAACCAAGTCGCCAGCACAGGGAAAAGCCAAGGAAATCTATCCATGTTGGCCTGACTCTGTGTAGAAAAATAACGGATTCTTGAGAATTGCTACCCACAGCCTGCTCTCACAGGGTTTGTTACTCACAGAATCAAGAAGACTCTTAAGATAAAAACTTAACTAAAAATCAACCCCAGACAGTGATAACTATGAGTTATCATAGAGGGAGTTATCATAGTTTCTTACAGAAACAAATGAAAAAAAAAATGAAGAGGGCATGGAGGAATGGCTCAACAGTTAAAGTGCTTGCCTAGCAAGCTCTATCTCAAGCGCTAGTACCTGAGTTCGATTACCCAGCATCACATAAGTCGGGCACACACCTGTAATCCCAGCACTCGGGAGGCTGAGGCAGGACTGCTGTGAGTGCAAGGCCAGCCTGGGCTCCATAGTGAGTTCAGGACCAGCCTGGGCTATAGGATAAGACCCTGTCTCCAAAAAAAAAGAATATTCAAAAAAATATTTGAATAAAAAATTTTAAATCTGGAAATGAAAAATGTAGTCAACAGAATACTCAATGGATGTCTCAAGAAAAGATTAAATACTGGTAACCAGAAGGTAAGTGTGAGGCAGCTACACAGAGTGAAGCACAAATGGAAAAAGGTGAGTTATAACCAGGAATCAAAGAAGGAAGAAATGGTGCGATCTGTTAGAACAGAGATGGAGGAGAAACAATACTTCTGTCAGAGTGACTGAGGAAAGGCACGAATCTTCACATTCAGAGCATATTGTAGCTGGTTCCTTATTTATGATGTATAATTTTTTTAACTTTATGAAGGGGCACAAGCAATAGAAGTTCAGTAGAAACTAGCTCACATTTTGAACTTTGACTTTTTTCTCCCCAACCTGTGAATGTGCCATTTGCCCTCTCCCCGTGCTGGGCAGCGTCTAGTCGGCCATGAGGCTCCTGCCGGTTACTGTATCCCTAAGCAGTGGTGTTTGGCAGGGTAAGCTTATTACAAGCATTTTTCACTTACGCTATTTTCATCTTACGGTGTATTTATCAAGACAGCACCCCTCCTTCCACAATAAAAAAAAAGCACATGTACAAAGATATCCCCCCTTCATAATTCAAGGAATACTTGAATGTCCCATGTAAGTTGAATAAATAAATCTGTACCTAAACACCAAACACCAGCTACCTTTAAACTGACAAATGGCAGCTACGAGGCTAGCTTTCAGCACATATGATCTCTGTATTGAAACCGTGGAAGAAATGCCTGCAACAGTAGAAACACATGAAAGAGAACACCTCCCTCTCCTTCTGTGCAACATTGTTTTGGAAGGGCCAGGTGGTTTAACAAGTAGGTATAACGGAAAAAAAAAAGACTTGGAAGGGAAGAAACTAAATTATCATTACGTATAACTTATCTACTATAGATTGTAAGTTTGGTCAGTGACACACTACATGTACCATGGTGGTCCCATACAATTCTTTCACCATCTGATGTCTCAGCCACCTTGTATAATGACACCCCATGATGATGATCACACAGTGACAAAGTTGCTTAACCGTATGTTTATCAGAACATATCTGTGTTACTGCGCAGCATGTGACTGCATAAAAAAATCACCTGTAGTCCAGCCACAAATTTAGAGACACAATTACTTAAAACAGTTTTAAAATTTCTAAACAAACAATAATAAGCATCCTGCAATACCTTGGAATAAATTTGACAAAAATGTGCAAGACTTCTTAAGGAAAAAATTGTAAAACTTTACTGAAAGACATTAGAAAATGCAAATAGATGAAGAGCAACATAAAATATCATTTCACGATTTGTCTAATATTTAATCTAAAGATAGGAAGTCCTGAAGACAGAGTGGGTCAACGAGAAGGCTCAGGCTCGTGTACAGAGGTGGGGGCAGGATTATTTTAAACCTCTGAATCCTATTTTGTCTTGGGAAACCTCCAGAAGGAAATGCAGAGCCATTCTGCAGACAGTCCTGTCCCTGCGGCCTGCTCCTTCTGCCTGCCCTGCGCTGAGTACTGAAGCACGTGTTCTCTTCCCCCTCCCCCGTCCCCCATAGGTCGGACTACCTTGCCATCCCATCAGAGAACAAAGAGAACTCAGCAGTGCCCGTGGAGGAATAGGAGAGGAGTGGTCTGCCTCGAGGTGATGGACCAGGACTGGGAGGGGAAGGCCTATGTGCATGATGGGTTGCACAAATAAATGACTTATCTCCCGCAACTGAAGGGACTCTATATTTGGTCCCTTCCATGAAATATCTTCCACTGTGCCCAGCACTGCCTTTAGGCTGTTGATGAATCACACAGCTCTCTGTGTTGTCAAGCCCTTCAGAAGGTGAATTGCTTTACTCAGAGTGTTATAGCCACCTGAACTCTTGCCCTGGTAACGAGAACTTTCCACTCCTTCCTCTGGTTAAACTGTCTTGGGCTAGGCTGGATGGGGCTAGCTGGAAATTCTAAGAGAGTTGTTTTATCCTTATAGGTGGCCGGAACAGTGAAGGACTGAATATGCCAACTCAGTAATGTCGACACACACGAGAGGGGTGTCTCGGTGGCCCCAACACTTCCTTTCCTGCCTCCATCCTTCTGTTCATGTATTGTATACATCCGCCCACCTCCGAGCCTTTTCCTCTGATCTCCTGACTCCATTACAACTCTACACACCAGGAGACGTTGCCAGAACTAAGGAGCCAACATTTCCACACAGACACAACCTCACCCTGGCCTAGCTTTCAAGTAAGCAGCTCCGTTGCCAGCTGGAATCCTCCTCTGTGCTCCAAATGATGTACTCGTGCTGCAAGAAGCACCTCTTTCTACCCTTAACTCCTGGAATGGGCTCACTCTCCATTGGTGCAAGAAAACAGATGTCCTACTGGAAGGAACAAGAGATTAGTTGGGTCAACTAATCTCTCCTATCCTCAGACTGAGTCAGTTTTTCCAAATTTATGAACCACTTGGCTAGAGCACCGGAGAGAAGATTCCCCAGTGACAGATCCTTGGACTAAACTGCTCTCTGGAAATTCTCAGGACTAGATCCCCGTAGGTCTCCAAGGCTCTGTTGGGCCCGGTCCTAAGAAGTCAAGGACAAGGGACTTGGGAAGGAACAAAGGCAATTAAAGTGGCTGACAAAAGCCATGCGTGGTGTTCCTGATCTTACGCGGATGCTGTCTGTGGGCCCTTGCTGGAGAGCCTTATCACCGATGGATTGGAACTGAAGCTCTAAGTTCTTCCCCTTAAGATATCTGTGGATCAGTATTATTCTTCATTTTACAGGAAGCAATGGAAACTCCCACAGGGCTCAACTGGGTAAGAAACTTAAGATAAAGGTGAATAGTACAATACGCTTTGGGTGCTGCCCACTTTATACTACCTGGGATGGACAGTTTTGATTTTGAAAAGCCTTTGCCATAGATCTCGGCCACTGCCAGGCCTCTTGGCACAAGCACTGATGTGGTTAACAATGACAGATTCCAGGACCCACAACCTGGCCAAGAAAACAGAGAGAAGGATGTGATATAGACTTGAAGAATTTCCTGTAAAGACTGGTGAATCTAAAACATCCTCCAGAAGGAGACTATATCTAAGAATAATATTCTGAGTTTTAAAAAAAAGTGTGCTTTTAAAGGCAGGTGTGACAGCTCATGCCTGTAATCCTAGCTCTCTGGGGCAGGAGAATCATAACTTTGAGCCCAGCCTGGGCAACTTAGCAAGACCCTATCTAAAGTTAAAAAAAAAAAAGTAAAAATAAAATAAAAAGAGCTGGGGGTATAGCTCAGTGTAGAGGCTTTGCGCTCAAACCCCAGTACCACAAAAAAGAAAGAAAGAAAAGCAATCAGAGTTTTCAGTCTGAGATAGATGGAGAGTCCCTCAGTGATGAGAACTGGGTGGGTGGTTTCCAAATATCCCACTGAGGAGCCTGTCATTGTCGCCACCCCCCTCCAACCCAGCCCAACATTTTGAGAGAATTGAGAAAGTCGATTAGAAAGTTTTCATCACCATTTTATTTTCATTTTAATTTAGCGACAGGCCGAAGTGCAGTCATCTTCAGCACACAGTGGGAAATGAGGTGAAGGCTTCTTTATGGGGTGCAGTAACGTAAAGGTGACTGGGGATTCAAGATGGATGGACCTCAGGCCGGAGAAACACAAGGGAAGGCCTTTCTCCACTGGCCTTTGGTTTCGCCTGATGACAAGTTCTTCTTCTTCTTTTCCCCCCTCTCTACCATCCCTGGAGACATAGTGACGTACGACCTTTAACACATATTAGAGTTTTCTGTTCTTGATAAGAATATCTGCAGTAAATTCAAGACCCTTCTTACTGGCAATAACCACCCATGCTTATGAAACAGGGGAGATCATAGGGGAGACTGTATGGTCGAACATTGTTCTTGCATTCTACTTGGCAAACAGGCCTCAGTTAGTGGGAGGCTCGCCCGGTCGCAAGGCTGGTTGAAGCCAGAGCCTGCGGCAGTAGCAAGTTGTGTGTTACACTCCACTTCCCTCTTGGTCCCGATGTGTCACGCATGGAACTTGTAACCAAGTAGGTATGCACGATTGCCTATTCTTCTTTTTCATTCCTTTAAAAAAAAAAAAAAAAAAAAAGCTCTGGTTTCCTAGCTCCATTACGCCCCCAACTCACGTTTCCTGAGTTATTTTTAATGAATCTGGAGGATTCCAGCCATTTGTCCCCTTACGAGTTATTGTCTCTCTTCTGTTCCATTTTCTGATTTCTCGACCCTTGACACTCGCATTACAGCAATAAGCTACCTGGCTTGCAAAGGATTTTCACTCCAGTTATTTCGTATCCACAGCTGGTCCAGTGAAGTGCATGTGGTTAATATTCAGTGTCACCAAGAAAGAAACGGGTGCCTTCTGACACCAAGGAGCTTTCCTGAGCCATCGGGTCACCTCGCAGATCAGTGGACAGCTGGAGTCTGGGGCTTCCGATTCCTGTCCCAGGTCTCTTCCCATTTAGACACAGCTGCTTCCTTTTCTGTCTTTAACTTCCATCCGAGTCTTCGCCTCTCTTGCTTGTCCTGACGTTTACCGTTCACTTGCAGCCCTGGTCCCACTCCCCTGCTTCTCTCTCCTTTGCTTCCTGGGAGGAGAAACATACTTTGAATCTGTCCCACGCTAGTTCTCTTTCTAGCTGGATTGCGTATTGTCTTTCTCCAGAATTGCAACTCAAATTCTTGCTGGGAGTCCTGATCGTGACTTAATACACAAGGCACTGTGCCACCAGCTTGCTTAGGGTCACTCCCCACCCCCTCGTTTCTCCCTATGTTCCTGTACAGGACCCAGGCTGAGTGTGTGTAGCGCTGGAAACTTTACTTGGCATGCCGTTGCTGATTAAAGGGCTTAGAAGAGCTCTCAAGGGCTATAACCCCTTTAGAAACCCCATTTGTTGTGTTGGTGCTGGATATTTCCCGTGACTGAGCCTCAGTAACAATTTCCTAAAAACCAAGCTGTGCTTAGTACGATTTTTTTCCTACCTTACTGCTTAATAGCAATGAACTTACTCAGCTCAGTTGTTTCTGAAAGCACCTCATCCTGATGACCTCTACTGTCAGCCCAGTCTTTCTATCAAAGCCCCAACTCGGCATGAAGTATTACTGCTTGGACAGCCAGTGCCTGTCCCTAGCCCAGGCCTCATTTTCAGTCCATCTCATGGCATTGTCCTTTGGGTCTCCATCGCCAGTCACTGGCACCGGGAGGCTCTCTTCCGAGTTTCTGGTTTCTCCTCAATGATATTAGCAGGAAAGGATTTTTTTTTTTTCAAAGCAGGAATATGCTGGGAAATGAATTGAGCACCGAATGGTTTAGAGAGGACAGTAGCACTTTCCATTCTCGCTAGAACTAAGACATCAAAAAGCAAAATTTGAGCTGGGCATGGTGGTATGTCCCTGTAGTCCAGGCTGCTCGGGAGCAGGTGAAGTGCTTACACCTATAAATTTGAGGCCAGGTTGGAGAGCGAAACTCCATCTCAAAAAAAAATAGCAAGATACACTTCTCTTACAGTCTATGAATCCGCTTTGTATATATCTAAGGGAAAAGGCTACATGACTGTATCTTTGCAAGAAGAAAGAGAAGCAACAGCTAGACGCTGTACAGATGTATCTTCCTACAAATATGGAAAAAAACAACAGGAAAAAAAGAAGCCTTCCTTTCATCTATTGTAAATGAGAAAGCCCCAACTCAGTGAATTCACCTGGTCGCTGTAACTGTATCTGCATAATACTTGGCGTATCTGCTTACCAATCTGATCATTCAGTCACTCGAGAAACATTTTTTGGTACCCATCGTGTGCAAGTCCAGCACAGCCTAGACTCCAGTGGGTCCCGTGGTCTAGCCTCAGATTCTAAAAGCTAACATGGTACATACCTGGTTTTTTTAGATCAGCCCACTTCCTTCTGCTCGAGTTTACCATCTGGTTCAGGCTCCACCTGTTACAGACCTGCTAACCCAGAGCCAGCACCTCTCTGGCCTTCCTCCCCCTCGCCACTGGGCAACAGCTACACCTGCTGGGCAGTCTGTGTGAGAGAAAGGGAAGATGCTGAAAGAAGCGTTCTCACAGGTTCATGAAATGCCACCAAACCCAACTAGCAAACTGTTAGTCTCGTGACAGACTCACCTGTTTTGCACGTGGTCACATTCATAGTGCATTTTGATTTTCCTCAGCCAGTCTTTTTCGGAACTCTAGAAACCACATTTCGTACCATCCAAGCCCTCAGCAACCTGATACCTGTATGTAGTGTTTTTTCAGCAAACTCCCGGTTCACATCAATAAAATGTCTCTGAATACCACTGATCCTGGTTTGGCTCCACTTACTGCATAGATGGTGGCTTCCACCTAGCACACCAGCCCGCGTCACTTCCCACATGCGGTCAGTGATTAGCCGGAGCCTGGAAACACATCCCTTACCCCCATTCTCCTCTACCCAAATACAAAACAGAAGAGCAAGCTCTGTTCAAGCCTCCTAGCCAGATGGTGAGGATCTGACAGCACCACAGATCTAATGAAGGAGGGACACACGTCTCCAGCTCTGTCACTGTAGGCACCGTAAGGCCACGAGCCACACCTTTCATGAAAGGGAAAGGTCAAGGAATTTTGTCAGGATTCTGCCCCCATGATAATGCTGACTGAAGTTAAGTCACATAGTGCAAGACCAGCCACTAGATTATGAGATATATGTGTACTTAAAAAAATCACATCATCTCTAAACCGAGTACAGTCACAGGTGGGACCCATGGTCACACCACAGGTAAGCGGTGATGCTGCAGTCTGTGCTCAGGTCCCCTCCGTGTGGTCAAGTTGCTTTCCTCTGCTTAGGTGGATCGCTGCACACACACACACACGCACACACACACACACACACACACACACACACGCGCGCGCACACACACACGCGCACACACACACACACGCACACACACACACACACACACGGCGCAAGAGTGGGAGGACCGGAGACACTTGGGATGAACACCATTGAGGCAAGAAATGAACGCACGGCCTTGTTATTCGTAATTCAATACTTTTTTCTTTTAATTCTTGCTGTACTTCCATGGCTCTAGCTACTTGACATTAAGACTTGAATGGGTAGCCTTGTATGTTTCTAGGGACTAGCAGGAAGTTTCCAGACCTTGCGCACAGCGCCAGGCAAAGTACAGTTATAGATCCCAATACAGGTAGCCAGACAACTCAGCTGCAATCAACCTGTGTTCTCTCCCACTTACCGCCCAGTGCAGAAGTTGGGAGCGGCTCCCTCTGGCTCACCCCCGCTCCACCCCATGTCAGGACTATCCAGGGGCCTCTATGGCCTCTGATCCATCCCTCCCCACCTTGGAGTCTAGGCTGAGTTGGGGGGGAAAGCACCATGGGTTTGGGAAGATGGCCTGGTCCATGCAGAGAGTGGTCTGGCCCTGGAGTGCAAGGTTAGGGAAATACGGGAGCCACACACTGTTGGCAAAATGGTTGCTTTTACTGTGCCGTCTCTGCACACGGCAAGCCCAGGCCCGACTCCAGACACGGCCCGCTGTCCTGCCTGGAGCGAAGGCTGCCGCTTTGCTTCTTATTGGGTTGAGAGAAGCAAGCGGGGGCGAGGGGGGGAGATGGCGATGTCCTTTAAGCCTTCGTATGCTGGGGAGACCATCTGGCGTCACAAATCTTGGCAGACAAGGTGCTTCTCACCAGTAGCCAAGGCTTCAATCCGGGCTTCCAGGCCCGCTGAGGACCTCGAGTGTCAAGACCCCTGAGCTGTCGCGCAGAACATCAGATCATGGAGCTGGCTAGGCCCGTCACAGCCATGGCCGGAGCAGGAGTGAGGTAACGAGGCTGGGCAGAGAGGTGGGCAGGGGTGCTCTCTACACCATGTGCAAATTCCTGCTCCAAATCAGGAAAGCAGGGGTGTCGAAGATGGCCTTCCGGATACACACTCCTTTTGGACCCAAATGCCTCTTCTGGAAGGTGTAGAAGCTGAGGGGAGGGCCAGCCTGCTGGAAGTTGGGGGAGGAGGACTGAGGAGGTCGAGGGGTGAATGGGATGATTGTCCCATAGTCCAGAGGGGAGGGGAGAGGTCAGAAGAAGTCTTTGCAATTCCTATTACAGTAAATAGGTAAGGTCCAGAGGTACAAGGAAGGGGAACACAGCCCTGTCACCAAGGGGAAGAGAGAAGAGTGCTATTCTCCTGGGAGCCCTAGCAGGAATGATCTGGCTTTGGCTGCCCTGCAGAGCTAAAGAAATGGCATGGTATGGCACAGAAAGGACCCTCCTGGGACCACAAACAGTCCAGAAAGATTCTTCCTCTAATCAGTTTTCCAAGATCTCATCCTACAAACGCTGCCCACAGATCTAACAGGTACGGTCCAAGTGTGGGTGGGAGACAGGGACGGGACACGGAGAGAATCCACTTCTGGCAAAGCATTCCTTGTGAGGTCTGCTGGTCCTCCCTACTGCTTGGAAAACCACATCCCTAATGCCAGTGCCCGCAGGCAACCCAAAGGTTCCAGCCAAAGCTTCACATTTCATCTAAACTCCAAAGAAATTTGGTTGAGCCAAAAGACAAGTGCCAGAACCCGAAATGGCTTCTCTCCAGTGTGTCCTCTGCGATAAGGAGGGAGAGTGGATGGATGAAAGGTTTCACAGCGCCTACAGAAGGAAGATGAACTCAGTCTAAGTAAGACGCTGCCCTTCCTGCATTATCCTCCTCCTCCTAGTTTAAATAAAGCCCAAAGGTAGTTCCTTTCCCAAATTAAAACTAGGCCAAAGAAGGAGGAAACTTCTAGGTTAACACTGAGCAGCAGTCTCTTGCTCCCTGGGCCTCCCTAACCCTACCGGCCCCTAAGAACGAAGTCTAACTGTCCTCGGTTTCTTGGGAATCTAAAACCACCTTTCTGCCTACTAAATACCAGAGAAACTCTAGCCTAGAAAGCTGTTCCCTCCTGGAAGGGAACCTTCCAACTCTGAGAAAGCCCAGCCTTGCATTCTCTGGCACCATCTCAAATCAAAGCCTAAGCTAGACTACCCCGGAGACAATCAACCTCAGCCTCTACTTGTTACAACAAGTACTGAAGTTCAGGCCCTATCCCCCAACTTTTGTCCAGCGGTCTCACTGAGAGGAGCAAGTCACTGATCGCGCTGGCCTGTGATGTCCTTGTCCTGGGGAGACGGACAAGGACAGGGGAAAGTTGAAGATGCGACTGGTTTCCGTGAGGTCAATCTGTCAGTTACTCCATAGTAAACGGAAGTGGAGGTTTAGACCCCACAGCTGTGCTTTCCCTGGTTACAAGCTGCAAATTCTTTAGACTCAAGTGCAAGTTGTCATGTGTTTTGCCACATGAATTCTCACAGAAACATGGCGGGATGATGCCAGTGTTCCCATGTCAATAGCAATAACCCAAAAAAGCACTGGCTGGAAGAAGAGACACAGTGGTGGCTAGGATGCCCTCCTGCAGACAGCTATTGTGTCAGGAACCACAATGCCACGTGCCTGTCTCACTCTCAGACCTGTCTGCCAAGCAATTCCTTTCTTTTTCCCAAATTACTGACTAAGGGAAAAATACTTTATATGGAAATAAGTAGAGTAGTTGATTTTCTCCTTCATTTGAGGGCCAAAATAACTACTGGAACAGAGACAGCTCACAAGATACTTATGATTCTTGGGGGAAACTCCCCAGGTATACACACTGGCTCCTGGTTCAAATCTGCAGAAAACAGGAGGACACGCAGCTCTGAGAAGCACCCTCTCCCTCTCACCTACTGCTCCACGGAACGGTCCTGAGAGGACAGCTGAGGCAGGGCAACTCAGAGGCCAGGGACGCTTCCATCGCTTTAGGGCCAGCAATAAATCACGGCACCGTCATAATTAATCAGGAGTGGAATAAACGTGAGAAATTTCATTTCAGCAGTTTGGGGGAATACTTTTGGCTTCTGGCCACTCCAGGGGAGGAAATTTCTAGCACTCTGTGCCATGCCTCCTTCCTCAGCTCGGGACTCATGGGCCTTAACCCTTATCAGTACTGTTCTCTCAAAGTCCTGGACTCGAACCGAGATGACGAATGGGTCTGAGGGCATCCACCAGCCTCACAGGAATGACCCTGCGCCCCCTGCCTCACCCCTTCTGCTCCGGGGCAGGGACCTATCAGTGCTGCTATTGTCCTCTTCCCTCAGAGATGACCTGAGAGGGACTGGATGCTTCCATTTTCTGATTCTGTTCTTAGGGATATACCAAGGCCTTATTCTCAGACTAAAAAGTCAAAAACTTTTCTTTAACTTCAAAAATGGAATGTTAAGGTCATTCTAAGATAACACTATCTTTCACTGGGGTGGATCATTGATAAAACATTCCTTGTTGTGGGCTGCTGTTCTGGGACATCTAGGATTCTCTTCTGCCCTTTGCATCAAGAACTCAGGAGAAAGAACAAACTTGAAGAGCTCTCCCTGCCTTGCTGCTGTGAGGCCCTTGAACCCAACTATGATCTCCTTGAGCACTGCCCGGGGCTGGCAGGCCTCCTTTGAACCACATAGGGAGAGAGTAGTTAGTATATGGAGGATGGGGAACGTGGCCAGAAGGGGCCCACGAGACCAGAGAAAGCAACTCTGAAGAGGGCTGAGCTGGGCACTGCCCCAGTCCAGCATCATCTTAGTGACCTCACACCTTCCTGGGGCAGAGACCAGAGGGGGACATGCACATCCCCTCCAACAGAACCCCAAGTCCAAACCTAAAAAACTCAGCACCAGAGCAGATGCGTTGGGGCAAAGATGCCCCTGGCCACATTCTGCCCAAACACAGACAACTGGATCAAATCTTTCTAGACTGCGGTGGCTGAGGTGTTCCTCCACATGCAAAATGTCTCTGAGAGTGGTCTCCACTAAGGCTGGCTCTTTATCAAGAGTAAAGGATGCTGGGGACCCACGGAGCGGCTTGGCTACACTACACATGTAGCTTTTGGGGAGGGGGGCAGACCAGGCAATCCACACCTGGCCAGAGCATCTTCTCTCAAGCCCTGGAGGGCCTAAGACACCCTGATTCATCCTGGAAGTCAAACTCACAGCTCAAAGTGAAGGATTTAGAGCCACAGCCCTAACTTGTTTATAACCCCGAAAAGGGGCTTAACAAGGTCAAAAATGCTCCACCCTGGCTAAGAAACAATGTGCTCTTAGGGCACAGAGAAACAATAGGACTTTAGGCACTAAAAAGTGACACTTCGCCCAGATCCAGCCTGAGCGAAGACCAGAGAGAAAGGGAGTGGGAGAGTTAGAAATTCCCAGCCCTTACTGGGTCCACGTCCTACCCAAGTCAGAAGAAGGTGCAGGGGTGACCGAGGAGAAACCCTTCAGGATGCTGAGGCGCCAAAGCCCAAGCCCTCAAGGGCGGCACTGTCAGCTTCTCCCAGTCCTCCCCAACCTGGCTCTCAGCACGGTCCAATCAACGGCTTCTTAGGGGAGAGTTGAGACTGGGCTCTGCCCTCCATGCTTCCGTGTCTGAGAGGATGCCTGGGGGAGCGTGGGGTAGGGAAGAACAGATTCTCTTTCTATTTTGGAAACAAACCAGAAGGGGATTAGGGAATGAAGCACCTTAAGCCATGCCCCCTAGAGATTTCTTTCAAGACCAGAGGGTCTCCTAGGCATAGCTTGGGCTCAGCAACATTTCCCTTCCGGGAGCCAAGATTGGCCAGCGAGGGACGGGGGGAGGAGCAGAGGGTGGGAGGAGGAGGATCAGGGGAGGTCGGTGCTGGGAGGCGGTCCCTGCCCTCCTCGGCCCCTCCATCCAACGCTGCTCCAGCCAGCACAGGGGGCGGGAGGTCCCGCTCCTTCTCCCTGGTACATAGGCATTTATCTCTTTTTAAAATCTGTATATAATATATATTTATATTCTGTATATATATATATTTATATATATATATATATATTTATAGGGTCTATGTACATGTATTGCACAGGCCTCCTGTGGCCACCCCCTTGGTCCTGCCTTGTCAATGATAGCGGTTCCTCTTCTCGTCACTTTCCGACGCGTAGTCACGCGACCTAATGCCATTCTGAAGATTGATGAGCGAGTCTTTCATCTGTAAGACAAGGAACCCCACCCCAGGCACAGGTGATCTGCGTGTGATCCCCGACCACGCCTCAGGTCTTGGTGAAGAAAGCACATCTTTAAAGCCAGGGTGGTTCCCAGAGGCAGTCTCGGCCAGAGGAAGGGCAGAAACGCCAGCCTTGGAAGCGTCTTGGGAAAGGTTTGCTGGGTCATCGAGGGGATGTGTGATGAATTTTGGTTTTGATCTTTTTCCTCTGTGGTACTGCAGATGACTGAGCCCAGGCCCTTCACACTCTTCTGCCTCAGGCTTCCAGAGTTGGGATTACAGACCTGTGCCACCGGGCCCAGCTTGTGACTCTCACAAGAATGAATTAGGAATTCTCTGGAAACATTCAGTTACCAGAAGGAGCCACATTAGATGGCCACTAATGCGAGCTACTCAGTCAGTCTGTTTGCCCACTGACTCTGGATGCCTCAGACATTTTATCATACCACGTTCAGCCTTGGAATCTTCACTACTGTTGCTTTCAATCTCGCCCACCAGGCTTCGAACAAATCCACACTTTCTCTGGCTCATAATGCTCCATCTCCTGCCTGGCTCCTTACATACCACACACTAGTGCTCTGGCCTCCACTCTTCTCAGTGATTTTATTTTGTGTTTCTTGGGGACTAAAACTGTGTCTTATCCCCCCATATCAAGCTGAAGCCCCAAGCAGAAAACTGAGCAGGCTCCTTGCTGGTATTCACAGCAGTGAATTAAGGCTGAACTCAGGCTGTAGAGTGGAGTCTACCTGGGAGGAGTTGCAGCTGGAGAAACATGAAGTGGCCATCATGACTACAGCATATTTGAATATTATCTCCGATGAAGCTGCTCTTTTACACAAAACTTACCAGTACCGATAAATGGTACGGGGTTTGGGACCATTTGGTCTGGGCTTTCCTAACCTTTCCCTTTTTTCCCCCCTCTGGCTCTTCTATGTTCTCTGCTCAACAGGAGCAAGGGAAGCCACTCATGTTATTTCAAAAGTTATTTTTCAGGGAATTAAACTGAAAACCTCTATTAACTTTTGTAGGGCACAAGTCATCAGGCTAAAAACCCAACAGCCCTAAGCCCCAAAGCTCAGGGAACCCATTATAAAATAGAATCTAGAGGTGGAAGAGACCTTGGTGGTATTCAACCAAAACTTGCCCCCATTTAATTCAGAAGTTCCTCTCCCAATGCCATCTTGTGATTCTAGTACACATTCCATATGGGAATCTCTGTCCTCCCCTTGGCCTGTTCCATGGATGCACAGTTCTAGCTGCAGGGTGTCTGCCTATATTCAATGCCTCAAAAATTTAATTCCTTTTAACTTCTGGCCCAAGTTCATACCTCTGGAGTTTTTCAGAAACTCTAGCCCTTCTTAGCTTCCTGGACTCTATGACCAGAGCCATCACATTCATGTCACCCCTGTGAGCCCTTCTCCTGAGTGTATCTGCATTCCATCAACCTTGCTGGTACACAGGGGACCAACATCCAAATTCCTCCCTGTATTGTTTATCCTCCTTTCTTTGTTGTTGTTTGTTGGTTTACAAAAAGTGTTCTCTTAAAACTAACTCCAAAGTTAAACATGATACTGGTTCTTGGTAATTCCCTTGGGATTTCTCTCTTTGAATTATAGCTAAAAACCAAATTTTGAATGTGGAAATAAAGTTTAATATCAGTGAGTGCCTTTGGTATCCCATCAACTCAGACTGTTTGTTGTTCCCTGACACTAAGGTCAAAATTCCTATTTTATAAAAGAGGAATCCTAAGTTCACTAATGTCACAAAAACTATGTAGTGGCAAGGCCAGGATTCTGTCTCAGGCCTGGCTGACCACAAAACATTAGAAGAAAGACACTTCGTTGGGAACAGGGATTCAATGTGGCTGGACAAACTCTGGGACTCTTGTCTTCCTAATTCTCATGAATAGCAAAAGAAGTGCCTGTGGCAGTGGTAACCACAAGGGGGCACTTCGTAGACGATCTGCCTTTTTTCCTTTCTTTTTTTCTTTTTTGAGGGGGAAGAGAAAAGCTCTTCTTCCTCAAGGAAACTCAGCTAATTATTGATTTTTTTTGTCCAGGATGACAGGATAATCTTAAATAGCTGGATCTATGCTTTTAAAAGAAAACAGGCAACCTGTACTACAGTGACGGCACTATGGAGTGAAAACACATCACAGTTCTCTGCTCAGTGCAATGCCTCGGAGGGTGCCCAGCATGCTGGGGTTCCTACCTCCGAGGCCAGAGGAAGGGAGTGGCATTTGTCACAAAAAAGGAATTTACAGACATGTCCTCTGGAAATATGAATCTCTGTAAAAGGAGGGTTTTCTATTATTTTAAATGCCTGTCCAATGACTATAGGTTACCAAAAAAAAAAAAAAAAAAAAAAAAAAGCTCTTCTGTCATCTAACCTACAGCCTTTCTGCTGCAAAGCCAAGGTGTTACTTGTTACTGTTTTAGAAAATGCACCGGTGTTTCTAAAAGCCCATTCAAGAGTGGATGGCTTTAAAACCAGAGCAGTAGATGGCCTGGGAAGAGAACGACTGGGAAGAAGACTCTGGGAGGGAGGTGACAGAGTTGGTGGCTTTTGCCAGAGCCTTAGGGAAGGAGCTTTGTCTCCTAAAGACTAGGAGAAGCTGAGAAGGGACATCTCACCTGGTCAAGGAGCATCACTGAGGATTTGATGATCTCCCTCCACTTTTGGAGCTCAGTATCGTGGTACTTTTGTTGGGACTCTAAGAGCTGGGCCCATTCTGTCTGAGACTGGGGTAACCTGTGGGGCAGAAGAAGGGGCACCCCAGTAGCTGGAGTTATGCTCAGCGGATTGTCCTGTGCTCCCAGACCCCTAGAGGACAGAGAGTGACATCAGAGTGCTTTGTCCTCTGCTCTCCGCCCCTGGGTCCCCCACGCCCAAATGGAAGTGCATGGAGACTGGCAGGACATGTTTTTGCAGCTTGCCTAGGAGTTCACCCCAAAGGGCTGTCCCTTGGACAAGGGCAGTGGGGCAGGCCCAGGGAAGGCTCAGCACTGGGGTGCAGGAGGGGGAGGAGTCTGGTAGGGTAAGAGGGAGCGCAGCCAGGATTACCTTTCTTGGAGCCGCAGACCCTGCCAGGCAGTGAGGGTCTGGGTGGTGTATTCCAGCATCCAGAGCTTGTAGAAGAGCATCATGTTAAGGATGACCAGCAGCACCAGGCTAGGAGAGAGACGAGGGAATAGAAGCCCCTGCAGTGAGGCGGTAGCCGCGGCCGTCCCCACCCCAGAGCTTCTGCACTGCCCCTGGGCCATCTGAAGCATTGTGTGAGGGGATGACAGAGCTGGGGAGATGGAGGGAGAAGGGGAGACACAAGCAGCCTAACCTTCCGGAGGGGCCGGCCCCGGCAGGAGAGCCACAGGGAGCAGTGTGGGGAAAGAGGCCTTGAAGGGGAGGCACACAGACACTGGAGATCAGGGTGTCTGAGCGGGGAGAGGTAAGGTGTGGCGGGAACGGGATGAGGGGACAAAGGCGGCAATCACAGAGCCAGTACCTGAAACAGATCCTAATGGGAGCAAGAAGAGAAATGCGGAGGAGGCAGAGGTTAGAAACGGAAGTGTGGCGAAGGGGACTGCGCTTAAATGAGGCCAACGAGCGAGCACGTGAGAAACTCTAGAAGCAAAGGCAGTGGGGGAGGAGCAGGAGGAGGCGACTGCAGACTGACTCTCAGGGCACCACAGGGATTTCCCCTGCCGCCTCAGTGTTAGGACGGCGCAGTGAGATTGCCAGCTCTGCCCCGACAGGCCAAGGCAGAGTCCCTGGAGGCTGCAGATGTTCCCTCCCTGCACCTGCTGCTGTCTGTTTGGGGTCATGGAAACCAGCTGAGGCCTCCTAAAGTCTGACTGAGAATGAGTTAGAGACTAGGGACAGCAAGAAAAATTCAGAGGCTGGAGTTGAGTTACAGAGACTATGAGGTAAGAGTGACCAAGGTGCAGAGAAAGGAAGATCCAGACGCAGGACTGTGCGCAAATCCTGTCTCAGCAGTTCATTTCTCAATTCTTGATCAAGTTTCTCTGAAACTCAGTTTTTAACAGGCGTGATAGTGCAGACTTGCCAGCCCGGCACTCTAGGATGCTGAGGCAGGAAAATGCCACCTCGGAGCCCAGTCTGGCCATTTAGCAACTCAGAGACCGTCTCACATGAAAATGGGCTAGATGCTTAGCTCACCAAAAAGACTCAGGGTTCAATCGCTAGTACCAAAAAAAAAGCCATTTTCTCAACAAGGACATAATAGCCCTACCCTACCGGGAATGAGACGCAGATGAGGAGACCAGATACGAAACAGGCTTGTGACTCTTATCATGGAAGGAGGAGATACACAGATACACGAAGGGAGAACGTGAAAAAAACAGAACAGTCAAAAAATAAAAATAAAAAGATGAGCAAAGGAAAAACGTTTTTATTGCATGTTAGACTTTTCAAAGTGTGCGTGTGAGAGATTTTGTATTTGTTTGTTTCTGGTACTGTGGAAGGGAATCGCTCCATCCAGCAACCACGTACCCCTGGGGCTGTTCTCTGTCCTTCAGGAACATGTCTAAAGTTTGTGCTGAACTTCAATGATACTGTCTGCATGGGTGTGCACTGGATCATCTGAACAGTGTGGGCCACACAACACCCTCATGTCTGCATGTGGGTTTGCGTTTACAGCCCTGACTGTGCTGGCGGAAGGTCAAGGGGTTCCCTGGGGTGCTATGTAAGGGAAGGTTCTTCAGTGTCTAAACAGAGAAAAGAGGCGGGAGGCTGGGCCACCACCCCGCAGGTGGGTGGCTGGAGCCTGTCAGACACGGGGCAGGCTGCCGCATGTAAGCCGTCGGCAGACCCACAGCCTGGATCTGGTGTGTTGAATTACAAGGTCCAATGATCCCAAAATAACAAAGCCTCAAAATTAGCTGACACCATGCTACACAATCCACTCGCACGAGTGGGCATTTTCTACTTAAGTCAAAAGCAGAGAGCCTAAATATGGGACTAACCTCAAGTTACGGCTTCCTATAATCCTATACCAGAAACATAGTGTTTACAGAACAATGCCATGAATCACATTAAATGGGTGTTGCTAATTTGAGCCTTAATGATTTTACAGTTGTTTTTGTACTCGTTACGTTTTAACAATGTCTAGGTATCTATTTACTACCTAGAATTTCGCATCTACTTTTATGTCATGCTTTCAAGTAGAGCTGGTAAGAAGTGCCCTTTCTCGTTCTGCCCCGGGTTTCTCCTGCCGGGCCCCCAGGGTTGTCCCTGGCCTCCTCTGTGCCACATTTTGTTTCCTGCTCTGTTCGTGCCAATGAGTGACTGTAGCCCACATTTGTCTCCTAAGTACCAGGTCCACATTAACAAATATTTATCGCTTCTACCTGGACAACCTGTAGCACCTCACACACACCTTGTTAAATTTTCACTAAATTCCCAATTTCTGCTCACGACATAATCATTTACAGTCCCTTGTGGCAGCAGCTGGTCTTCCTTCATAAAATAACCAGATGGTTAATGAATCTTTGTCTGACAGCCACCCTCGCTGACATCACTGTGGCTGGCTCAATGGACCTCCCTGCCTACAACACTGCCATAATGCCAATCTGACCACGTCCTTGTGGGCTTCCTCCACAGTCTCCCGAGGGTAAGGCGGTACCTCTGCCTCTGCCTTGCTGCAAATGCCTCAGGAAAGACTGGGGAGAAGCAAGACTCAAGACAGAGGGTCTGCTGCCTGCTGTGTGGAGGGGACGGCTCACATCTGGGCAGCTGCCAGCCTTATCTGAAGGGGTAGATGCTAGGCAGTGGGATAAACCAGGAGTCCCCTCTCTCAGATCTGTACCAGTCCATGGCCTTGGAAGGACCTGGCTACTGTAACAGATGAGCAGCCAACAGGTAGCAAGCTGAGAATGAAGCTCCGCCTCCTGCCGGCGCACTCCTATTAGGTCTTAAGGCCACTGCTGATTGACAGGAGGTGGAGTTTCACTCCTCTCTGCCTTCCTGTGGCTGCTATTGTTATCCTCCAACAACCTACTTCACACGGAGTACCCCCCATAACCCATCCCACCCTGGCCTTGGGGACCACTGGGCCAGACCAAAAAGACGACCTGTGTTTAGCTGTCCTAGCTACTTTCTACTCAGTATAGTTTTAAAAAGTCCTGGACAGGTGCTGGCATGGAGTCACGCATCAGAGTTAGCTATGATCTCCCACTCTCCCCAGCTTGGCAGCCTTCTGTGCAAGCTATTGACCTCATGGTTTTATAATGGCATGAGAATCACAAATCATCTACACTCAAATCAGCATCCACAATTCCTAGACTATAGTCATTGATTTTTGTCTGGAGGCCCTGCCAAAGTGTGGGCTCCAGGAGTGCGTGGCTCTAGTACTTGGCCGCGAACATCACCCAGAATGTCTTCTGCAAATGGATGGGTTCTTGAACAGCTCTGTAATACTTCTGGGTTAGGATTCATCCTGCTGTGGAGGAAATTTTAAATGCCCTGTCTCCCTCACCCACTTGATACTAAGTTCATGAAGGACACAGATGCTGTGCGCAGCATTTTTGTTTTGTTTTCTGAAAGCAGGCATAAAATAATCGCTGAGTAGAACAAAAAGAAAAGAAGCAAAGAGGTAAAAATCACAGACTGAGCAACTCATCCAGGCAGACTTAGAGGACAAGGAAAAAATAAAACAGGAGGTGCTTTGAGGGGTGGGGGATGATTTTTCTCACACCAGGCAGGAAGGAGAAAGCATTGGCACAGGGGTTGGCATAGGGGCAAGAGTGGGCACAGAGCCTAAAGTCCCTTACACACAGCTGATGACCAGCAGCAGTTTGGACACGCTCTGCAGGTGAAAACCATTGGGAGTGTCCTCAGGGATGTGCCGCGTCTGTGTGGAACCTGTGGGAGAATAAACAGGCATCACCATCATGACCCAAGCCCACTACTGACATGACACAGCTCATGCAGTATTCCTTGGGGAATTGTAGGGGCAATAGGATGCTAGATATTCCCAGCCCTGCAACAGGAAGAGGAAAACTCCTCAAGGGCAAAGGTCATTATCTGGGTCAGATAATCAGTGACTAAAATGAGAGAAATCAACAGATCTGTGTAACACACACAGATGCAGCACAAGCATTCTCTGGGTAAGGACGGGGAAAGAGCCCTTGGCTAGGACTACCGGCAGCTGGCTCCCAGGTCTGGCTTTAGCCATACGTGCCTACATGATGTCAGGCAAGTCATATGACCGGAGAGATGAGGAGGTTTTTTTGATTGTTGTTGGGTTTTTTTTTTTTTTTGTTGTTTTTTTTTTTTTTTTTTTTTTTTTTTTTTTGTTACTGGGGACTGAGCCCAAGACCATCACACTGAGTTATATACCCAGCCCATTTCTATTTATAAATTTGAGATAGGGTCTCACTAAGTCAGCTAGGCCAGTCTGAAACTGGCAATTTTGTCTCAGCCTCCCAGAGTGCTGGGATTACAGGCTGTACAACTGGGCCCAACTAGTCAGAGTTTTATGAGTGAAACACGTAACAGGGAAGTGCTCTGGTTGAGATGAGGAGGCAGGGCACAGGCGACTGGCTCTTCCCTCCTCCCCCCTTTATCTGCTTCCTCCCTGTCTCCACGCAGCTCAGATGAACTCACAGAGTGGTGCAGAGTGCGGCCCATAGAATAATGGCCTCGTCTGTCTCTAGGACCCTCAGAGACCCAGGATCCCCTGAGGCTATGAAAGGCTGGTGGGTAGAGCAAAGGCTACCAGAAGAGCCGAGAGCCTGGGTGCTCAGGCCTCGCTGGGTTGTGGGGTTGCTTTAGGTTCCCTGATCTTTAGGTTACGAGTTGATCTCTGGGGTGTGTGCTCTGGCTTCTCCGTAGTTTCATTTGCAAGAGCATGGATGCTTCATATTTACACCTAGCCCAGTAGCCACAGAGCTCAGGCGACATAAGCCCCAAATCAATCTTTGTTAAACAGAGCACATATAAAGGTTTGGGGCTCAGAAGGACAATGAGAAGTAGACAGAGCACCAGGAGCCTCAGACTGAGTGAGTTACATTCAAATTTTATGTACAAGTTAGCCAGGCGATTGCCTGAAATTCCAGTACTTTAGGAGGCTGAAGCAAGAGGATTACAAGTTTGAGCCCTACCTGGAAAACTCAGTGAGAACCTCTCTCAAAATCAAAAAATAAGAGAGGGTAGGGATGTCATTCAGTGGAAAGGCCCAGGGTTCAGTCCCCAGACCGACCACACACACACACACACACACACACACACACACACACACAGACACACACACACACACACATTATACCCAAGGTTCAAAATGCGTGTGTTCATGTGCTGTGGCATAGGCAGGCAGCTCTAGCCCAGATCCTTAAATTCCTGGTCCATACCACCCACCCCACGAGAAGCACACCTGCCACGTGCTTGATCCTGTGGCCCACGTCCTCATCAGTGGGTGTGGTGACGGGGCTCATGACCTCCT